>CM037782.1:26810566-26860566 GCA_021229015.1 Solen grandis | reverse complement strand
ATTCCAAGATTCGAACCAAGGTCGTAAATTTTCAAATTCTTATAAAATCGGTCCTATTTGAGATAGAAAGATGATATTGGGTCAGTACATAGGTCTCTGGGAGTCTTAAACATTTTGTGAAAAAAATGTCATATGACGTCACGTGACGTCATTATATGATAATGAATTTCTAATTCTAACAAGATTATTTCTATATCTTGAAATTTATGAAGGGCAATGAAAAATTAATGCCGCATGCTTCAGATGCTGTAATTTCGATTTCAAAGATTTTCAGAAGCCTATGACGTCATATGACGTCACACTTGAAATATGCAACAAAAGTTTGTACGCGGTCCAGAGCCATTGTTTATGAACCGATTTTCATCAAATTTTCACAGAATGTGTATATTACGTTCTTATTGTGTATACCGGTGTCCGTTTTTCAAAATTCGAAAAGTCCAAGCATATATGGCGGATCCAAGATTCGAACCAATGACGTCAATATTTAAATGCTTATAAAAACTGTCCTATTTGAGATAGAAAGTTGAAATTTTGTCAGTTAGTAGGTCTCTGGGTGTCTTAACAATTATGTGAAAAATAAACGTCATATGACGTCACGTGACGTCATTTGTTTATTATTATTATTCTTTTCTTCTTCCTAACTAAACGCTTATTTTAATATGTTGCAATAGTCCTAGGACGATGAAATGTTTATGGGTTATTAGGCACGTGAGGAAATTTTGATTTCACCCTACTGCATATATGTAGCCATATCTCAATAAATATCGATTTTTGTAAATATATGTATGAATACGAATTATAGCTGAATAATTGACGTTTCCAAAGATATTTAGTTTATTAAAATTGGTTTACGCAATACAAAGTTATAAGCAAAAAAACTAAATGAAATGAAGCTAATTTTGCTGATAATATGCTGTTTTCTTGAGGTTTAACAGTCAATATCTCAGAAACGACTGAAGATAAGTTTATACATTATGCATGTAAAATGTAGCATGTTTTAAGAGCTTTCTAACGGTACCAAGTTTATTGAAATTGGACTTCATATAAGAAAGTTACATGGAGAATAAGATATTTCATAATCATGCATCATAAAAATATGGAAAAGGTCACGCGCAGGGGTCACCAAGCTAAAATAGTTGCGCAACGACTTAAAAAAAAAAAAAAAAATCAAATTGCAATTGATGGGCTATATCTTGATTTTTTTTTTTTTGTTGTTGTTGTTGTTGTTGTTTTTTGTCGAATGTTGACTGTTTCCAAAATAAGCATTGAAGTTAATACATGTACAACGGCACAAGACAAAAATCCGTATTTGCAACACTATGTAGCTAGCGAGCAGTTTGCAAGCCTTGAAAAATTCACACGCAGCCCCACATTTTAGACCATCTAAAAACTGCATTGTTATGCTAACGATATTCATATTGCATCAGTTTGTAGGCTGGGATGTTACCTTTCAAAATATCACCATAGTTCGAAATTCCAGGAATTTATGGCAAAACTACGGAAGCCCAAACACGCCAAAATCGCTAAATACGATTAAACTACGTTACAGGTGTCGAAAGGATATAGCACTATACAAATATTCAATACTTCTTCCTAATGAGGCTAAAATTAAACAAGGTTACAACTGAGCTGGAGTGATGAAATTCTATGTGTGATGAAAGTTAGAAACTTACATTTGAACACTGTTTCATTTTTCTTTCATGTCATATGACATAGTATAAATGTTGTATGTAAACTACATGTGCAAGATATGGGCGGACTTTTATTAAAATTCACAGAATGTGTTCTATTTGTGCTATTTTATATAGAAATAGAGGAGATAGAAAGTTGCAATTTGGACAGATTATCTATTATGTCATCTTCTATATATACTATATAAAGCAGATGTTGCAGAAAGTCCTATCATTCGTTTAAACGAATGACATCTAGTTATTATTATTATTATTATTATTCTTTTCTTCCTCACGGATTTTCATATGTTGCAATCGTCCTAGGAGAATGAAATTTCGATGGCATATTATTCATATGCGTAATTAAAAATTCTATAATTTTCAAATGCCTATGACGTCATTATGACGTCACACTTGGCAAATTGCTACAAAAGTTTGTACGCGGTCCAGAGCGATAATTAATAAACCGATTTTTATCAAATTTTCACAGAATGTGTATATTACGTTCTAGTTGTGCATCTCGGTGTCCGTTTTTCAAAATTCGAAAAGCACAAGGTTCTATGGCGAATGCAAGATTCAAACCAAGGACGTCAAATTGATAAATGCTCATAAAATCGTCCCTAAATGAGACAGAAGGTTGTTATTTTGTCAGTATATAGATCTCCGATAGATTAAAACATTTTGTGAAAATAGACGTCTTGTGACGTCATATGACGTCATCAAATTCCTAATTTTTAAACACATAATTATATATGTTAATATAGTCCAAGGACAATGAAATTTTGATGTCTTATTCTCCAAGAGATGTTATTTTGATTTCTATGATTTTCATATAGCTATGACGTCATATGACGTCACACGTGAAATAAGCTACAAAAGTTTGTACGCGGTCCAGAGCCATTATTAATGAACCGATTTTCATCAAAGTTTCACAGAATGTGTATATTAAGTTCTAGTTGTGCATCCCGGTGTCCGTTTTTCAAAATTCGAAAAGTCCAAGCATCTATGGCGGATCCAAGATTCGAACCAAGGTCGTAAATTTTCAAATTCTTATAAAATCGGTCCTATTTGAGATAGAAAGATGATATTGGGTCAGTATATAGGTCTCTGGGAGTTTTAAACATTTTGTGAAAATAAATGTCATATGACGTCACGTGACGTCATTATATGATAATGAATTTCTAATACTAACTAGATTATTTCTATATCTTGAAATTTTCGAAGGGCAATGAAAAATTAATACCGCATGCTTCAGATGCTGAAATTTCGATTTCAAAGATTTTCAGAAGCCTATGACGTCATATGACGTCACATTTGAAATTGACTACGAAAGTTTGTACACGGTCCAGAGCCATTATTAATGGCCGATTTTTATCAAATTTTCACAGAATGTGTATATTAAGTTCTTATTGTGTATACGGTGTCCGTTTTTCAAAATTCGAAATTGCCAAGGTTCTATAGCGAATCCAAGATTCGAACTAAGGTCGTAAATTTTTAAATGCTTTTAAAATCTGTCCTATTTAAGATAGAAAATTGATATTTAGTCAGTATATAGGTCTCTAGAAGTTTTAAACATTTTGTGAAAATAAATGTCATATGACGTCACGTGACGTCATTATATGATAATGTATTTCTAATATTAACAAGAATATTTCTATATGTTGAAATTGTCGAAGGACAATGAAAATTTAATGACAAATGAGTCACATGCTGTAATTTCGATTTCAATGATTTTCAGAAGCCTTTGACGTCATATGACGTCACATTTGAAAATGACTACAAAAGTTTGTACACGGTCCAGAGCCATTATTAATGGGCCGATTTTCATCAAATTTTCACAGAATGTGTATTTTACGTTCTTATTGTGTATACCGGTGTCCGTTTTTCAAAATTCGAAAAGTCCAAGCATCTATGGCGGATCCAAGATTCGAACCAAGGTCGTCAATATTTAAATGCTTATAAAAAACTGTCCTATTTGAGATAGAACGTTGAAATTTTGTCAGTTAGTAGGTCTCTGGGTGTCTTAACAATTATGTGAAAAATAAACGTCATATGACGTCACGTGACGTCATTTTATTCTTATTATTATTCTTTTCTTCTTCCTAACTAAACGTTTATTTTAATATGTTGCAATAGTCCTAGGACGATGAAATTTTTATGGGTTATTAGGCACGTGAGGAAATTTTGATTTCAATTATTGTCAGCACCCTATGACGTCACATGACGTCACAGCTAAAAACAGTGCAAAATGGTGTTCGCGCTCTACTGCTGCCATATATGATCAGATTTTCTTCAAATTTTTACAGATGGTACATCTTGAAACTAAGGTGTGAATATTTTGTCAGGTAACCATAATTCCGAAAAACCGAAGTATTGTGGCTGAAGTAAGATTCGAACATAGGACCAAAAATTTCATTTTAGGGTTAAAGAATTTCGGAATGAGATAGAAAGTTGAAACTTACACAGTTTGCAGTTCTGCATAATTTCTTAATATATTTTGAATGGTGACGTCATATGACGTCATAAACATATACTACTACTTTTTTTTTTCTTCGTAACTAAAGGCTTATTTTTCGCGGAATATAATGTCAGTTGTTCAGCATGAACTGATATACTACCAGAGGTGAGTCATTACATGAAACTTTATTCCTGCTTTTTGCATTAACGCAGGTTGCAGAAAGTCCTATCATTCGTTTAGACGAATGACATCTAGTTATTCTTATTCTTATTCTTTTTTTCTTCCTCTTGTATTTGTGTTAATTTCGGGTATGTTGCCAATGGCCCAGAACAATGAAATTTTATGGCATATATTTCAAACCATGAGCTTTCGAATGCAATGAATTTCATATTCTATGAGTCACATAACGTCAGATTTGACGTCAGGTGAAAAAGTTTGTTCGCGGTCTACAGCCATTATTTATGGACCGATTTTCATCAAAATTTCACAGAATATGTATGTTAGGCTCTAGTTGTGCATCCCGGTGTCCGTTTTTCAAAATTCGAAAAGTCCATGGTTCTATAGCGAATCCAAGATTCGAACCAAGGTCGTAAATTTTTAAATGCTTATAAAATCTGTCTTATGTAGGATAGAAAGTTGATATTTAGTCAGTATATAGGTCTCTAGAAGTTTTAAACATTTTGTGAAAATAAATGTCATATGACGTCACGTGACGTCATTATATGATAATGTATTTCTAATATTAACAAGGGTATTTCTATATGTTGAAATTGTCGAAGGGCAATAAAAATTTAAGGACATATGCTTCAATGCTGAAATTTTGAGTTCTATGATTTTCATATGCCTTTGACGTCATATGACGTCACACTTGAAATATGCAACACAAGTTTGTACGCGGTCTACAGCCATTGTTTATGAACCGATTTTCATCAAATTTTCACAGAATGTGTTATTAAGTTCTAGTTGTGCATCTCGGTGTCCGTTTTTCAAAATTCGAAAAGTCCATGGTTCTATAGCGAATTCAAGATTCGAACCAAGGTCGTAAATTTTTAAATGCTTATAAAATCGGTCCTATTTGAGATAGAAAAGTGATATTTGGTCAGTATATAGGTCTCTGGGAGTCTTAAACATTTTGTGAAAATAAACGTCATATGACGTCACGTCACGTGATAATGTATTTCTAATATTAACAAGAGTATTTCTATATGTTGAAATTGTCGAAGGGCAATGAAAATTTAGTGACACATGATTCAGACACTGAAATTTCGATTTCAATGATTTTCAGAAGCCTATGACGTCATATGACGTCACATTTGAAATTGACTACGAAAGATTGTACACGGTCCAGAGCCATTATCTATGGGCCGATTTTTATCAAATTTTCACAGAATGTGTATATTACGTTCTTATTGTGTATACCGGTGTCCGTTTTTCAAAATTCGAAAAGTCCAAGCATCTATGGCGGATCAAAGATTCGAACCTAGGACGTCAATTTTTTAAATGCTTATAAAAACTGTCCTATTTGAGATAGAAAGTTGAAATTTTGTCAGTTAGTAGGTCTCTGGGTGTCTAACAATTATTTGAAAATAAACGTCATATGACGTCACGTGACGTCATTTTATTATTATTATTATTCTTTTCTTCTTCCTAACTAAAGCTTATTTTAATAACCGGACGATGAAATTTTTACGGGTTATTATCACGTGAGGAAATTTTGATTTCAATGATTATCAGCAGCCTATGGCGTCACATGACGTCACAGCTAAAAATAGTGAAAAATGATGTTCGCGCTCTGCAGTCGTCATTTATGGTCGGATTGTCTTCAAATTTTCACAGATGGCACATCTTGAAACTAAGGTGTGCATATCCTGTCAGCTAACCGAAATTCCGAAAGACCGAAGTTCTGTGGCTGAAATAAGATTCGAACATGGGACCGAAAATTTCATTTTAGGATTAAAGAGCTTCAGGATGAGATAGAAAGTTGAAACTTACACAGTTTGCAGTTCTGCAGAATTTCTACAAATATATTGAGTCGTGACGTCATATGACGTTATGTGACGTCATAAGCATACTTTTTATTTTTTATTTTAGGGCAATGATTTCGACATGATGCCAGTTGTTCAGAATAATGAATATTTCAGAGTTATGACATTAAAGTATGCGCTTTTAAACAAAAGCATCTTCAGCACCTATGACGTCATATGACGTCAGAGCTAAAAATAGTGAAAAATGGTGTTCACGCTCTACAGCCGTATTTTATGGTCGGATTTTCTTCAAAATTTTCCAGATGGTACATCTTGAAATTAAGGTGTGCAATCTGTCAGCTAACCGAAATTTCGAAAAGACCGAAGATCTGTGGCTTAAAATAAGATTCGAACATAGGACCGAAAAAATTCATTTTAGGATTAAAGAGCTTCAGGATGAGATAGAAAGTTGAAACTTACACAGTTTGCAGTTCTGCAGAATTTCTATATATATTTTGAGCGTTGCGTCATATGACGTCATGTGGACGTCATAAGCATACTTCTTGATTTAATTTTAGCGCAATGATTTCGACATGATGCCAGTTGTTCAGAATAATGAAAATTTCAGAGTTATGAGAGTAATGTATGCGCTTTTTAACAAAAGAATTTTCAGCACTTATGACGTCATGTGACGTCAAAGCTAAAAGAAGTCCATACGAAAAAAATTAAAGGGTAGAGAATTTAATATATATTCTTTCTAACGGTATTAATCTTAATATTTTTCAATTTTAGCAGAAAGTCCTATCATTCGTATCAACGAATGAAATCTAGTTATTATTATTATTATTCTTTACTTCCTCACGGATTTTCATATGTTGCAATCGTCCTAGGAGAATTAAATTTCGATGGCATATTATTCATATGCGTAATTAAAAAATTCTATAATTTCATATGCCTATGACGTCATATGACGTCACACTTGGCAATTTGCTACAAAAGTTTGTACGCGGTCCAGAGCGATAATTAATGAACCGATTTTTATCAAATTTTCACAGAATGTGTATATTAAGTTCTAATTGTGCATCTCGTTGTCCGTTTTTCAAAATTCGAAAAGCACAAGGTTCTATGGCGAATGCAAGATTCAAACCAAGGACGTCAAATTGACAAATGCTCATAAAATCGTCCCTAAATGAGACAGAAGGTTGATATTTTGTCAGTATATGATCTCCGATAGATTTAAATATTTTGTGAAAATGGACGTCTTGTGACGTCATATGACATCATCAAATTTCTAATTTTTAAACACATAATTATATATGTTAATATGGTCCAAAGACAATGAAATTTTGATGTCATTTTCTACAAGAGATGTTATTTTGATTTCTATGATTTTCATATCTCTATGACGTCATATGACGTCACACTCGAAATAAATTACACAAGTTTGTACGCGGTCCAGAGCCATTATTAATGAACCGATTTTCATCAAATTTTCACAGAATGTGTATATTAAGTCCTAGTTGTGCATCCGGTGTCCGTTTTTCAAAATTCGAAGAGTCCAAGGTTCTATAGCGATTCCAAGATTCGAACCAAGGTCGTAAATATTCAAGTTCTTATACAATCGGTCCTATTTGATCTAGAAAGATGATATTGGGTCAGTATATAGGTCTCTGGGAGTCTTAACCATTTTGTGAAAATAAATGTCATATGACGTCACGTGACGTCATTATATGATAATGAATTTCTAATTCTAACAAGATTATTTCTACGTATTGAAATTTTCGAAGGGCAATGAAAATTTAATGCCGCATGCTTCAGATTCTGAAATTTCGATTTCAATGATTTTCAGAAGTCTATGACGTCATATGACGTCACATTTGAAATTGACTAAGAAGTTTGTACATGGTCCAGCGCCATTATTAATGGGCCGATTTTTATCAACTTTTCACAGAATGTGTATATTAAGTTCTTATTGTGTATACCTGTGTCCGTTTTTCAAATTTCGAAAAATCATGGTTCTATAGCGAATTCAAGATTCGAACCAAGATCGTAAATTTTTAAATGCTTATAAAAATCGGTTCTATTTGAGATAGAAAAGTGATATTTGGTCAGTATATAGGTCTCTGGGAGTCTTAAAGATTTTGTGAAAATAAATGTCATATGACGTCACGTGACGTCTATAAATAAAAATGTATTTCTAATATTAACAAGAGTATTTCTATATGTTGAAATTGTCGAAGGACAATGAAAATGTAATGACAAATGATTCAGACGCTGAAATTTCGACTTCCATGATTTTCAGAAGCCTCTGACGTCATATGACGTCACATTTGAAATTGACTACGAAAGTTTGTACACAATCCAGAGCCATTATAAATGGGCCGATTTCCATCAAATTTTCACAGAATGTGTATATTACGTTCTTATTATGTATACCGCGGTCCGTTTTTCAAAAATTCGAAAAGTCCAAGCATCTATGGCGGATCCAAGATTCGAACCAAGGACGTCAATTTTTAAATGCTTATAAAAACTGTCCTATTTGAGATAGAAAGGTGAAATTTTGTCAGTTAGTAGGTCTCTGGTTGTCTTAACAATTATGTAAAAATAAACGTCATATGACGTCACGTGACGTCATTTTTTTATTATTAATATATTTTTCTTCTTCCTAACTAAACGCTTATTTTAATATGTTGCAATTGTCCTAGGACGATGAAAATTGTATGGCTTATTAGTCACGTAAGTAAATTTTGATTTCAATAATTTTCAGCACCCTATGACGTCACATGACGTCACAGCTAAAAATAGTGAAAAATGGTGTTCGCGCTCTACAGCCGCCATTTATGGTCGGATTTTCTTCAAATTTTCACAGATGGTACACCTTGAAACTAAGGTGTACATATCCTGCCAGCTTACCGAAATTCCGAAAAACCGAAGTTCTGTGGCTGAAGTAATATTCGAACATAGGACCAAAAATTTCATTTTAGGATTGAAGAGCTTCAGGATGAGATAGAAAGTTGAAACTTACACAGTTTGCAGTTCTGCAGCATTTCTACAAATATTTTGAATCGTGATGTCAGAGGACGACTTAATTTTTATTTGGGGCAATGATTTCGACATGATGCCAGTTGTTCAGAATAATGAAAATTTCAGAGTTATTGCAGTAAAGTATGCGCTTTTGAGCAACAGCATTTTCAGCACCCTATGACGTCACGTGACGTCAGAGCTAAAAGTAGTGAAAAATGGTGTTCGCGCTCCATGTTGGTACATGTTGAAACTAAGGTGTGAATATTTTGTCAGATAACCTTAATTCCGAAAAACCGAAGTATTGTGGCTGAAGTAAGATTCGAACATAGGACCAAAGATTTCATTTTAGGGTTAAAGAACTTCGGGATGAGATAGAAAGTTGAAACTTACACAGTTTGCAGTTCTGCATAATTTCTTAATATATTTTGAGTCGTGACGTCATATGACGTCATAAGCATACTACTACTACTGCTACTTATTTTTTTTCTTCGTAACTAAACGCTAATGTCAATTGTTCAGCATGAACATAAAAATACTAGCAGAGGTGAGTCATTACATGAAACTTCTATCTCCTGCTTTTTGCATTAACACAGCTTGCAGAAAATCCTATCATTCGTTTTCACGAATGACATCTAGTTATTAGGACTTTCTGCCCTTTCGGCAGAAAGTCATATTGGGTTTGTTATGTTTTTATTATTCTTATTCTTATTCTTTTTTTTTCCTCTTGTATTTGTGTTAATTTCGGTATGTTGCCATGGCCCAGAACAATGAAAATTTTATGGATATATTTCAAACCATGAGATTTCGAATGCAATGAATTCATATTCATATGACGTCACATAACGTCAGATTTGACGTCAGGTGAAAAAGGTTTTTCGCGTCTACAGCCATTATTTATGGACCGATTTTCATCAAAATTTCCCCAGAATGTGTATGTTAGGCTCTAGTTGTGCAACCCGGTGTCCGTTTTTCAAAAATTCGAAAAGTCCATGGTTCTATAGCGAATTCAAGATTCGAACCAAGGTCGTAAATTTTTTAAATGCTTATAAAATCGGTCCTATTTGAGATAGAAAAGTGATATTTGGTCAGTATATAGGTCTCTGGGAGTCTTAAACATTTTGTGAAAATAAACGTCATATGACGTCACGTGACGTCATTATATGATAATGTATTTCTAATATTAACAAGAGTATTTCTATATGTTGAAATTGTCGAAGGGCAATGAAAATTTAGTGACCCATGGTTCAGACGCTGGAATTTCGATTTCAATGATTTTCAGAAGCCTATGACGTCATATGACGTCACATTTGAAATTGACTACGAAAGATTGTACACGGTCCAGAGCCATTATCTATGGGCCGATTTTTATCAAATGTGTATATTACGTTCTTATTGTGTATACCGGTGTCCGTTTTTCAAAATTCGAAAAGTCCAAGCATCTATGGCGGATCAAAGATTCGAACCAAGGACGTCAATTTTAAAATGCTTATAAAAACTGTCCTATTTGAGATAGAAAGTTGAAATTTTGTCAGTTAGTAGGTCTCTGGGTGTCTAACAATTATGTGAAAATAAACGTCATATGAGTCCACGTGACGTCATTTTATTATTATTATTATTCTTTTCTTCTTCCTAACTAAACGCTTATTTTAATATGTTACAATAGTCCTAGGACGATGAATTTTTACGGGTTATTAGTCACATGAGGAAATTTTGATTTCAATGATTATCAGCAGCCTATGACGTCACATGAGTCACAGCTAAAAATAGTGAAAAATGATGTTCGCGCTCTACAGCCGTCATTTATGGTCGGATTGTCTTCAAATTTTCACAGATGGTACATCTTGAAACTAAGGTGTGCATATCCTGTCAGCTAACCGAAATTCCGAAAGACCGAATTTTCTGTGGCTGAAATAAGATTCGAACATAGGACCGAAAATTTCATTTTAGGATTTATAGAGCTTCAGGATGAGATAGAAAGTTGAAACTTACACAGTTTGCAGTTCTGCAGAATTTCTACAAATGTTTTGAGTCGTGACGTCATATGACGTTATGTGACGTCATAAGCATACTTTTTAAAATTCTATTTTAGGGCAATGATTTCGACATGATGCCAGTTGTTCAGAATAATGAATATTTCAGAGTTATGATAATAAAGTATGCGCTTTTAAACAGAAGCATCTTCAGCACCCTATGACGTCATATAACGTCAGAGCTAAAAATAGTGAAAAATGGTGTTCACGCTCTACAGCCGTTATTTATGGTCGGATTTCTTCAAATTTTCACAGATGGTACATCTTGAAATTAAGGTGTGCTATTCCTGTCAGCTAACCGAAATTTCGAAAGACCGAAGATCTGTGGTTAAATAAGATTCGAACATAGGACCGAAAAATTCATTTTAGGATTAAAGAGCTTCAGGATGAGATAGAAAGTTGAACTTACACAGTTTGCAGTTCTGCAGAATTTCTATATATATTTTGAGCGTTGCGTCATATGACGTCATTGTGACGTCATAAGCATACTTCTTGATTTAATTTTAGCGCAATGATTTCGACATGATGCCAGTTGTTCAGAATAATGAAAATTTCAGAGTTATGAGAGTAATGTATGCGCTTTTTAACAAAAGAATTTTCAGCACTTATGACGCCTGTGACGTCAAAGCTAAAAGAAGTCCATACGAAAAAAAAGTAAAGGGTAGAGAATTTAATATATATTCTTTCTAACGGTATTAATCTTAATATTTTTCAATTTTAGCAGAAAGTCCTATCATTCGTATCAAAAGAATGAAATCTAGTTATTATTATTATTCTTTACTTCATATGTTGCCCAATCGTCCTAGGAGAACGAAATTTCGATGGCATATTATTCATATGCGTAATTAAAAAATTATATAATTTTCATATGCCTATGACGTCATATGACGTCACACTTGGCAATTGCTATAAAAGTTTGTACGCGGTTTTACAGCCATAATTAATGAACCGATTTTTTATCAAATTTTCACAGAATGTGTATATTAACTTTAAATTGTGCAAAACCCGTTGTCCGTTTTTTAAAATTCGAAAAGCCCAAGGTTCTGTGGCAAATGCAAGATTCAAACCAAGGACGTCAAATTGTAAATGCTAATTAAATCGTCCCTAAATGAAACAGAAGGTTGATATTTTGTCAGTATATAGATCTCCGATTATTTTTAAAAATTTTGTGAAAATGGACGTCTTGTGACGTCATATGACGTCATCAAATTTCTAATTTTTAAACACATAATTTATTGTTAATATGGTCCAAGGACAATGAAATTTTGATGTCATATTCTACAAGAGTGTTATTTTGATTTCTATAATTTTCATATCTCTAGGAAGTCATATGACGTCACACGTGAAATAAGCTACAAAAGTTTGTACGCGGGCTAGAGCCATTTTAATGAACCGATTTTCATCAAATTTTCACAGAATGTGTATATTAAGTTCTAGTTGTGCATACCGGTGTCCGTTTTTCAAAATTCGAAAAGTCCAAGGTTCTATAGCGAATTCAAGATTCGAACAAGGTCGTAAATTTTCAAATTCTTATAAAATCGGTCCTTTTTGAGATAGAAAAGTGATATTTGGTCAGTATATAGGTCTCTAAGAGTCTTGAACATTTTGTGAAAATAAATGTCATATGACGTCACGTGACGTCATTATATGATAATGTATTTCTAATATTAATAGAGTATTTCTATATGTTGAAATTGTCGAAGGGCAATGAAAATTTAACGACAAATGATTCAGACGCTGAAATTTTGATTTCAATGATTTTCAGAAGCTTATGACGTCATATGACGTCACATTTGAAATTGACTGCGAAAGTTTGTACACGGTCCAGAGCCATTATTAATGGGCCGTTTTCATCAAATTTTCACAGAATGTGTTATTGCGTTCTTATTGTGTATACCGGTATCTGTTTCTTAAAATTCGAAAAGTCCAAGCATCTATGGCGGATCCAAGATTCGAACCAAGGACTTCAATTTTTTAAATGCTTATATAAACTGTCCTATTTGAGATATAAAGTTGAAATTTTGTCAGTTAGTAGGTCTCTGGGTGTCTTAACAATTATGTGAAAATAAAACGTCATATGACGTCACGTGACGTCATTTTTATTATTATTATTCTTTTCTTCTTCCTAACTAAAGCTTATTTTAATATGTTGCAATAGTCCTAGGACGATGAAATTTTTAAGGGGTTATAAGTCACGTGAGGAAATTTTGTTTTTCATTGATTGTCAGCACCCTTGACGTACATGACGTCACAGCTAAAAATAGTGAAAAATGGTGTTCGCGCTCTACAGCCGTCATTTATGGTCGGATTTTCTTCAAATTTTCACAGATGGTACATCTTGAAACTAAGGTGTGCATATCCTGTCAGCTAACCGAAATTCCGAAAGACCGAAGTTCTGTGGCTGAAATAAGATTCGAACATAGGACCGAACATTTCATTTTAGGATTAAAGAGCTTCAGGATGAGATAGAAAAGTTGAAACTTGCACAGTTTGCAGTTCTGCATTATTTCTACAAATATTTTGAATCGTGACGTCAGAGGACGTCATAAGCATACCACTTATTTTTAATTTGGGGCAATGATTTCGACATGATGAAATTGTTCAGAATAATGAAAAATTTCAGAGTTTTTGCAGTAAAGTATGCGCTTTTGAGCAACAGCATTTTCAGACCCTATGACGTCACGTGACGTCAGAGCTAAAAATAGTGAAAAATGGTGTTCGCGCACTACAGCCGCCATTTATGATCAGATTTTCTTCAAATTTTTACAAATGGTACATCTTGAAACTAAGGTGTGATTATTTTGTCAGCTAACCTTAATTCCGAAAAACCGAAGTTCTGTGGCTGAAAAAAAAAATTTTTTGAGTCGTGACGTCATATGACGTCATAAGCATACTACTACTACTGCTACTTATTTTTTTTTTCTTCGTAACTAAACCCTTTTTTTTCGCGGAATATAATGTCAATTGTTCAGCATGAACATGAAATACTACCAGAGGTGAGTCATTACATGAAACTTCTATCTCCTGCTTTTTGCATTAACACAGGTTGCAGAAAGTCCTATCATTCGTTTAGACGAATGACATCTAGTTAGGACTTTCTGCCTACCGGCAGAAAGTCCTATTGGGTTTGTACTTTTTTTTTTATTCTTCTTCTTCTTCTTCTTATTCTTTTTTTCTTCCTCTTATATTTGTGTTTATTTCGAGGTGTTGCCATTGACTCAGAACAATGAAAATTTTATGGCATATATTTCAAGCCATGAGCTTTCGGATGCAATGAATTATATATTATACGACGTCATATAAGTCAGATTTGACGTCAGGTGAAAAAGTTTGTACGCGGTCTACAGCCATTATTTCTGGACGATTTTCATCAAAATTTCACAGAATGTGTATGTTAGGCTTTAAGTTGTGCATCCCGGTGTCCGTTTTTCCAAATTCGAACGGCAAAGGTTTTATGGCGAATCCAAGATTTCGAACTAATGACGTCTAATTTCAATGCGTATAAAATCGCTTCCAGAAAAGCTAGAGAACTGATATTTGGACTGAATATTAGTCTCTATGTCTTCTTTAAATTCTGAAAAGATGAACGCCATATGACGTCACATGACGTCATAATGCTTATTAAAACTTTCGTATTTAAAATTTAACGGTTTTTTAAGCCCTGTAGGCTTTATTTTTTGTATGATTTGCTTGAAATTTTGTCTGAAGATGCAGTATTAGATTCTATGGAGCCATTTTACTTCCGTTTCCGGAAAAATCCCAAAGGTCAAGGTCATATATCAATTATCGGGTTTTTCTTCGTCCTTAAATATCTCAAAAACGGTAAATATTCTATCGAGACACTATGCATATAATTTGTAGTGCTTAGAAAGACCTTTCAGATGATATTTAGTTTTTGATGATCGGGGTTGAATCGGTTGAGTTATGGAGGAAAAAAGGAAAAATTTGGTGACCCCCAGTGTGTTTAACAGTTTATATCTCGAAAAACCTTTGATTTTTGAAAATATGATGATTAATATTATTTTGTAAAGCAATGTTTGGCCGTTCTTTTGATGCTTAAAGTTTAATGATTGACCTAAGATTCATGGAGTAATGGGGAAAAAACGAAATTCGTGCATTATAGCTTTGGTGATTTTTTCATTTTTCAGGAGGGTTTAAGAGCTTGTATCTCAAAAATATTAAAAATATTCCTATAGATAAAGCGTGTGAAATGTAGAGAATATTTAGACGATTATTTTGGTACTTTAAGTTTTGAAATTGAACAAAGTATAAGGAAGTTACATAAAAATAAGAATTTAAACATGTAGAATTTCAGCGATTCTGCCGTGTTGTCAAAGTTCTACGGCTAATATCTAAAAGCATATTAGAAATAAGTCCCCACCTTAAGCAAGTGAGATGTAGAGAATTTTAAGTCGATTTTTTTTGGTACCTAGGTTTTAAAATTGATTAAAGTATAAGGAAGTTACATCAAAAATACGAATATAAACCCAAGTGTAAGAGTTTTCAGAAAATATCCTACTTTTGCTTTCACTTAATTGAAACATTTTCGGAAAATGTAAGTTTACAGATATGTATTAGTCATAGAAATTAAAAAAAAAAAAAAACTGTTTACTTATATCTATTGATATTACTAGCTAAACAAGTGTACCGTTCCCGGTGGCCGAGGGGTTTTAGAGCGTTCGCCTCGGGAGCGGGAAAATTCGTGGGTTCGATACCAAAGTCGTAAAAAATGGTACTGTTATAGCTCCCTTGCTTGACGCTCAGCATATAAGGGTAGTTGCAGGACTGGTTGGCTCGGTATCAGGATAATGTGACTGGGTGTGGTATCATGCCACATGTCTACGGCGTGTTTACTGCAGTGTGGCAGCACTATAACTGCTTTTAAGTAGACATCGTCTCCAAATGACTGAAATACTGTCGGTGGGACGTTAAACCCAACAAACAAACAAACTAAAAAGTGTTGACAATGATTTAATGTTTTGTCAAATAAATTTTATTTTACGTTACTAATTACATATCAGTTGCAGTATTGCGTTAACCCATAATCCTTTGAGCGTTTTGACACATGTCATTTAGACCGTAGTTGAAACATTGCAATTTCCCGACTTCATTGTTGCTCAATCCAAATTTATGATAAATGATAAGCTATGTGAAAATATATGTTATAGTACAATGTAATTTAATTGCCAGCTTGAGATAAAAATGGGCGTGTATTGTGTAGACGTTTGAAACAAAATGATCAACACATGTCATCCGTTCAAGACGCTGCAGCTAATTTGTCCGTTAGCTAAAAGGGTCAAATGGAGTAACTTTGTTTAGAGTTTGCCCGCTATCTCTATCTAATCAGTGAGCCCAAAATTTCAAATTCTGGTCGATTTAATTTGTTAAGAGTTCGAGATTTCGCGAGACTTGTCTAATTAATTTTGATTTAAACTGTTAAGAGTTTACGGCGAAATGCGCATGTCATTATTTCAAATTTTTCTCCGCCCTATTCACGTGATATCATATATGGCATATGTGTTTACTACACCGATCCCTACACACGAGGTGTGCACTCTGGCGGATGTTGACGTCTTTTGTAAAATTTAGTACAGTTGCTTAAATAATCATGTTTTATAGATAAACATTTACATAAGAATGAGGAGTTTCGGAAATATTTTTTGCCCCATGGACTCCTAAGGAAAGAAAAAAAGATGCTAAATTAAATACTAAAATTTCAAGTACAGTTTATTGGGTTTAACGTCCACCGACAGTATTTAAGTCTTTTTTGGGGACAATGTCTACTTGAGACAAATGTAGTAATGTCACATGCACAGTATCACGTCGTAGACAGTTGGCATGATACCACACCCAGTCACATTATCCGGACACCGGGCCATCAGTCCTGGAACTACCCTTATTAAGCTGAGCGCCAACCAAGGGAGCTATACCAGTACCTATTTACGAATTTGGTAAATACAAGAATTGAAATAATTGATATAACGTTTTCAAACAACTTACAGGTCATGTATTAATCCGTTTGATTTGGTATTTCCGGGATATTCTAGCTTGATTTTCTTCCGCTGACACGACTTTTTTAAACGATTATTATTTTTCATATTTCGTTTTTTCTTAATGTCAATCAGTTGATTTTCTGATGTCTTAACTAATTAAAACAAGATAAATAAAAAAAAAAATCAGCCATCACATAAATTGATTGAAATCTGAAAAAGAAATGAGCCGACGGTCAAAAAATGCGCGAAATTTATGTGTTAACTCCATATTTGGGGAAAACACGTGCACGTGTGTGAATACTTTAACAACACGCTGACGTAACACTTATATGGCGCCATCTCCTAATATAGCAGCATAACGCAGTAAACTCTAAGTTGTCAGTGTTAATTAAGTATAGATTAGTGTTTTTTAGTGAAATTAAAGAAATTAATCGGTCAGGCGCGCGAAGCGGTTGTTTGAAATTTTGTTTTGAAATTTAACGCAGTCGCACATTTTAAATATAGTATTGATATTTAGACTCCGCCCTATCACCTGTTCCCAGCGTGAATTACATCACGTGACATGTAACATGTTATGTCAAAGGTCAATGCGTCGCTCTAGCTGTGTATTACATTGATCCGGAAGCCGACTTTGATCTCTCCGGCAAAAAAAATGGTGATTGAAATTTGAATAAAAGATACTGTTTAGAAAGGTTCATATATCTGCACCTATATATGTTGTGTTTTGGACATTATTTATTTTTTTCATTTAAATAACCCTTGTTTGTTAGTGTTTTTTTTTCTTCTCTTCTCATTATATTATACATTTTTCATTTGAATTTATTTAATCGGATATTTACTTAATTGCTTTGTTTAGTAATTAGTTATATATTGCCCATTCTGTGTTAAATGTGTAGACATTGAAATTACACAAGTGTCTTTAAAGCGATGCCGATACTAATGTTGTTAGAACTTGTGGTCAGACCCTCTTACTTATTTTTTTAAATCTTCAATGTTGCATCATCATTACTTAGGCAATAATACATGTTTTAAACTAAACTAAGCGGAAGGGAGAGTTCTTTTGTTATTTTGGATATTCAGAATGCTAGTGAGTAAATGTTTGTTCTCTATGGTTGCTGTGTATTATTTTTTGTTGATGTTCATGCGATCACATCAAAAATCCCTATAACACGTTATACATGCGTGATATGGACTAAGACCACAATTTAATTTACTATATGTTCTATATAAGCATGATATACAAATGACAATTTCTGTAAGGGAAATTGGCATCCAAACTTACCCTCATTAAATAGATCTTATTCAAGAGAAATAATTCTGTACTTTTTAAACACGGGGTCACCTGACTACTTTTTGACCTATTTAAGGCCAAGTTACATGCGTATGAATTTTAGTGCACCGGTCGGCCATTTCACACCATTTTTCTCAAAACTTCCCCTCTCAGTTAATGCTAAACTATTAAGATTGTTGTGCAATAATGCCTCCATATTGGGCATTTTATGACTATGTAACTGTGTTATAATACTGTTCTATACTATGTACTGTGTACTGCATGTCTTTCAGTCAAAAACTCACCTTAATTAAGCATTAAATAGGGTCACTGTTTTCTGTATAGGAACATCCGGATACCGGTAACCAAGGGCAGGTAATTGTGGTCTTAGTCCATATTGGTGAACACATAAAGCTCCGCTTCTCGACACAACTCGACGCACATGCGCAGTGAAGGTGATTGAAGCTGGTTTTAAACTGATCAGCTGATTTAGCGGAATAGTTTTTTAGTAACAAGTTTGATGCCGATTTAAATGAATAAATGGAGACAAAAATTAAAAAAAATGGAATGATTTCATTGGACAAAATATAATTTCAAAACACTAGGAGAGAATTTAACAGTTAGAGGCCGTCATTCGCTACGCTCGTTCTGGCTTCTTAACTGTTAAATTCTCTCTTAATAAACACTAACTATAACGTACTCAGTCGTCTCCATCGTATGTACAAACATTATTGAAATTTAACTCACGTGGCTACACGCGTCGACGAATCTATTGCATGGTAGCATTTATGGTTTTATTCCCGCGGCTGTACACGAAATTAAAAAAAAAAGAATTTTGATATGCAGAATTAATAGGTTTAAGTTTAATTGCTTATATTTTGAAAACCTATAAAACCTAGACCCAAATATGCTACAATTTAATTGTAGGGTTTTTCAGGACATATATTTTGGTACCTAGAATACTAAAATTGGAATCTCTCAGCCCCTCACCGCTGTGGGTTCGAATTCCGGTAGGGACTTCGGATTTTTCATGTGAGGAAGCCTTCCACGCTGGCTTGCGGTAGGTCGGTGGTTCTATCCGGGTACCTCTGTGTACTCGGGGTCTTCCTCCACCTGTAATTAGCTGAACGTCTCTATATGATTGAAAACTATCACAACGACGGTAAACCTAATAACAACAACAACAACAACTAAAATTGGTCATGTTATAAGAAAGCGATATCAAAATAAAGATTTATTTATTTTGACATATGGCTTACTTCACAAAATTCATGCATGAGAAGTCAATACGAAAAAAAAGAGTAAAAGTTAGGAAATATTTCTTTCTATATACATGTATATTATTCTTTCTAACGGTATTAATCTTTACATTTCAAAATGTTGCAGAAAGTCTATCATTCGTATCAACGAATGAAATCTAGTTATTATTAGGACTTTCTGCCTAAAGCAGAAAGTCCTATTGGTTTGTTATGTTTATTATTTTTTCTTTTCTTCTTCCTAACTAAACGCTTATTTTTATATGTTGCAATAGTCCTAGGACGATGAAATTTTTATGGCTTATTAGTCACGTGAGGAAATTTTGATTTCAATGATTTTCAGCACCCTATGACGTCACATGACGTCACAGCTAAAAATAGTGAAAAATGGTTGTTCGCGCTCTACAGCCGTCATTTATGGTCGGAATTTTCTTCAATTTTTTACAGATGGTACATCTTGAATCAAAGGTGTGCATATCCTGTCAGCTAACCGAAATTCCGAAAGACCGAAGTTTGTGGCTGAAATAAGATTGAACAATAGGACCGAAAATTTCATTTTAGGATTAAAAGAGCTTCAGGATGAGATATAAAGTTGAAACTTACACAGTTTGCAGTTCTGCAGAATTTCTACAAATATTTTGAGGCGTGACGTCATATGACGTCATGTGACGTCATAAGCATACTTCATAATTTTCATTTTAGGGCAATGATTTCGACATGATGCCAGTTGTTCAGAATAATGAAAAATTTCAGAGTTATGAAAGGAAAGTATGCGCTTTTGAACAAAGCATCTTCAGTACCCTATGACGTCATGTGACGTCACAGCTAAAAATAGTGAAAAAAGGTGTTCGCGCTCTACAGCCGTCATTTATGGTCGGATTTTCTTCAAATTTCACAGATGGTACATCTTGAATCAAAGGTGTGCATATCCTGTCAGCTAACCGAAATTCCGAAAGACCGAAGTTCTGTGGCTGAAATAAGATTCGAACATAGGACCGAAAAATTTCATTTTAGGATAAAAGAGCTTCAGGATGAGATGGAAAGTTGAAACTTACACAGTTTGCAGTTCTGCAGAATTTCTACAAAAATTTTGAGTCGTGACGTCATATGACGTCATGTGACGTCATAAGCATACTTCTTATTTTTCATATTTTGGGCAATGATTTCGACATGATGCCAGTTGTTCAGAATAATGAAAAATTTCAGAGTTATGAAAGCAAAGTATGCGCTTTTGAAGAAAAGCATCTTCAGCACCCTATGACGTCACATGACGTCACAGCAAAAAATAGTGAAAAATGGTGTTTACGCTCTACAGCCGTCATTATGGTCGGATTTTCTTCAAATTTTCACAGATGGTACATTTGAAACTCAGGTGTGCATATCCTGTCAACTAACCGAAATTCCCAAAGACCGAAGTTCTGTGGCTGAAATAAGATTCGAACATAGGACCGATAATTTCATTTTAGGATTAAAGAGCTTCAGGATGAGATAGAAAGTTGAAACTTACACAGTTTGCAGTTCTGCAGAATTTCTACATATATCTTGAGTCTTGACGTCATATGACGTCTTGTGACGTCATAAGCATACTTCTTATTTTCATATTTGGGCAATGATTTTGACATGATGCCAGTTGTTCAGAATAACGAAAATTTCAGAGTTATGACAGTAAAATATGCCCTTTTGAACAAAAGCATCTTTAGCACACTATGACGTCATGTGACGTCAGAGCTAAATATAGTGAAAAATGGTGTTCACGCTCTACAGCCGCTATTTATGGTCGGATTTTCTCCAAATTTTCACAGATGGTACATCTTGAAAGTTAGGGGGTGCATATCCTGTCAGCTAATCGAAATTCCGAAAGACCGAAGTTCTGTGGCTGAAATAAGATTCGAACATAGGCCCGAAATTTCATTTTAGGATTAGAGAGCTTCAGGATGAATAGAAAGTTGAAACTTAAACAGTTTGCAGTTCTGCAGAATTTCTACATATGTTTAGAGTTTGATATCATATGACTTTCATGTGACGTCACAGACTAATACTTAGTTTTTATCATTTGCACTAATTTCGGAATATAATGTCAATTGTTCAGCATGAACATGAAATACTACCAGAGGTGAGTCATTACATGAAACTTCTATCTCCGCTTTTTGCATTAACACAGGTTGCAGAAAGTCCTATCATTCGTTTTCACGAATGACATCTAGTTATTATTATTATTATTCTTTTCTTCTTCCTAACTAAACGCTTATTTTAATATGTTGCAATGGACCTAGGACGATGAAATTTTTATGGCTTATTAGTCACGTGAGGAAATTTTGATTTCAATGATTTTCAGCACCCTATGACGTCACATGACGTCACAGCTAAAAATAGTGAAAAATGGTGTTCGCGCTGTACAGCCGTCATTTATGGTCGGATTTTCTTCAAATTTTCACAGATGGTACATTTTTGAATCAAAGGTGTGCATATCCTGTCAGCTAACCGAAATTCGAAAGACCGAAGTTCTGTGGCTGAAATAAGATTCGAACATAGGACCGAAAATTTCATTTTAGGATTAAAGAGCTTCAGGATGAGATAGAAAGTTGAAACTTACACAGTTTGCAGTTCTGCAGAATTTCTACAAATATTTTTTAGTCAGAACGTCATATGACGTCATGTGACGTCATCAGCATACTTCTTAATTTTCATTTTAGGGCAATGATTTTGACATGATGCCAGTTGTTCAGAATAATGAAATTTCAGAGTTATGAAAGTAAAGTATGCGCTTTTGAACAAAAGCATCTTCAGCACCTATGGGCGTCACATGACGTCACAGCTAAAAATAGTGAAAAATGGTGTTCGCGCTCTACAGCCGTCATTTATGGTCGGATTTTCTTCAAATTTTCACAGATGGTACATCTTGAATCAAAGGTGTGCATATCCTGTCAGATAACCGAAATTCCGAAAGACCGAAGTTCTGTGGCTGAAATAAGATTCGAACATAGGACCGAAAATTTCATTTTAGAATTAAAGAGCTGCAGGATGAGATAGAAAGTTGAAACTTACACAGTTTGCAGTTCTGCAGAATTTCTACAAATATTTTGAGTCGTGACGTCATATGACGTCATGTGACGTCATAAGCATACTTCTTAATATTCATTTTAGGGCAATGATTTCGACATGATGCCAGTTGTTCAGAATAATGAAATTTTCAGAGTTATGAAAGCAAGGTATGTGCTTTTGAACAAAGCATCTTCAGCACCCTATGACGTGACATGACGTCACAGCAAAAAATAATGAAAAATGGTGTTCGCACTCTACAGCCGTCATTTATTGTCAGATTTTCTTCAAATTTTCACAGATGGTACATTTTGAAACTCAGATGTGCATATCCTGTCAGCTAACCAAACTTCCAAAAGACTGAAGTTCTGTGGCTGAAAAAAGATTCGAACATAGGACCAAAAATTTCATTTTAGGATTAAAGAGCTTCAGGATGAGATAGAAGGTTGAAACTTACACAGTTTGCAGTTCTGCAGAATTTCTACATATATCTTGAGTTTTGACGTCATATGACGTCTTGTGACGTCATAAGCATACTTCTTAATTTTCATTTTAGGGCAATGATTTTGACATGATGCCAGTTGTTCAGAATAACGAAAATTTCAGAGTTATGACAGTAAAGTATGCCCTTTTGAACAAAAGCATCTTTAGCACACTATGACGTCATGTGACGTCAGAGCTAAAAATAGTGAAAAATGGTGTTCACGCTCTACAGCCGCCATTTATGGTCGGATTTTCTTCAAATTTTCACAGATGGTACATCTTGTTAGGACTTTATGCCTAAAGCAGGTTTGTTATGTTTATTATTATTATTATTATTCTTTTCTTCCTCACGGATTTTCATATGTTGCAATCGTCCTAGGAGAATTAAATTTCGATGGCATATTATTCATATGCGTAATTAAAAAATTCTATAATTTTCATATGCCTATGACGTCATATGACGTCACACTTGGCAATTTGCTACAAAGTGTTTACGCGGTCCAGAGCGATAATTAATGAACCGATTTTTATCAAATTTTCACAGAATGTGTATATTAAGTTCTAGTTGTGCATCTCGTTGTCCGTTTTTCAAAATTCGAAAAGCACAAGGTTCTATGGCGAATGCAAGATTCAAACCAAGGACGTCAAATTGACAAATGCTCATAAAATCGTCCTAAATGAGACAGAAGGTTGATATTTTGTCAGTACATAGATCTCCGATAGATTTAAATATTTTGTGAAAATGGACGTCTTGTGACGTCATATGACGTCATCAAATTTCTAATTTTTAAACACATAATTATATATGTTAATATGGTCCAAGGACAATGAAATTTTGATGTCATATTCTCCAAGAAATGTTATTTTGATTTCTATGATTTTCATATCTCTATGACGTCATATGACGTCACACTTGAAATAAGCTACACAAGTTTGTACGCGGTCCAGAGCCATTATTAATGACCGATTTTCATCAAATTTTCACAGAATGTGTATATTAAGTTCTAGTTGTGCATCCCGGTGTCCGTTTTTTAAAATTCGAAGAGTCCAAGGTTCTATAGCGATTCCAAGATTCGAACCAAGGTCGTAAATTTTCAAATTCTTATAAAATCGGTCCTATTTGAGATAGAAAGATGATATTGGGTCAGTATATAGGTCTCTGGGAGTCTTAAACATTTTGTGAAAATAAATGTCATATGACGTTACGTGACGTCATTATATGATAATGAATTTCTATTCTAACAAGATTATTTCTATATATTGAAATTTTCGAAGGGCAATAAAAATTTAATGCCGCATGTTTCGGATTCTGAAATTTCGATTTCAATGATTTTCAGAAGTCTATGACGTCATATGACGTCACATTTGAAATTGACTAAGAAAGATTGTACACGGTCCAGAGCCATTATTAATGGGCCGATTTTTATCAAATTTTCACAGAATGTGTATATTAAGTTGTCAGTTAGTATGTCTCTGGGTGTCTTAACAATTATGTGAAAATAAAAAGTCATATGACGTCACGTGACGTCATTTGTTTCTTACTATTATTCTTTTCTTCTTCCTAACTAAACGCTTATTTTAATATGTTGCAATAGTCCTAGGACGATGAAATGTTTATGGGTTATTAGGCATGTGAGGAAATTTGATTTCACCCCTACTGCATATATGTAGCCATATCTCAATTTTTTAAAATATGTATGAATAAGAATTATAGCTGAATAATTGACGTTTCCAAAGATATTTAGTTTATTAAAATTGGTTTACGCAATACAAAGTTATAAGCAAAAAAACTAAATGAAATGAAGCTAATTTTGCTGATAATATGCTGTTTTCTTGAGGTTTAACAGTCAATATCTCAGAAACGACTGAAGATAGTTTATACATTATGCGTATAAAATGTAGCATGTTTTAAGAGCTTTCTAACGGTACCAAGTTTATTGAAATTGGACTTCATATAAGAAAGTTACATGGAAAATAAGATATTTCATAATCATGCATCATAAAAATATGGAAAAGGTCACGCGCAGGGGTCACCAGGCTTAAATACTTGCGCAACGACTTAAAAAAAAAAAAAAAAAAAAAAATATCAAATTGCAATTGATGGGCTATATCTTGATTTTGTTCTTTTTTTTGTTGTTGTTGTTGTTTTTTGTCGAATGTTGACTGTTTCCAAAATAAGCATTGAAGTTAATACATGTACAACGGCACAAGACAAAAATCCGTATTTGCAACACTATGTAGCTAGCGAGCAGTTTGCAAGCCTTGAAAAATTCACACGCAGCCCCACATTTTAGACATCTAAAAACTGCATTGTTATGCTAACGATATTCATATTGCATCAGTTTGTAGGCTGGGATGTTACCTTTCAAAATATCACCATAGTTCGAAATTCCAGGAATTTATGGCAAAACTACGGAAGCCCAAGCACGCCAAAATCGCTAAATACGATTAACTACGTTACAGGTGTCGAAAGGATATAGCACTATACAAATATTCAATACTTCTTCCTAATGAGGCTAAATTAAACAAGGTTACAACTGAGCTGGAGTGATGGAATTCTATGTGTGATGAAAGTTAGAAACTTACATTTGAACACTGTTTCATTTTTCTTTCATGTCATATGACATAGTATAAATGTTGTATGTAAACTACATGTGCAAGATATGGGCGGACTTTTATTAAAATTCACAGAATGTGTTCTATTTGTGCTATTTTATATAGAAATAGAGGAGATAGAAAGTTGCAATTTGGACAGATTATCTATTATGTCATCTTCTATATATACTATATAAAGCAGATGTTGCAGAAAGTCCTCTTTTTATATGAATAAGGATTTAGAGTATTATTCATATGCGTAATTAAAAAAATTATATAATTTTCATATGCCTATGACGTCATATGACGTCACACTTGGCAACTGCTACAAAAGTTTGTACGCGGTGTACAGCCATAATTAATGAACCGATTTTTATCAAATGTTCACAGAATGTGTATATTAACTTTAAGTTGTGCAACCCGTTGTCCGTTTTTTAAAATTCGAAAAGCCCAAGGTTCTGTGGCGAATGCAAGATTCAAACTAAGGACGTCAAATTGATAAATGCTCATAAAATCGTCCCTAAATGAGACAGAAGGTTGATATTTTGTCAGTATATAGATCTCCGATAAATTTAAATATTTTGTAAAAATGGACGTCTTGTGACGTCATATGACGTCATCAAATTTCTAATTTTTAAACACTTAATTATATATGTTAATATGGTCCAATGACAATGAATTTTCAATGTCATATTCTCCAAGAGATGTTATTTTGATTTCTATGATTTTCATATCTCTATGACGTCATATGACGTCACACGTGAAATAAGCTACAAAAGTTTGTACGCGGTCCAGAGTCATTATTAATGAACCGATTTTCATCAAATTTTCACAGAATGTGTATATTAAGTTCTTGTTATGCATCCGGGTGTCCGTTTCTCAAAATTCGAAATTGCCAAGGTTCTATAGCAAATCCAAGATTCGAACCAAAGTCGTAAATTTTCAAATGTTTATAAAATCAGTCCTATTTGAGATAGAAAGTTGATATTTGGTCAGTATGTAGGTCTCTCGGAGTCTTAAAAATATTTTGAAAATTTGCATCATATGACGTCACGTGACGTCATTATATGAAAATAAATTACTAACATTAACAAGATTATTGCTATATGTTGAAATGGTCGAAGATCAATAAAAATTTAATGGCATATGTTTCAGATGATATAATTTCTATTTCAATAATTTTATAGGCTATGACATCATATGACGTCACACTTGTCATATTCTACAAAAGTTTGTACGCGGTCTACAGCCATTACTTATGAACCGATTTTCATCAAATTTTCACAGAATTTGTATTTTAAGATCTAGTTGTGCATCCCGCTATCAGTTTTTCAAAATTCTAAAAGACCATGGTTCTATGGAGAATCCAAGATTCGAACCGAGGTCGTTAATTTTCAAATGCTTATAAAATCGGTCCCATATGAGATAGAAAGTTGATATTTGAACATTATGTAGGATTATGGATGACTGAACGATTTTGTGAAAATGAACGTCATGTGACGTCAGATGACGTCATTACATGAAAATCTATTTCTAATATTTACAAAAAAATTTCTATATGTTAAAATGGTCCATGGAAATGGAAATAATATAACATTTTGCTTCAAACGTTGATATTTTTAATTCTACAATTTTCATATGCCTATGACGTCATATGACGTTACACTTGCCATATGCTACAAAAGTTTGTACGCGGTATACAGCCATTGTTTATGAACCGATTTTCATAAAAATTTCACAGAAAGTGTATATTAGGTTATATTTGAGCATCCCCGTGTCCGTTCTTCCAAATTCAAAAATGCAAAGGTTTTATGGCGGATCCAATATTTGAACCATTGACGTCAAATTTTAAATACGTATAAAATCGTTTCCAGATGAGTTAGAAATCTAATATTTGGAAAGTAAATAAGTCTCCAAAAGTGCATTACATTCTATGAAGATGAACGTCATTTGACGTCATATGACGTCATAAGGTCAAAAATTATTTCTGATATATAAGCGTAAATTTAATATGTTGTTAACTTCCCAGGACCATGAAATCTTATGGTATATTCTTTACAATGCTTTAGAATGCAACGTAATTCATATTAATTTGACGTTATATCACATCAGATTTGACGTCAGGACAAAAAGGTTTTACGCGGTGTACAGCCATTATTTTTGGACCAATTTTCAGCAAATTTTAAAGAATGTATATGTAACGCTCTAGTTGTGTATCCCGGGTCCTGTTTTATAAATTCGAAAAGACGAAAAGGCAATGGTTCTGTGGCGAATCCAAGTTTCGAAACATTGACGTTAATTTTCAAAAACATATAAAATCGCTTCGAGGTGATTTAGAAAGTTGATATTTGGACTGAATATTAGTCTTTAAGACTTATTTAAATTCTGTGAGGATTAACGTTATTTGACGTCATAATGTCAAAAAGAATGATAATATATCTACGCGTTAATTTCTATATGTTGCAAAGTTGCAAGGAGCATGAAAAAATTACTTGATATATTTAAGATACTTAATATTTCATTTCATTGATTTTCTTATGCCTATGATGTCATGTGACATCAAACTTGACGTTGTCTACACACTCTTGTACGTGGTCTACAGCCATTATTACAGGTTTGGAATTCGAATTGTAAGCGTTTTAAATAAATTTGATTTGTAACATAGATTATAAAAATAGTCCAAGTTAAATAAATCGATATAAAAAATGATTTTCAGTTACTTTTGCCATTTCCTCCAAGTTAAACGGTTTATTTTTCAAAGTTCATTTAAGTTATGGCCATACAAAGCAAGTTAAAGGCTGCAATTTCATATCCTCTTACTTTTTTTGCTTTTAAGTATTTGACAAATGTAGCAGAAAATCCTATCATTCGTATCAACGAATGAAATCTAGTTCTTCTTCTTATTATTCTTTTTTTCCTCCTTTTGAGGTTGTAATTAAACAAAGTTACAATTGAGATAGAGTCTTCAAATTGTTTTAGTGATCAGCTAAATAGAGTCTTTTTCGATCTGCATTGTTTCAACTATTAGTGATGTCATATGACGTCATAGCTGAAAACTACTACAAAAGTTTGTTCGCGGTCTACAGCCAGTGGTTATGAACCGATTTTCATCAAAATTTCACAGAATGTGTATATTAATATCTAGTTGTGCATCCGGTGTCCGTTTTTCAAAATTCGAAAAGACCAAGGTTCTATAGCGAATCCAAGATTCGAACCAAGGTCGCAAATTTTCAAATGCTTATAAAATCGGTCGTATTTGAGATAGAACGTTGATATTTTGTCAGTTTGTAGGTCTCTGGATGCCTGAACGATTTTGTGAAAATGAACGTCATGTGACGTCACATGACGTCATTACATGAAAATCTATTTCTTATATTTACAAGATAATTTCTATATGTTCAAAAGGTCCATGGAAATGAAAATAATATGACTTTTGTTTCAAACGAAGTTTATTTGAATTCTACAGTTTTCATATGCCTATGACGTCATATGACGTCACACTTGACATATGCTACAAAAGTTTGTACGCGGTCTACATCCATTGTTTATGAACCGATTTATAAATTTTCACGAAGGTGTATATTAAGGTCTAGTTGTGCATCCCGGTGTCCATTTTTCAAAATTTAAAAGGCCTTGGTTCTATGGAGAATCCAAGATTCGAACCAAGGTCGAAAATTTTCAAATGCTTATAAAATCGGTCCTTTATGAGATAGAAGGTTAATATTTGATCACTATATAGGTCTCTGGATATCTGAACGATTTTGTAAAAATGAACATCATGTGACGTCACATGACGTCATAACATGAAAATCTATTTCTTATATTAACAAGATAATTTCTATATGTTTAAATGGTCCATGGAAATTAAAATTATATGACATTTGCTTCGAATGCTCATGATTTGAATTATACAATTTTCATGTGGCTATGCCGTCATATGACGTCAAACTTGACATATGGTACAAAAGATTGTACTCGGTCTAAAGCCATTGTTTATGAACCGATTTTCATCAAATTTTCACCGAAGGTGTATATTAATATCTAGTTGTGCATCCCGGTGTCCGTTTTTCAAAATTCTAAAAGACCAAGGTTCTATAGCGAATCCAAGATTCAAACCAAGGACGTCAAATTCTAAATGCTTATAACATCGGTCCTATATGAGATAGAAAGTTGAAATTGTGTCAGTATATTAGTCTCTGGGTGCCTAAAAGATTTTGTGAAAATGAATGACATACGACGTCACATGACGTCATAAGATGAAAATGTATTTCTAATATTTACAAGAAAATTTTTATATGTTTAAATAGTCCATAGGCATGAACATTCTATGACTTATGTTTGAATTGCTGATTTTTTTAATTCTGCAATTATCATAGACCTATCACGTCATATGACGTCACAATTCACATATGCTACATAAGATTGTAAGCGGTCTACAGACATTGTTTATGAACCGATTTTCATAAAAATTTCACCGAAGGTGTATATTAATATCTAGTTGTGCATCCCGGTGTCCGTTTTTCAAAATTCGAAAAGACCAAGTTTCTATGGCGAATCCAAAATTCAAACCAAGGACGTCAAATTCTAAATGCTTATAAAATCGGTCCTATATGAGATAGAAAGTTGAAATTTTGTCAGTGAATTGATCTCTGTAAGTATTAAAAAATTTGTGAAAATGTACGTCAAATAACGTCACGTGACGTCATTTTACACAAATATATTTCTAATATTTGCAGGAACATTTTTATATGTTAAAATGGTCAAAAAGCAATAAAATTTAAGTACTTTTTCTTTAGAATCTGAAATTTCGATATCAAAGATTTTCATAGGTTTATGACGTCATATGACGTCACATTTGAAATATGCTACAAAGGTTTGTACACGGTCCAGAGCCATTATTAATGCGCCGATTTTCATCAAATTTTCAGAGAATGTGCATAATAGGTTATTTTTGTGTATCCCGGTGCAGTTTTTCAAAAATCAAAAAGTCCAAGGTGTAAGTGCGAATCCAAGATTCGAATAAGGACGTCTTCATTAAAATACTTATACAATCGGCCCTATATGAGATACAAAGTTGACATTTTGTCAGAAATAGGTCTCTTTGAATATGTACATGTATATTTCTTCTTATTATTATTATTCTTTTTTTCCTCCTTTTGAGGTTGTAATTAAACAAAGTTACAATTGAGATAGAGTCTTCAAATTGTTCCAGTGATCAGCTAAATAGAGTCCCTTTCGATCTGCATTGTTTCAACTATTAGTGACGTCATATGACGTTATAGCTGAAAACTACTACAAAAGTTTGTTCGCGGTCTACAGCCGACATTTTTTGACGGATCTTCATGAAATTTTCACAGAATGTGAACATTAGGTCCTAGATGGTTAAGCATAACTTCGCTTCCAGAGGTACTAGAAACCTGAAATTTGGACAGCATCTGTATCCTGAGGTTTCCTTTGCATGCTGAGAAGTACGTCACATAACGTCATATGACGTCATAATTGCAAAGCAAACATTCTTTTTTCCTTCTTTTGGGGGTGTAATTAAACAAGGTTACCGTTGGGATAGAACGTTCAATTTTTTTTACAATAATCAGCAAAATAGAATCACTTTCGAGCTGCAGTGTTTTAATTTTCAGTGACGTCAAATGACGTCATTACTGAAAACTGCAACAAAAGTTTTTCGCGGTCTACAGCCTACATTTTTTGACGGATCTTCATGATTTTTTTTACAGAATGTGTACATTAGGTCCTAGATTTGCATACTTCTTCCATATTTGAAAATATGAAAAGACCAGGAAACTATGGCTGAACCAAGATTCGAACCCAAAAACGTCAAAATTCATTTAAGCATAACTTCGCTTCAAGCTGTGCTAGAAAGCTGAAATTTGGATAGCATCTGTATCCTGAGGTTTACTTTACATGCTGAGAAATTCGACGTTATATGACGTCATAATTACCAAACATTTAATTTAAAAATAGTGGTTTTAGCCCTACAGGAGCTACTTTTAGACCGATTTGCATATTTTTTTCACAACATGTGCAGATACGTGTTCCATTGTGAATGGTAACTTCCGTTTCCGGAAATTATGAAAGGTCAAGGTCATATGTCAAATATCGTTTTTAGCTCACCTGAGCACGAAGTTATTGTGATGCCGCTTCGTCCGTCGTCAACAGTTAACATTCTAGAGACCACAGTTTTTACCCATTCTTCACCAAACTTGGTCAGAATGTTTAATGGCAAGTTCGAAACTGGGCCATGTCGGTTCAAAAAGTATGTCATGAGGTCCAAAAATAGGTCAATTTAAAAAAATTTTTTTTAAGATCATGCAAAGTTAATCTGCATGAGAGCTTGGACAAGTTCGAAACTGGGTCATGTGGGGTAACAAACCTTATCAAAATGTTAATCTGCATGAAAGCTTGAACAAGTTCGAAACTGGGTCACGTTGGGTCAAAAAGTTACGAGGTCAAATTGATGTAAAATCTTGTTTACACTCTAGAAGCCATATTTATGATCCAATCATCACAAAACTTGGTCAGAATGTTTATTAGCATGAAAGCTTGAACAAGTTCATTTGGGGTCAAAAAGTAGGCCATTGAGAACAATGTTTCTCAGGTGAGCGATTTAGGGCCATCTTCTTTTCTTTGGAGCTTCATATCTCAAAAACGAAATTATATTCTATCAAGAGACTATGGGTATTATATATATAGTACTTTCAAAAAGACCTTTCAGATGACATCCGGTTTTTGAAGATCAGGCCTGAAACGGTTTAGTTATGGCGGGAAAACTAAATATGTAGTGACCCCAACAGCATTTCACAACTGATATCGCGTAAAGTATTGATTTTTGTTGATAATAATATGAGCAAATATTTTAGAGCACATTCTTATCTTTCTGCTGATGTGCAGCATTTTAAGATCGAATCAGAAATGACTATTTTTTCTATTGAAAATTTGCAGTTTTCTCGAGGTTTAACAGCTTATATCTCGAAAACAGTTAAACATAAGTTCATATATAAAGCGTACGATATGTAGAGAATTGAAGTCCTTTCAAATGGTACCCAGCATTATAAAATTAGACTTCACTGAAGAAAGTTATTAGAAAAATAATAGATCGCAATAACCATTTTGTCTTGCTTTTCTGCAGTTATTCTTAACGTCTTTGCCATGTTGATATTGATTTTTTTAAATAACAATATGAACAAGTGTTTTAGAGCACATTTGTACCTTTCAATAGGTATGCAGCATTTGAAAATCAGTTCAGTAATGACAAAGTTATAGTGCAAAAACCATATGACATGAACATAATTTTGACTCGATATTTGATTTTTTCAATTCCTTTAATTTCTGCATGCAAAAAGAAAAAGGCCTGGCATTGAATCTTGGAGGACACCATTTCCCTCCACTCTTTTATGCATTAATTTTTTATGTGATGCAAAGTAACTACGGACATGAAATATTAATGGGAGAAAATTAAAACAACGACTTTTGCAATGCAGTGATATTTTTCGTCTGACGTCACCAGACATTCAACTGATATTGTCAACAAGTATATGCTCTACAGCTGATAGTTCTGTACTGATCTCCATAGTTTTTAAACATATAGATTGATTTCAAGATTGTCTGACATCCCAAGATGATTAACTACGAATTGTGCAGGGCAGAAAGTCCTATCGTTTGTTCAACAAACGAAATTTCTAGTTATTATTATTATTATTCTTTTTTTCTTCCTAACTAAACGCTTATTTTTATATGTTGCAATATTCCTAGGACGATGAAATTTTTATGGCTTATTAGTCACGTGAGGAAATTTTGATTTCAATGATTTTGAGCACCCTATGACGTCACATGACGTCACAGCTAAAAATAGTGAAAAATGGTGTTCGCGCTCTACAGCGTCATTATTTTCACAAATGGTACATCTTAAAAACTAAGGTGTGCATATCCTGTTACCTAAGCGAAATTCCGAAAGACCGAAGTTCTGGGGCTGAAATAAAATTCGAACATAGGACTAAAATTTCATTTTAGGATTAAAGAGCTTCAGGATGATATAGAAAGTTGAAACTTACACAGTTTGCAGTTCTGCAGAATTTTAAATATATTTTGAGTCGTGACGTCATCTGACGTCATGTGACGTCATAAGCATACTTCTTAATTTTCATTTTAGGGCAATGATTTCGACATGATGCCAGTTGTTCAGAATAATGAAAATTTCAGAGTTATGACAGTAAAGTATGCGCTTTTGAACAAAATCATCTTCTGCACCCTATGACGTCATGTGACGTCAGAGCTAAAAATAGTGAAAAATGATGTTCACGCTCTACAGCCGCCATTTATGGTCGGATTTTCTTCAAATTTTCACAGATGGTACATCTTGAAACTAAGTATGCATATCCTGTAAGCTAACCGAAATTCCGAAGTTCTGTGGCTGAAATAAGATTCGAACATAGGACCGAAAATTTCATTTTAGGATTAAAGAGCTTCAGGATGAGTAGAAAGTTGAAACTTACACAGTTTGCAGTTCTGCATAATTTCTTAATATATTTTGAGTCTTGACGTCAAATGTCGTCATGTGACGTCATAAGCATACTTCTCAATTTTCATTTTAGGGCAATGATTTCGACATGATGCCAGTTGTTCAGAATAATGAAAATTTCAGAGTTATGACAGTAAAGTATGCGCTTTTGAACAAAATCATCTTCTGCACCCTATGACGTCATGTGACGTCAGAGCTAAAAATAGTGAAAAATGATGTTCACGCTCTACAGCCGCCATTTATGGTCGGATTTTCTTCAAATTTTCACAGATGGTACATCTTGAAACTAAAGTATGCATATCCTGTAAGCTAACCGAAATTCCGAAGTTCTGTGGCTGAAATAAGATTCGAACATAGGACCGAAAATTTCATTTTAGGATTAAAGAGCTTCAGGATGAGTAGAAAGTAGAAACTTACACAGTTTGCAGTTCTGCATAATTTCTTAATATATTTTGAGTCTTGACGTCAAATGTCGTCATGTGACGTCATAAGCATACTTCTCAATTTTCATTTTAGGGCAATGATTTCGACATGATGCCAGTTGTTCAGAATAATGAAAATTTCAGAGTTATGACAGTAATATTACGCTTTTGAACAAAAGCATCTTCAGCACCCTATGACGTCATGTGTTGTCAGAGCTAAAAATATTGAAAAATAGTGTTCGCGCTCTACAGCCGCCATTTATGGTCGGATTTTCTTCAAATTTTCACAGATAGTACACCTTGAAACTAAGGTGTGCATATCCTGCCAGCTTACCGAAATTCCGAAAAACCGAAGTTCTGTGGCTGAAGTAAGATTCGAACATAGGACCAAAAATTTCATTTTAGGATTGAAGAACATCAGGATGAGATAGAAAGTTGAAACTTACACAGTTTGCAGTTCTGCAGCATTTCTACAAATATTTTGAATCGTGACGTCATAGGACGTCATAAGCATACCACTTAATTTTAATTTGGGGCAATGATTTCGACATGATGCCAGTTGTTCAGAATAATGAAAATTTCAGAGTTATTGCAGTAAAGTATGCGCTTTTGAGCAACAGCATTTTCAGCACCCTATGACGTCACGTGACGTCAGAGCTAAAAATAGTGAAAAATGGAGTTCGCGCTCTACATCCGCCATTTATGATCAGATTTTCTTCAAATTTTACAGATGGTACATCTTGAAACTAAGGTGTGAATATTTTGTCAGCTAACCTTAATTCCGAAAAACCGAAGTATCGTGATGTCATATGACGTCATATGCATACTACTACTACTTTCTTTTTTTCTTCGTAACTAAACGCTTATTTTTCGCGGAATATCATGTCAATTGTTCAGCATAAACATGAAATACTACCAGAGGTGAGTCATGACATGAAACTTCTATCTCCTGCTTTTTGCATTAACACAGGTTGCAGAAAGTCCTATCATTCGTTTAGACGAATGACATCTAGTTTTTATTAAAATCGGCCCAGAAATAATGGCTGTATACCGCGTACAAATAGTTTAAGACGACGTCAAGTTTGACGTCAAAATACGTCATGAACAAATGAAAATTATTGAAATGCAAAATGTTCCATCTGAAGCATATGCTATTAAATTTTCAAGGTGCTTGGACGTTTCCAACATATAAAAATCAAGATGTAAATAGTTAGAAATTTTTTTAACCTCATGACGTCATGTGACGTCATATGATGTTCATCTTCTAATAATAAAAATAGATTCTAAGGATTTATATTCTTTCCAAATATCTTCTTTCTAGCTCAGCTGTAAGCGATTTTATATGCATTTGAAATTTGACGTCAATGGTTCGAATCTTGGATTTGCCATACAACCATTGCCTTTTCGAATTTTGAAAAACGGACACAGGAAGGCACAGGACACAACTAGAGCCTAACATACACATTCTGTGAAATTTTGATTAAAATCTGTCCAGAAATAATAGCTGTAGACCGAGTACAATCTTTTTCACCTGACGTCAAGTCTGACGTTATATGACTTTATTTGAATATGAAATTCATTGCATCCGGAAGCTCATAGTTTGAAATATATGCCATAAAATTTTCATCGTTCTGGGTCAATGGCAACACATCGAAATTAACACAAATATAAGAGGAAGAAAAAAAAATAATAAGAATAATAAAAAAATCAGTACTAACCCAATAGGACTTTCTGCCGAAAGGGCAGAAAGTCCTAATAAAAAAACAGTACAAACCCAATAGGACTAACTAGATTTCATTCGTTGATACGAATGATAGGACTTTCTGCTAAATTTGTCAAACGTAAGAGCTTTATATTGCATGGCAAAATTAACTAAACATCAATTCTTATTTTGACATCACTTTCTTACAAGTTGACTTATTTCAGTAATCTAGTTACCAAAAGAAATGCCTTTAAAATCCATCCAATTTGATTGCAATATATTTGGGTGTATCATTAAATATCATAAACGAATTTTGTTATTTGCATTACTGCATGATTTTTGGGTCAATCGTTAAACTTAAAGCATCAAAAGAACGACCCAACATTGCTCTAAAATATTATTCATGTTTTCAAAAATCAAATTTTTTTAGATATAAACTGTTAATCGCATTGAGGCTAACTGAATTTTCATATTTCAGCCATAACTCAACTGATTCAACCCCGATCATTAAAAGCTGAAAGGTTTTTCAAAGCACTTCAAATTATATACATAGTTTCTATATAGAATATTTATTGTTTTAGAGATATTTAAGGCAAAAGAAAAATATCGATAATTGAAATATGACCTTGACCGTTGCTTTCTGTGGAAACGGAAGTAGCATTATGCCATAGCATCTAATGCTGCACCTTCAGTAAAAATTTCATGCAAATTAAAAAAAAAATCAGGCCTATAGGCCGTAAAAATCGTTTAATTTCAATAAAAAAAAGTGTTTAAGACTTGTAACGGTACATGACGTTATAAGACGCTCATCTTCTTATAAGGTAAAACATACGTAGAGACATAAGGTAAAACATACGTAGAGACTTATATTCAGTCAAAATTTCCGATTTCTAACTCATCTGGAAGCGATGTTATGCCTATTTGAAGTTTAACGTCAATGGTTCGAATCTTGGATTCGCTATAGAACCATTGCCTTTTCGAATTTGAAAGACGGAACACCGGAATACACAACTAAAGCGTAATATATACATTCTGTGAAATTTTGATGAAAATCGGTCCAAAAATAATGGCTGTAGCCCGCGTAAAACAATTTTGTACTGACGTCAAATCTGACGTGATATGACATCACATGAATCTGAAATAGAGTGCATTCAAAAGTACATTGTTTCTTGAATAAGCCATTAAATTTCTATGGTCCTGGTAACTTTTCAACAAATTCAAATCAAGGCGTAATTATCAAAAATTCTTTTTGACCTTATGACGTCATATGACGTAAATGACGTTCATCTTCTCAGAATTAATAGGACCCTTTGACTTTTCAAATTACCTTTTCGAATTTTGAAAAACGGACAACGGGATGCACAACTAGGGCGTAACATACACATTCTGTGAAATTTTGATGAAAATCGGTCTAGAAATAATGGCTGTAGCCCGCATACAAACATTTTTAGACGACGTCAAGTTTGAGTCAAAACACGTCATAGGCAAATGAAAATCATTGAAGTGCAAAATGTTCAATGTGAAGTATGTGCTACTAAATTTTGTAAGGTGTTCGGACATTTTCAACATATAGGAGTTAACACATAAAAATTAGAAATTTCTTTTCACCTCATGATGTCATATGACGTCATATGAAGTTCATCTTCTGCAAATCTAAAGAAATCTCAGAGACTAATATACATTCCAAATATCAGCTTTCTAACTCATCTGGAATCGATTGTATATGCATTTGAAATTTGACGTCAATGGTTCGAATCTTGGATTGGCCATAGAACTATTCCCTTTTCGAATTTAGAAAAACGGACACCCGGAAAGCACAACTAGAGGTTAATATACACATTCTGTGAAATTTTGATGAAAATCGGTCCAGAAACAATGGCTGTAGACAGCGTAGAATCTTTATCACCTGACGTGAAATCTGACGTTATATGATGTCATATGAATATGAAATTTATGGCATCCGAAAGCCCATGGTTTGAAATATATGCCATAAAATTTTCATTGTTCTGGGCCTGTGGCAACGCATCGAAATTTACACAAATATAAGAGGAATAAAAAAAGAATAAGAATTAGAATAACTAGATTTCGTTTGCACGGCAAACGATAGGACTTTCTGCAAACCGTTAAAATCTCAATCAAACTGAAAATTATTGATATGGAATACGCAGAAAATATTAGGTTTCTAGAGTGTAACCTATACATTCTTTGAAAATTTTAGACGAATTCATCAATTCATAATGTCTACAGAGCGCTTACAAACTTTAATGAATATTATTGCATATGAAAATTCAGCATATTTAACATATGCTGTAATATTTGTGTAATTCTGGACCATTGGGATCACAATGAATTTATTGCACCAGAAATGAAAACATATTATAATCCCATTACGTCAAATGACGTCTGGCCTATGGAAGTCTAAAGAAAACGTTTTGAATTACAACATGTGTGAAATTCAGCTTTTTACTGAAATACTTAACTTAATTCCGAGGTCATATTTTCGAAACTTGGTTTCACCACAGATCCTCGGTCTTTTCAATATTTTGAAAACGAAAGTAAGGATGCCCAACAAAATCCTTGCTTTTTCATATTTGGTAAAACGGAGACGGATTGGCACATCTAAAGCGTAACATCCACATTCTGTGAAATTTTGATGAAAATCCGTCCTAAAATAATGGCTGTAGACCCCGTACAAACTTGTGTAGATGTCAAGTTTGATGTCATATGACGTCATAGGCGTAAGAAAATCAATGAAATGAAATATTATGTATCTTAAAAAAATCAAGTAATTTTTTCATGCCCCATTAGAACTTTGCAACATATAGAAATTAACACTTATATATCAAACATTCTTGTTGACCTTATGACGTCAAATGACGTTAATCCTCACATAAAAGAAATAAGTCTAAAAGACTAATATTCAGTCCAAATATCCACTTTCTAAATCATCTGAAAGCGATTTTATACGTATTTGAAATTTGACGTCAATGGTTCGAAACTTGGATTCACCATAGAACCATTGCCTTTTCGAATTTGGAAATCCGGACAAGGAATATACAAGAGCGTTACATATACATTCTGTGAAATGTTGGTGAAAATCGGTCCAAATATAATGGCTGTACACCGCGTAAAACCTTTTTGCCCGATATCAAATCTTACGTGATATAACGTTACATTATTATGGAATACATTGCATTCTAAAGCTCATGGGTTGATGTATAAACCATTAAATTTCCATGGTCCTGGAAAGTTAACAACATATTTGAATTAACGCGTTTATATCAGAAATTCTTTTTGACCTTATGACGTCATCCGATGTCAAATGACGTTCATCTTCATAAAATATAAAGCAGACTTGGAGACTTATATACTTACCAAATATCAGATTTCTAACTCATCCGGAAGCGATTTTATACGTATATGAAATTTGACGTCATGACGTCACATGAAGTCATATGACGAACATGTTTTGAGAGCCTTATATTCTGTCCAAATATCATCTTTCTAGCTCATCTGTAAGCGATTTTATACGCATTTGAAATTTGACGTCAATGGTTCGAATCTTGGATTCGCCATAAAACCATTGCCTTTTCGAATTTTGAAAAAAACGGACACCGGGATGCACAACTAGAGCCTAACATACACATTCTGTGAAACTTTGGTGAAAATCGGCCCAGAAAAAATGGCCGTAGACCGCGTACAAATATTTAAGACGACGTCAAGTTTGACGTCAAAACACGTCATAGACAAATGAAAATGATTGAAATGCAAAATGTTTTATCGGAAGCATATGCTTTTAAATTTTCAAGGTGCTCGGACGTTTTCAACATATAAAAATTAACCCGTAAAATTTAGAAATTTCTTTTCAACTTATGACGTCATATGATTCATCTTTGAGAATATAAACTTATTCCTGTCCAAATATATCTTTCTAGCTCATCTGTAAGCGATTTTATACGCATTTGAATTTTGAGGTCAATTTTTCGAATCTTGCATTCGCCATAGAACCATTGCCTTTTCCAATTTTGAAAACCGGACACTGGGATGCACAATTAGAGCCTAACATACACATACTGAGAAATTTTGAATGAATATCGGTCCAGAAAACATTTTTAGACTACCTCAAGTCTGACGTTATATGACGTCATATGAATATGAAATTAAATGCATCCGAAATCTCATGGTTTGAAATATATGCCATAAAATTTTTATTGTTCAGGGCCAATGACAACATATCGATATTAACAGAAATACATGAGGAAGAAAAAAAGAATAATAAGAAGAAGAATAAGAATAACTAGATTTCGTTTGCAACGCAAACGATAGGACTTTCTGCAAACTGTTTAAAACTCAATCAAACTGAAAATTATTCATACAGAATACGTAGAAAATATTAGGTTTCTAGAGTGTAACCTATACATTGTTTTAAATTTTTCGAAAAATTCATCCAAGTTATTATGTTTCAGATCACTTACAAACTTTTTGATCCGACGTCAAATATCACTATTATATTGAAAATTTTTTTTCTGGACCATTGGAATCACACTGAATTTATTGCACGAGAATAAAAAACATATAATAACCCCATGATGTCAAATGACGTCCGGCCTATGAAAATCTGAAGAAAACCTTTAAAATTACAATATGTGTGAATTTCGGCTTATTATCTCATATGGAGTACTCAATCTGACCGAAGTCATCTCCTATATATACGCTACGCTACATAAGATCGTAGGAAGATCGTGTACTTTAGTCAGATTGTACTAAATTTAATTTCGAGGTCACATTTTTTTTTAAACTTGGTTTCACCACAGAACCTAGGTCCTTTCAATATTTTGGAAACGAAAGTAAGGATGCACAACAAAATCCTAACTTATACCTTCTGTGAATTTACTAGAAATCCATTCAAAAATAAATTCTGCAGAGCGCGTACAAACGTTTTAACTGACGTCAAATCTAGCGTCTATGATGTCATATGATATGCTAGTTGTCTTTAACTACAGAATATACCCAGTCAGCAGAAGTTATCGGGCCAATATAGCACTGATTTCGGCACCTATGTCTGCACTGTGGATGATTAATACCTCCACAAAATGCTTTGATACAGGAGAAGCCAGACTCCAGGCAGAGCATAGATAAGCACTTGTATACATAGTATATTATATATGATAGCAATCAATAAGTAAATAAAGTCATTTTTTAAAGTGGATAGAGAATCAGTTATGGTTATCTGGCACAGCAGTATAAAAGTGTAGTCACAGTTCTTAGACATTGCACTTCTCTTAGTCGCCATCTGTTTACATTTTATGTTTCAAGTAAATACCATGTATAATATTCAAGTTAATGTCGAGACAAGAAAAAAAAGCTATTTAACAAAGGGAGATAATTAAACAAGAGGGCCATGATGGCCCTGAATCGCTCACCTGATTATAAATGAGCAACATATGTTGGATTTTTCATATTGACCTACTTTTTGACCCCACATGACCCACTTTTCAACTTGTCCAAGATTTTATGGAAAGAAACATTCTGACCAAGTTTCATAAAGATTGGGCCAAAAATGTGGCCTCTATAGTATTAACAAGGTTTATCTAAGATTTGACCTCATGCCCTACTTTTTGACCCCACATGGCCCAAATTCGAACTTGTCCAAGATTTTATGGAGAGAAACATTCTGACCAAGTTTCATGAAGATTGGGCCAAAAATGTGGCCTCTAGAGTGTAAACAATGGTTTTTCTAAGATTTGACCTCGTTACCTTCTTTTTGACCCCTCATAACCCAATTTCGAACTTGTCCAAGATTTTATTGAGACAAACATTCTGACCAAGTTTCATGAAGATTGGCCTAAATATATGGCCTCTAGAGTGTTAACAAGGCAAATTGTTGACGACGCACGACGGACGAAGGACCATCACAAAAGCTCACCCTTGAGCACGTTGTGCTCAGGTGAACTTAAAATAGGACCAGGTTGAGTTACAGTTCTTGGACACTGCAGTTTTCCTAGTTGCCATCAGATTCTGGTTACATTTTAAATTTCAAGTCAATACACTGTATAATATTTGAGCAATGTTCCGGACAAGAAAAACAAAATTAACCAAAGGGAGATAATGCAAAAATGAAACCAGGGCAATAATTGAAACAACTCAAGTGAAATTTATGACATGCACCTATCCACCTGATTATCAATTCACACCAACATTTGAACCGAGTTGGTTAAGAAATGTAGTTCGCGTCACAAGATATTTAAAGTCAAATCAGGGGCAATAACTCCGTAATCCTCGTGGGAACGGAGGGAATTTTGCGTCTTGTACATCTACTGCTTAAAAGGAATTCACTGGACAAGACATTTCAAGTTGATTCAGGGGCAATAACATCGTAATCCTTGTGGGAATGAAGTGAAATTTGCGTCCTGCACATTTAGTTCTTCTGTCAGGGGTACAGATAAGCTGCGTATTTGCGTAATTACACAAATAAAATAAATAAAAAACCCAATTCTTTTAAATTCTAGCGTATCAAAAAGCAATTAAAATTAGATTACTCAAATATCCAAATTATTAAAGCGTACTGGTATGCAACATTTTGAAACCGAGTGATGTTTACAAATACTCGTATATGTTTGACTGGTTACTTGCGAATCCGCAAAATAGTCTTCAAACGATTTCCGGTAATTTCCTACTTTGGGTTCCATTCAAGTAAAACATAAATCCAGTCTGTCTTATTTGTTCATCTGACGCTTTTCTATTTGTTTGCTCTTTTCTATTTGTTTGCTTCAAATATGGTTACATAAGGCAGGAAGAAAAGGGGAAACGTTTAAAAAAACACTGAGTAGATACCTAGCACTGCAAACCAAACATCAGGCATTTGTGTCACAATAACTGACGATCTGGAAGTTGAGATAGAGTCGATAGCATGCAATTCCATGTTAACCAGTAAATAATATGTTTTAATTCAATATTTAAAAGTGCTAAATCTTTGGATCAGGAAGATCAAATATGATTGAATGTTATTTTTTATTTAATTGTTGAGGAGCTAATGATAAATCCTGCAATGATAATTGTTAAATTGACATTGTTGCATACAAGGACAGCAGGCGCATATACCAGTAAGAACATGTACTGTTATTTCAATTCCAAAATTAAGATAAAAAAAAGCAATTGACTAAATTTTGATGGAGTAACCATATTTTCATTACTCAATTAAAATTGTGAAAACCCAATTCCTTGAAAAATTGATGAGTAAATACCCAATTGACCTCAAACCTTATCTGTAGCCCTGTTCTGATAAATATTTATGCCAAGTATCAGGTGAAATGGCTGAAAGTACCGGACAAGATTTTGCTTAAATATTGCATAACTGACTGACCAACAACCGACTGACCAACCAACCGACCAACAGGCTGATTATCTTCCATTTGTGCTGGTATACAGGGGTTTTCATTTCAAAACAAAAATAAATCAATAAAAACCTAGTATCATATTAATTAATATAAAATCTTAAGGTTTTAGAACAGGGTTGCTTGCAAAATGATTAATGATTTGTCTGCACCGTTTACTCAGTTCAACTTCATAATGGTTTAATAATGGGTTTTCCCATGCGCTTGTGACTAGCCTGTTGATGTGCAACATGTTTTGATTTTGCCGACATATCATAATCCCTACTGGGACCCATGTTTATATGCACTGAAATACACACGCGTGTGTATATATTCTCCATATATTCACCTGTCACATGCATTTGATTGACAGATCAGCCAAAGGGTTGCTTGCAAAACTGTTCTAAGGAAGCACACATTTTGGATTTGACAACAGTTTGGGGCTATATTAAGAAATTTTTTATTTAAAGATTTCCCTCTTTTTTACTACACAGAGAAAAAAGTCCAAAATTTATTTTCTCTCTTAACACTCAATGGTGACAATTTTCATGTTTATTTCAGACTCAGAACGATTGCGATTAAAACTAAATAAAAATGTATTGAAAATAGATGCTGGAGATATTGTATTTAATAAACTGTAATGAAAACAGATAATAATTATGCAGAAGGCAAATTCCCAATTCATACTTAGATATTTCGAACTATAACTGGCTGGAAATTCCAGCAATAGCCGACAATATATAAATTGTAGGTTTGTGTCCCAGTCGTTTCTTTTTCCCCTTTTGTTTTTTAAAAGCTAATTGTTTTTTTTTTTTTTTATTTCTTTTGCAATATTAAGCATACATATTTTTGCCATAATGAAAATCAGTAATTCAAGTACATGTGTGCGTAAATATATATAACACTAAGTTACATGTAAATCAGATCTCTCTCGAGGACGCACACTTTAAAAATTAAAATTATGTGCGTCTCCTCGGACGCATGAATATTTCATACATTGAAACTCAAATTATCATGGTTAATGATTTGTCTGAACCGTTTACTCAGTTCAACTTCATAATGGTATCATAATGGGTTTTCCCCATGCACTTGCGACTAGCCTGTTGATGTGCAACATGCTTTTATTTGCCAACATATCATAATCCCTACTGGGACCAATGTTTACATGCACTGAAATACACACGTGTATATATTCTCCAAGTACATAATTGAAATCCTTTGCTATTATATAATCTTAACGGAGCTGTATTGAGATTTGACTGTTTCGTTACATTTTGGATTTAACTTAGTTCATGTAAATTTTAACACCAATGAACTAGCAGTATAATTGGACATTTGTTAAGTAAAGATGACCTGTAATTTGATGGTTGTCGCATTACGACAGAATATGTTCAAAATCAAAACCTACAAGATGTAAAAAAAGAAAGAGCAATAAACAATAAAATAAACATCCGTTCAGCATTTCTTTTTTTCCTATTTTTTGATTAACAAAAATAAATAAATTTAAAAAAGAATTTTACCACAGGCATAAAAGAAGAAAGTGCATTCAGGTTTTTAAAAAAGGCAATAATGTAATACCAAGGCATTACTTATTTTACTTATCTTTTTACTTGTCCTGGCTCTTGATTGCAGCTTTCTCTGACAAATCACATAACTTTTGACAGTTGACTGACTTATTTGACTTATCAACTAGCCAAATTAATGCATTACGCCAGGAATTTCTCTAAACCGCCGTGTCACATCGTCTATATTTAGATATTCAGTGTGGTTTAGATGTCATTTCCAGCTTGATCCACTTTTACAAGTTATAATTAAGGTTTATGCCAAGTAAATCCGTTTGATTATTGGTAAAACATTGTATTTTGTTAAAGTTTTAATTTGCAAACCACTTTTTACACGAGGGCGACCTTTTTATTTCTTTACTTCCGGTTGTTGCTTTGGGGACTCTACTGCACTCTACTATATTGAAAAAGAATAGAATTGACACACCATTAAATTATTGTCAACACTTGTTTAGCTAGTAATATCAATATGATATTAGTAAAAAGTTTATTTTGCAATTTATATGACTAATACATATCTGTAAACTTACACTTTCCGAAAATGCTTCAATTAAGGTGAAAGCGAAAGTGGGATATTTTCTGAAAATTCTTACAATTGGGTTTAAATTCGTATTTTTGATGTAACTTCCTTACTTTTGTCAATTACAAAACACTAGGTACCAAAATAATCGTCTTAAAATTCTCTACATCCCACTTGCTAAATGTGTGCAGTTATTTCCAATGATTCTTAAGATATAAAACCATAAACTCTTACATGCCGGCAAAATCGCTGAAATTCTACATGTTTAAATCACTATTTTTGATGTAACATCCTTATACTTTGATCAATTTCAAAACTTTAGGTACCAAAATAATCGTCTGAAATTCTCTACATTTCACACGCTTTATGTTTAGGAATATTTTTAACACTTTTTGAGATAGAAGCTTTTAAACCTCCTGAAGAATGAAAAAATCACCAAAGCTATATGCAAGAATTTCGTATTTTTCCCATAACTCCATTAATTTTTGGCCAATCATTAAACTTTAAGCATCAAAAGAACGGCCAAACAACGCTCTACAATGATATTCATCATCATATTTTCAAAAGTAAAAGGTTTTCGAGATATAAACAGTTAAACACACTGGGGGTTACCAAATTTTCATTTTTCCGCCATAACTCAACCGATTCAACCCCGATCTTCAAAAACTAAATATCATCTAGAAGGTCGTTCAAAGCACTTCAAATTATATGCAGTAGTGTCTCGATATAATGTATATCGTTTTTGAGATATTAAGGCCGAAGAAAAAGCCGATAATTGATATATGACCTTGACCTTTGGGATTTTCCGGAAACGGAAGTAACATGGCTCCAAAGAATTTAATACTGCATCTCCAGACAAAATTTCAAGCAATTCATACAAAAATAAAAGCCTACAGGGCTTAAAAACCGTTACGTTTTAATACGAAAGTTTTATTAGCATTATGACGTCATGTGACGTCATACGACATTCATCTTCTGAGAATATAAAGAAAACCTATAAACTTATATTCTGTCCAAATATCATCTTTCATAGCTCATCTGTAAGCGATCTGTAGACCGCGTACAAACATTTTTAGACAACGTCAAGTTTGACGTAAAAATACGTCATAGTCAAATAAACCTTATTGAATAGCAAAAGGTTCTATCTGAAGCATATGCTATTAAATTTTCAAGGTGCTCGGATGTTTTCAACATATAAAAATTTACATGTAAATGTTAGAAATTACTTTTCAACTCATGACGTCATATGACGTCATACGACATTTATCTTCTGAGAATATAAAGAAAACATAGAGACTTATATTCTGTCCAAATATCATCTTTCTAGCTCATCTGTAAGCGATATGTAGACCGCGTACAAACATTTTTAGACAACGTCAAGTTTGACGTAAAAATACGTCATAGTCATAACCTTTGATAGCAAAGGTTCTATCTGAAGCATATGCTATTAAATTTTCAAGGTGCTCGGATGTTTTCAACATATAAAAATTACATGTCAACTCATGACGTCATATGACGTCATACGACATTTATCTTCTGAGAATATAAAGAATGCATAGAGAATTATATTCTGTCCAAATATCATCTTTCTAGTTCTCTGTAGGCGATTTTATACGCATTTGAAATTTGACGTCATTAGTTCGAATCTTGGATTCGCCATAAAACCTTTACCTTTTCGAATTTGAAAAACGACACAGGGATGCACAACTACAGCCTAACATACACATTCTGTGAAACTTTGATAAAATCGGCCCAAAATAATGGCTGTAGACCGCGTACAAACCTTTCACCTGACGTCAATCTGACGTTATATGACGTCATATGAATATGAAATTCATTGCATTCGAAAGATCATAGATTGAAATATATGCCAAAAAATTTTCATTATCTGGGCCATTGGCAACACATCGAATTAACACAAATACAAGAGGAAGAAAAAAAGAATAAGAATAATAAAAAACATAACAAAGGGCAAAAAGTCCTAATAATAATAAGAGAAGATAGAATAACTAGATGTCATTCGTGAAAACGAATGATAGGACTTTCTGCAAGCTGTGTTAATGCAAAAAGCAGGAGATAGAAGTTTCATGTAATGACTCACCTCTGGTAGTAGTTCATGTTCATGCTGAACAATTGACATTATTCTTCCGAAATTAGTGCAAATGATAAGAACTAAGTATTATTGAAGAAATCTGATCATAAATGGCGGCTGTAGAGCGCGAATACAATTTTTCACTATTTTAGCTCTGACGTCAGGTGACGTCATAGGGTGCTGAAAATGCTGTTGCTCAAAAGCGCATACTTTATTGCAATAACTCTGAAATTTTTATTATTCTGAACAACTGGCATCATGTCGAAATCATTGCCCCAAATTAAAATAAAGTGGTATGCTTATGACGTCCTATGACTCACGATTCAAAATATTTAAGAAATGCTCAAACTGCAATCTGTGTAAGTTTCAACTTTCCTATTTCATCCTGAAGCTCTTTAATCCTAAATGAAATTTTCGGTCCTATTTCGAATCTTACTTCAGCAAAAGAACTTCGTCTTTCGGAATTTCGGTTAGCTGCAGGATATGCACACCTGAGTTTTTAAGATGTACCATCTGTGAAAATGTTAAGGAAAAACCGACCATAATGGGGCTGTAGAGCGTGAACACCATTTTTCACTATTTTAGCGGGGACGTCATGTGAGTTATAGGTGCTGAAACTTTTTTTGTTCAAAGCGTATACTTTACTGTCATAACTCTGAAATTTTCTTATTCTGAACAACTGGCATCTGTCAAAATCATTGCCCTAAAAAGAAAATTAAAAAAATATGCTTATGACATCAAATGACTCATATGACGTCACGACTCAAGACATTTTTGAAATTCTGCAGAAATGCAAACTGTGTAAGTTTCAACTTTCTATCTCATCCTGAAGCTCTTTAATCCCAAAATGAAATTTTGGGCCATGTTCGAAACTTTTTTCAGCCAGTTTGGTCTTTCAAAAATTTTGGGTTTGTGACAGGGTATCACACCTTTGTTTAAGATGTACCATCTGTAAAAATTTGAAGAAAATCCGCCATAAATGGGGGCTTAGAGCGCGAACACCTTTTTCAAAATTTTTTACTGTGAGTCACATACTCATAGGGTGGAAGAGTTTTGTTAAAAAGGGATACTTTACGCAGAACTCTGAAATTTTTATTTTTCTGAAAACTGGTATGTCAAAACATTTCCCTAAAATAAAATTTAAGTATGCTTATGACTTACATGAGTCATATGACGTCACGATCAAAAAAGTATGTAGAAATAATGCAGAAATGCAAACGTTAAGTTTCAACTTTTTTCTCATCCAGAAGCTCTTTAATCCAAAATGAAATTTTTGGTCCTATGTTCGAATTTTTTCCCCAGAATTCGGGTTTTTGGAAATTTTGGTTAGGGGAAAAGGATGTGCACACCTTTGTTTCAAGATGTCCATCTGTAAAAAATTTTAAGGAAAACCCCACCAAAATGGCGGGTGTAGAGCGGAACACCCTTTTTACTATTTTTTGCTGTGCGTCATGTGACGTCATGGGTGCGAAAACATTGAAATCAAAAATTTTCCCCACGTGACTAATAAGCCATAAAATTTCATCTTCCCAGGACTATTGCAAATAAAAAATAAGGTTTATTAGGGGAAAAATAAAAAAATAAATAACTCCTTTTGTTCTGAACAAAAGAAAGGGCTTTTGCTAAATATGTCAAAACCCGATCTTTTTACTTTTCTGAATAAACCCTCTTAAATATTTAAGAAAAAACCGTCCCCAATTGACAGCTGTAGATGCAAACATAATAAATTAAGGAAAACTTGATTCATTAACATAATTCAAATTTTAAAATCATTGCATTCAAAAGGGGAAAATTCTTTGTTTTCAGTTTTAAATTTTAAATGTATTTTTTCTAGAACCATCTTAAGATAATACAAAAATACTCAATCTTTTGTTTGCAAGGGAATGAAGTTCACTTTCCCCTTAACCTGCTAAAAAGGTTTAAAAAAGATTTCCCTTTTTTACAAAAAAAATTATATTATTCTTCATTAAGTTTTTTGTTCAATTGAAGGGGGACAGAAAAAATTAAAAAAAAT
>CM037782.1:26784013-26810466 GCA_021229015.1 Solen grandis | reverse complement strand
TAAGAATTTTTTGGGGGGAATTCGACCCGGGACTTGTCCCGGGCCCCTCAGTACAGGAAAGGGTTGCTACTACATGAATTCACATTACGGTATACAAAAATAATTCATTTTTACTCTCTTACAAGTGACTTTTTCCTCTTATATATGAATTTTCCCATACATCCTATATATCCTAAAATCAGCCTTCTTGTTTTTAAAGAACATTGTAAGCCATCCTTTCAATAGTATAAAAAAAGGCTGGTTCTGGCTCACTTTTAAATGACAAACGGAGCCTTTCTAGTCATTTCTTACCATAGCGTATTTTTCCCGGAGCTACCGCAATGTCAGCTGCTAGGGCCCGCCCCACCCCCCTGGCGGGCCCCTCAACCAATGATTTCTTTTTGGGGTCACATAAATAATTTAGGCGACAACTACATTTAGAGATATTATATACATTGAGTAAAACTAATACACCATGGTGAAAGGACACAACGTGTGTAAGTGGTTAGTTCTGGGTAAGACAAACCCAATGCAACAAAAGTTGTGGAGAATACTGCAATACCCATATGGCTCTAATACCCGCGGAGGTTGTTTGAATAGACCATGCACTGTCTGTGGAAAGTTGGTGTCACCAACAAACTTCAGCTTTGCTACCAGTGTGGGTATAGGAGAAACTGGTGTCACAATCGTAGAGAGCTACAGAAGAGAATAAATCGATTAAACAAAAATAAAAATTTCCTATAATAGTGTCAAAAAAACATATCCATAAATATAGTGACACACAGTGACAATCTATTAGAGAATATAGTGACCACCAAAAAGCGACACATTTCCTATTAGAGAAATATAGTGACAAAAAAACATATCCATAAATATAGCGACACCAGTGACACGGTGACACATCTATTAGAGAAATATAGTGACACCAAATAGCTACACAATTTCTATTAGAGAAATATAGTGACAATAAACAATCCATAAATATAGCGACACACGGACACATCTATTAGAGAAATATAGTGACACCCAATAAACTATAGAAATAGCGAGACATGGCTACTGCGAACAAGTTACTCGAAGAGTTTTATCGAAGAGATACTTGCAGAAATGATTTTGGATGACCCATTCCGGGGACTGTCAAGGAGCGCCTACAAAAAACCATTATACCCCGGGAAAAATACCGACCTTCTCCACCACCACGTACAAAGAAGGCTCCCAAAGAGGAAGGCCTTGGAAAAGAATTCGACCCTATTCCCCATCAAAAATCTTTGAGATCTGTACAAGAGTATCAGGATGAGCTCCTGGGTTTATTCGTACCGCAGGAAGAAAAGACAGTCTTTAAACAACCCCGTGGGTTATAGGAAGTTTCTTGAGAGGCTGGCAGATGAATGAACCTCAAGGACCCCAGAGCTTTTCTTGAGGAAGTGGAACCATTATACGTGACAAGTTGGAAGAAGTGATCAGGGCACGAATGGTGTAAAGTTCCAGCTTGATACAAGGTCAAGCTTCGTAACGACAAACCAGACGGTAGTGAAGAGTACCAAACCCGTGCACCCCAACAGGAGGCTAATACAAATAGTGAAATCAAAGGGGCCCTAAATCGAGCTTTCCCATATCAAGAAATGCTAGAGAATGGACCAAAGAGGGTCTGGCTGGGTTGTAGAGCAGTAAGACCCTTTGGCTAACATTGCCAGATTTTAAAACAATTTGAGAGAAGGGTCGTATATACCACTACTAGCAAGGTTTAAACAAAGAAAGCCGTTTGTCAATGTGAAAAAAGGATACCAATTTGCCTCCTTTGGGCGCTGCGTTTACCTTTTTTCCAGTTGGGAATAATGTGGAAGACCTACAAAAACCCCACCCCGACGCCTGGATTTCACAGGATTGAATGCTCCTACACAATCTACAAGTTTCAGAAATGGAGAAACATAAAAACTGGCGTAAACAATTTGGGTGGGATAAAAAGTGTCATTGTTCACCACCCCCAGCAGCCACCACAGAGATAACGAAAAATCAACCTTCTCCTCTAAGAAGGCTGAAAATTCCATTACACATGGATCAAGGACTTTAATCCCTCCAAACATGACCAAACAAGACCGGAAAACTAAACACTTTGCGACGTTTACCTGCAGGGTTTTTTACTCCAAGAGATCTGCTAGGGGTCCACATGCAGGGAAACGGTCAAACAGCCGCCGGAGAAAAAGATGCCCGAAGAGGTAAAAATAAGCTAAACCTTCCAGAACCATCAAAGCGCCCCCGGGCCCCCTTATATCAATACGCTGACTTTGAGGCGCTCACCATCAGGGTTGAGGGCCCAGAGCTAGACCCTGCAAAAAAGCAACACTCAAAAAACGCAAAAGCACGAGCTTTGCAATTACTGCTTCATCGTGGTACGGTATGATGGCCATACAGAGCCGCCAGTTGAATACCGGGGTCCCAATGCGGCAGAATATTTCCAAAAGGGCCCTTGAGGAAGAGGACGCAAATCAAGCAAGTGTTGTTTTAGCCAAAGGAAATGAGGATGACAGGGGAGAACTGGCAAGCTTACAATGCTGCTACTACCTGCCTGTATGTGAAAAGCCCTTGAGGGAGACTCAGTCCGTGACCACTGCCATATCACAGGGCAATACAGAGGAGCAGCCATAATTCTGTAACCTAAAGCTTGCGACTTAACTCAAAGACAACCACTTTACCAGTGGTCTTCCACAACATACGAGGTTACGACTCCCACCTGCTTATGCAGGCCATCTCAAAGGTCGAGGGCAAGGTAAGCTGCATACCCAACAACACAGAGAAATACATCTCATTCCCCCTTGGCCAGCTTCGCTTCATCACAGCGCCATTTCCTGCTAACATCGATCGCCCAGTCTGGTAGCCGCCAACAAGCCAGAGACTTCCTATTACTTCCTGCTAAAAACCCGAACACGAGCTCCTGAGGCGCAAGGGCGTGTACCCTACGAGTACATGGACCTGGGAGCGCTTCACAGAGACAAGTTTCCCACCAAAGGAGGCATTCTACAGCCTAGAGACAAGGGAAAAAAATTCAAGAAGGCCAAAGGCGTAAAAAAGAATGTCGTGAAAAAACAAATAAGGCACGAGCATAAAAAGAGGCCCCCCTTCGGGGTAAAAGACATTTCCCCCACGGCATGGACGTCCTGCGATCTGAGAAGCATCAAATCTACGGGCAGCATCTTAATAAGATTTCACAATCCCCCTTTGACCCCAAGCGCGGGAAATCGCTGAAAATGGGTGGAAACTCTGGCCTTTGGACATAAAGAGACAAAGACTGCAATGGACGCTTAATTAGATGAGCTCCTCAACGCTTGAGAACCCCTTTCGGGGGCAATTGGTGTTCTGGGGCACCACCAGTTCCTCACGCACAAAGCCTCCCCCAAACTCCATCCTGCAAGTAGTACAGCACGGGCTTGTCGGTTTCATCATAGAACTTCTAACTGGTAAACATCCAAGACGAACGGGTCGATGGCTCGGCATCGGCCACCCACGAACTCACCAGGCTGGTAAAGATATCGAAAACACAACTCGGAAGGAAGCTTTTGCTCTGAGACCAACCGCACGGCCGGGAACAACCGAGGAGGGTTTTTTTCCTCACCGTTTTAGCCTTGATAATTCCAGTGGCCGTTTACCGGTAAGGCGGGTTACTTCTCCATTTAGTGCCGAAAAAAACGGCTTGCAGCCTACCAACTCACTCCGCTAACCGCTTGGCCTCTGGCGGGTCGCATCTCGACGGCGTACTACTGCCCGAACAGGCGTTCAGCCAAGGTCCGGTTGAAACGTTCACGATACCTGATCCGGTGAATGTCAACACGGCCGCGTCTAACTTCGACGTCATGCTCGACAGAAGCTGGCTGCGGCACCCATGAACTCGCGACCAGGTCGATTTGGAAATAGCTTCGGCCACTTCAGAGGACCCCGCTTGTAGATCCGTTTGATAGCAGCGGCGACCTTTTTAGCCCCCTTTAGTAGTAAAGGGGTTCGGCGGCTTTAAACCCTGCTTGCACATCGACAACAGTTAGGGCATACTTGTATCTCTTCCGACGAACCGTGTTGTGTGGTAAAAATAAGAGATCGGCCGGGTTCACTTCGTTGGGTACTGAAACGTCAAACTTGGGTCCGTATATGGCGCGGAGCAGGAAGGTAGATTTGCCAGATGGCCTGTTTTTCTCAGGAAGTCTCAGGCTTTATCTAAGAAACCCTAGCCGCGGCCGCCAGTTTTTAAATTTGCTCCCAGCCCCTTCCAATAGCCGCGTAAAATGCTCGAAAGGGAAGCCATGACCCGCGATAATTCCAACAGACATACCATTCTCCAATAGGCTTCATAGACGGGTCCCGAAGCTGCCTGGCGGTCTCCCTGAGGTTGGATGGCCCTGACAGCACAAGGCGAGAAAATATTACAACTGCCCGATCATCACGCCGCAAGAGATCGAGAGATTTTTGTGCAACATCGATCATTGTGCGGGCCAGAGGAAACATGGATTTTATGGCGGCGGGTGCTGTAACCCGACCTCAAGCATTGCAGAGTATAACTCTTCGGGGATACCCATGATTAACAGAAAAAGTTTTTTTTAATTAATTTTTCTTTCGACCCAATAGCCGACAAGCCCGGGCAGCTCCCAAGCTAATACTAAAAAACCCAAATTTCTCTATCTTGTTGTTCTGAAGACGGCGTATAAAAGTCAGATAGTTGTGGCTCCGGGGTCAAACTGGATCTAACTGCTTACGCGTGACTAAAGAATACTCCCGCATAGCCTCATCTACTTCATTAAAGGTTTGGACGGTTGGCCTTGCCGCCTAAGCTCGCCCTTGGATGAAATCAATTTTTGAGTTCGCCTTTCAGTCCACTCCCTTTGTGCTACCCTGTAATTGTTCTACTGCGAGGTAGTGGCCGACGCCTCTCTTCGTCAACTTTGGAGTCCTTAAGACTGTTGAAAAAGAATTTTACTCCCAGTGAACGCCACCACGTTAGCGATAGCAATTTTAGCCCTTCGTGTAATTTTTAATAAAATCAGCTCTACTTTAATATGTTATCAGGGATTATTCCTTGCTTGACTAGAAGATCTTTGGTTGCCAGCGCGGCTGTTACGTCCGCTACGGCCAGCCAACGTCACGAGGAGTGAAGTCTAGTTTGGGGAAAATTACCCCAAATGCAGTCCTTACCTAATCTGGCGTATGCAATTGAAAGTCCAGCTACCAGGGCACCGTGATAGATAGCGTTTATTATTTCCTTTCCGTCCGCAGACATTTTTAAATTTCATATAATGAGGACGGGTTAATAATAGACGGGCTTGTTCAATTCGGCGACAGAATTATGTTGAGTGCCAGAGGCCGTCTTAGTTTTTCAAAATATTGCAGCTAGGACGGCTACTACACAAGCTGCCATTGTACGCTAAATTTTTATTGGCAGGGGGGTTTTTTGGCGGTTCCTCCCGAGTGGGCGGTTCCTCCTGAGTGGGTTTTTGAGTGTCCAGCTGCCCGGGGCCCTTTTCCCCCTTTAGACGCTTCGAGAGATCTTTCGCTTCTTTTTTCTGGCCTCCGCCCCCGCCTTACCAGCCGCAACACGCCTAGGGTCCTTGGCGACGGATTTGTCACCCTCTCCGGCTGCGGCTCTAGCTGCGTCTCCTCGACGTTGTCATCTTCACTTAGTATAACTATTTGCTTACTAGTTGCTTGGCCATGTTTAAAAGTGCATAGCATTGCTGTGACAGGAGCAATACGGGCCAAAGCGATGGTATAGTTCGCAGGTAGTGGTGTTTAGCACGTGGCCGACGAAAGGGTCAGACTCCAAGTCAACAATAAGTAAATCTTATCGTGGGATAGGCAGAAAGTGGCTTACCACCATTGTGAAAATCTGGAGTGCTGCGGGGCCGAGGTCTTGGTCAACTCGCTCTTAGCCGGGCTTCATAACGAAGTAGAGAGTTTGTCAATCTCTTCGTCTGGAAAGGCGTTCGATCTGATCAACAGAAAAATTCTTTTCCCAGTACTTTTTTGACTGACCTCCCATGGCGAGAGCAGACAATCTTTGCCTCTTAAGACTACCGGGCGAAGTGTCACCCTGCTTTCATCGGGGCGCGTAGTGCCTTGATCAGCAAAAGATCAACAAATAACCTCGTCGCAATCCATGGCTATAGTCACCTACTTCCCAAATCTAATTGTAAACTTATACACTGCCAGAAAATGAAATGTAAGATAAAATTAGGCCCAAAATAGAGAGCTGCTAACACTATATGTCCGGCATCGCCGGCTCTATGTACCGCCATCAACTATATGGTAACAACTTGGCTGAGAAGTATTTAACAAAAGCTTAGCACGCTTAGTTTTGGCAAGTCGTTCGCGCACAGCATTGCGCTAAGCAGAGGGATGATGTCGTTTTCACGTAAACACTCGTCAAGCTATCCCTGTCTTTACAGTGAAAAATAACTACCCAGCGGGTTTGCTCTCGTAGGTCTTTGAGTACAGCGTTATACCGCTGAGAAAGAACCCATACAAATTGCTTGGCATGTCGGTCGGAAAAAGCCAATTCGGAGAGCATGTCTTTTTTCTTGGGAAGCTACTGCTGGCGGCCCATGTTGCAATAACGTATAAAGTCGGCTGGCCTTGAAATATTTGATAAAGGGCTCTTAATAATCATGGGAAACCTTTCACCGGGATCTAAAACATAGACTTCATCGTCATCCCAAATCCACCGTCGACTTTATACGTGTCGTTATACTTAATGGTGGGGAGAGTAGCACAAGTGGGCGAAAGGCGCCGGGACGGGCCCCTAGAGGTACAAAGCGAATTTGTTTTTCCACAGCCCGTCATCCCATATATTATTGCTGAGTGGGCCTCAGTACACAGCCGAGACAAACCTGCCATTTTTTTATGTTGAGCTGGGCGTCCATCCCTACAAACACGTAAAAAGTTCAATGCTCCATTCGCTTCCACCTCCCTTTGATAATTGGATGGTAATGCCTTCGCTGGCGTTTTCCACTCTCCTCCCATTTGAAAAGCAGGCCCCTCGTCGTCGTGTGTCCTGAGGTCAAGCCATAGGGCGTACTCTTGGGTTAGGTACTTTCCGAGATCACTCGCGTGGAGCCCTAAATCCTTAGCAACCATGGCAACATCCGGGTGACGTTTAGTTCCTCCTGCTATAATTTACGGACCTCGCCCCCCATCTGGTAGGGGCGCATACCTTGGGCGAAAAAGCTGGTTAGGAACGCCTTCAATGGTGACCTCCACCTTGGTAATCTTAGGGGATAGAAGGCCTCGATATGTCTAGCAAAGGCTCTCGTGGGTTCTTCGAAGAGCAGCAAGATTCCCTTCATCGACCTGGCAGGCACTTAGTTCCATAGTGCGTCGGATTTATTTTTTACGATTTTTCTGTGCCTAAGTACTCTGTCGAACAAGATGCTTACCCTTTCTGCGTACTGGTTACGGATAGTTGCAGCCAGCTGTGAGTTAGTAACCATCTCGAACTCAAGAGCGATATCTTTCACAGTGAAACCCGGCGTTAGCGCTCCGGAGCCTTGATAAACCCCGGGTTTTGTCATTTTAAAAGGGTTTGTTTGTATTCTAGCCTATCACCGAAAGCGGATTAAAAGAACGGGATATGACTCTCCAGGAGCTCAAAGTCGAGAGGGATCGATAGATGTCGCTGTCGTCAATGCTCAGACCTCGTTTCCAGAAATCTAAATCGTGTTTTTTTTACTATCGCCCGGCCCAGTTGTAGACCACGGTTCAGTTAGCATCGGTAGAGTCCAGCGCAATTTGAAAGGCCAAACGGGCTGCTCTAGGCAGGATGACATCGTAAGAAACCTAACTAAGACTGCTGATATGGTTTTTTGGTGATAAAAAAACCGCTGACGGGTGCCTTTAACACCCAGGGCTCCCCTTTGGCGCCTGTGCGGATTGAGCTTTCTTCCGTATTACGACATATTGAAGGATATGCGGTAATATACAAAAGAGTCTAAAATGGATGAAGATATACCGCTCTCAGATTTTACGGCCGATATAGATGATGACGAGGGTGAAGTCTCTGAAACCTTTATCTTTACACGGAGGTTTTATTACGCAAAGGAGCCCTTGATGACTACTATAATGATTTTGGCGAGCCCCCCGCAGAGAGGGACTACACTAAGTTTACGCTGGATTCAAAGGTGAGAATTCGCCTAATTAGCCACCCGGGTTTAGACCTTATTAATAGTCGAAATGAAACCCTTTTCATTAAGCACTATTGCCAGCCGGAGGGGCGGGGGATAAATTTTAGAAAATCAACTAGGTTTCCCAGACTTGGGGCGGAAAAATTTGGCCCCCAAGGATGCAAAAGTATAAGACAAGCGGGTAGAGAGCTTGAGGGAAACGTCGCTTTCGGATAGACGGCTTTTGAAAGTAGGCTCCATTACGTCTCAAGCGGATGAGACCCTGCTAAAGACCATCCATGATCAGCCTTTGGAGGGCGTGGGGATAACTTGGGTTTTACAATTTCGTGAGCTTAGAGGCCTAGATAAAGCAATGTAGACCCGCGAGGCGAGCTTGTAAATAACCTGGCAAAGCTCCCAACTTGAAAAAATATCGCTCAAGAAAAAAAGAAGTTTGGGGAGACCCAGGATGATGAAATGAAGCGAAGAATCCGTGGAATGTTCCAAGATCTCAAGCTCGAGCGGTCTGCGCGTCCCGAGACAGCTTGAACGAATAGGGGGGCCCCTTTGGTCAAAGATCAGTCGAATTCGCGCAACCTTTCGTAGAATTTTGAACGAGGACACCACTCTTGCTGATAGGATTAAAATTTTCTTCCGGGAGCAAGGGAAACACCGTTGTTTCAATTATTACAGCAATCGGGAAAGACAATTGGCTTCATCATTAAGCCGGGCACTGGAGAGGAGGGATATAGCCCAACCACCAAAACCCCCTCCAAATGGAGCTGGAGAATGGGGGAAAAAGCAGCTTAAAGCCCAAGGTAGTTTACTACCGAAACTGGCTGGTAAAAGGGTGCGGCTGCTCTACCTGGCATTATAGGCGCATTTTCTCCTGGCTGTTATCAACAGCTGGTAAAGCGGTCGGATGGCTTGCAGAAATTACCTGTGCTTTATTCTTTGATGTCGGAGGTTTGCTCCTGGTTGCAGCTCGCGACTGGATTCTAACGAAGCGCTACCAGATGGCTAGTAACCCTATGGTGACCTCGCCAAGACCAGAGCTCTCTTTTCCTCTTCATGAGCCCTGGCTTTATGCAAGCTGGAAGTTCTGCTAACTGGCCCTTTTGGGCTGGTGAAGTTGGTGGCCCTGCAATTTTACCGTCTTGGAAGCTTCCAATTTCATGCACGCGGGGAGTGGGCTGAGGGTTTACATCCCCCTCCCCACATTTAGGTCTGCCGTAGCCATCTTGATATTATTGTTGTACCCTACGATGCCGGAATAATGTTTAGGGTCATGTTTTGGGGGCCATGTATTAACCCGTTCCGAAGATCATTTGAGTTCACTACCGGCGTATTGCAGCACGTTTTCATAGCACGTTATCGAAAAGGGTATGTCCACTGGTGAGTTAATAGCGTCCTCACATTTGCTAAGAACTGCTTCTGCGTCTCGAATCCGATTCTAGACTTGGTCTGCGCCTGAGCCCCGAGCAGAGCCCACACATAGGTACGGATCGAGTCGTTAATGCGCTCCATGCCGGCTTGAGTAAAGCCTTTCGAGTAATCGAGCACGAACGTGCTCCAAGCGCCATCTACTTGATGTTTAGGGTCATGTTTTGGGGCCATGTATTAACCCGTTCCGATGATCATGTTGAGTTCACTACCGGCGTATTGCAAACACGTTTTCATAGCACGTTATCGAAAAGGGGATGGGCCACTGGTGAGTTAATAGCGTCCTCACATTTGCTAAGACTGCTTTAGCGTCTCGAATCCGATTCTAGACTTGGTCTGCGCCTGAGCCCCCAACAGAGGGCCCAACATATGTACGGATCGAGTCGTTAAGGCGCTCCATGCCGGCTTGAGTAAAGCCTTTCGAGTAATCGAGCACGAACGTGCTCCAAGCGCCATCTACGCCAGGATCTTGCTATGTGAGCCTTCTTGGGATGTCGCCAATCACATTTGGAAATTCCACAATAACGGCCACCTGAGACCTCCTGACCAAATGTCGTATACGCGGGGTCCCAATTTCCGACGTTCCTCCTGACCATGTGCTTGGATGGACCATCATACCGGAAATCAGTCTGAGTCCACGCCTTAACACCCCCCCCCCCCCCCCCCAGTATTAACGTCGCCAAGGCCGGCACTGTTAATGAAACTCTTTCTGACGCCAGTCTGTCTGGGAGTCGACCCTAAAATCCTGGCAAATTCGATCGAAAGCTTTCCTATCATACGTGTTGTTAACCGGTTCAGAAGGTCCTGGGGGGGGGCTACTTTCATTTCTTTCCCAAAAAACGCCTCGTGGTATAATAAATACTTAGTGAAGTTTTCGGCTACCAACCTTCGTGGATATACTATCCTGTCTTAAACATTGCTCCCGAGTTGAAGGTAAAAGCCTTCATTGAAAAAGTAACTATGTTTCACACAATTACCGATATTACAAAAGGGCCGACCTCCCTCAACAGGCAATCGACAATAGAGATGGGCGTCTCCGGATTGGGTTGAAGGTCGAAACATATATACCGTGGGTGGTACAAAATCCACGAGCCGATAGCTGACGGCTTTAGCCGGGATTGGGATCTTCAACGCTCTCGCTACGGCATTAAAAAAAATTTGATTTGTCCGTCACAGTAAACGAACAGATGGGGAAGGCTTCTATTTCGATGCCGCACAACACAAAATCTATTACCCCCATGTGATGTACGATCTTCTAGGTTTTAAAGATGGATGGATAGAGGGTTCTGTAGGAGACAGACCGTATATTTGAGCCCGAACAAGCTGTTATTCGTCCACCTGGAACAGCTAAACACCTATGAGAACTCCTCAAACGGGCTCCTAGTAATCTACTAGCTGTTGTCGCCGTTGACGGCTGGTCATACGGGGAGACAAAGTTCAAGGCGCTGCAGGCGGGCACCCTTTTGGAGCTCACACTCTCCATTAAAGATGAGCGGGGCTCTGTCATACGCGGCTACGCGGGCCGTTGCTTCACCGCCCCCACCCCCCCGACCTGTCCGGTATCAAAAGAAAACAGAGGATGGCCATGTAGACTTTCATTTATGCATCGGCTACTTGATAGATTTTAATCAAGCCTGACCCAGATTCAAGGTTTGTTGACTTTTTAAAAATGTATAGATATAAAAAAAGAGTCAGTGTCAGCCACAACGAGACAGTGTTATTGAATGATTATCTATGTAAAAAAGCATTTTATTTTCATTTATGCCGATCATACTCTTTTTTAGGACCATCGTGACCCTTTTGAAAAATCATAAACTATCGTATTTGTATGCCCTTTTGCTTAGAAAATTATTTTAAACCAAATTACATTTTCTTCATTAAAAATCTCTATATGGTGATATGCATATAGTAAGAAAAACTCGTGTATTAAATACGAAAGTTGATGCTATATCTGATTCTATTCAATGCCTTCGCATAGAAAACGAGAAATTTACAGCTGAGAACCGTGACATGAAATTTGATATTTCACATTTTTAAAGAGGCCAATTTGATAAGGTCATTCATATGAAATAATCGTTTTATATGCGCTATTAATGAGGACAAATAATCGTTTTATAGGTGCTATTAATGAGGACAACCTAAAGTAAGACATTTTATTTAGTTCATCAAAGAGGATCAAGAGTTTGCCCGAAAAAGAAACCGTAGATATAGAGAGAGCGCATATGGTGAAATCCCGGGACCCGTCAAACTGTATGATCGTCGTAAAATTAAGCCTGTATGAAGTTCAACATTTCCTCGTGCGTCTGAGTTATTTGTAAGATCATGTTGTCCGAAAGGCGAAAATGATTGGTTCGCTCACAAACACAGACAGTTCATGTAATAACAATGATTTGGGACGCACAAACACCGACATTTCAGTGGTAAGAACATTGATTGGGGGCGCTCAAAAACACAGCGGTTAAGTAGTAACGAAATTTATTGGTGGCTCACAAAAACCCCAATTTAGTGGTAACAAAAATAATTTATTGCTCACAAACACAGACAATTCAGTGAAAAGAACAATGATTGGGGCGCTCACAAAAATGACTTTCAGTGATAAGAACAATGATTGGTGCGCTCACAAAAACAACATTTAAAAGTTAACGAAAATTGTTTTGGGGCGTCACAAACACCAAAAATTTCAGTGTAACGAACAATGATTGGTGCGCTCACAAACACAGACTTCGTGTAAAAGAACAATGATTGGGCGTCACAAACACTGACATTCAGTGTAACGAACAATGATTGGTGCGCTACAAACCAGAATTTCGTGAAACGGAACAATGATTTTTGGTTTGGGGCTCACAAACACTGGCTTTCGTGATAACGAAAAAGATTGGTGCGTCACAAACCCAACATTTTTTAGTGGTAACGAACATTGATTTGGGGCGCTCACAAACACCAAAAATTTTTAGTGGTAACGAACAATGATTGATGCGCTCAAAACACCTACAAATTTAGTGATTTAAAGAAAATAATTGGTGCGCTCAGAAAAAACCGACATTTCAGGAAAACGAACAATGATTTTATGCGCTCACAAAAACACAGCAGTTAAGTAGTAACGAACAATGATTGGTGCGCTCACAAAAGGCAGTTTAAATGTAAGAAAAAGGTTGGTGCGCTCAAAACACGGACTTTCGTGATAACGAAAATTTATTGGTGCGTTCACAACACCCCAAATTTGTGGTAACGAACAATGATTGGTGCGCTCAAAAAACACGGACAATTCAGTGATAACGAAAAATTTTGGGGGCTCACAAACCCGACATTTCGTAAAAATAAAAATGATTGTGAGCTCACAAACACAGACATTTCAGTGTAACGAACAATGATTTGGGGGCTCACAAACACGAGTTTAGTGTAACGAACATGATTTATGGTTACAAAACCCAAAATTTCAGTGGTAAAGAAAATGATTGGTGCGCTCACAAAAAAACCGACATTTCAGTGATAACGAACATTGATTGGTCGTCACAAAACTGACATTTCATGATAAAAAATTGATAGGTGCGTCAATACACCGAAATTATGGGAACGAACTTGATTGATGACTCACAAACAGGACATTTCAGTGATAACGAAAATTGATTGGTGCGCTCACATACCCGACAATTCAGTGGAACGAACAAGATTGGTGCGTCACAAACACGGGCAATTTAGTGAAACGAACAATGATTGGTGCGCTCACAAAACCGACATTTTAGTAAATGAAAAATGATTGATGAGTCACAAACACAGACATTTTGTGATAACGAACAATGATTGGTGCGCTCACAAACAGACATTTTAGTGATAAAGAAAAATGATTGGTGCGTTCCAAAACCCGACTTTTTTGTGTTAAAAGAACATTGATTGGTGCGCTCACAAACCAGAGGTTAAGAAGTAACGACAATGATTTGGTGCGATCACAAACACAGACGGTTTTAAATAGTAACGAACAAGATTGGTGACTCACAAACACGGACAGTTCTGTGGTAACGAACAATGATTGGTGCGCTCACAAACCGGACAGTTCTGTGGTAACAAAACAATGATTGGTGGGGCTCAAAAAAAACACCGACATTTCAGGGGTTTAAACGAAATTGTTTGGGTTGCGCTCATAAACACAGAGGGTTTTAAGTAGTAACAAAAACAATGATTGGTGCGCTCCCCAAACACGGACAGTTCTAGGGAAAACAAACATTGATTGGTGCGCTCCAAACACAGACAGTTTCGTGGTAACGAACAATGTTTGGGTGCTTTTTCACAAACACGGAAAATTTCAGTGTTTAACAAAACATTGATTGGTGCGTCACAAACACAAGGTTTTAAGTAGTAACGAACAATGTTTGGTCCCGCTCAAAAACCCACGGACAGTTCTATTTTTAACAAAAACAATGATTAGTGCGCTCAAAAACCAAGGACAGTTCTAGGGTTTAACAATGATTGGTGCGCTCACAAACAGGACAGTTCTGGGGGTAACGAGCAATGTTTGGGTTTGGCGCTAAAAAACGGGGACATTCTGTGGTAACGAATATTGATTGGTGCGCCCCACAAACACAAAAGTTCTGGGGTACGAACAATGATTGGTTCGCTCACAAACACAGATGGTTAATTTAAGTAACGAACAATGATTGGTGCGCTCACAAACCCCGGGACATTTCAGGGGTTTAACGGACTTTTGATTGGTGCACTACAAACACGACGGTTAAGTAGTAAACGAACAATGATTGGTGCGCTCCCCAAACAGGGGACAGTTCTATGGTAACGAAAAATGTTGGTGCGCTCACAAACACGGACAGTTCATGGTAACGAACATTGATTGGGGGCGCTCACAAAAAAAGGGACGTTCAGTGGAAAGAACAATGTTGGTGCGCTCACAAACATGGACAGTTTTTTATGGTAACGAACAATGATTGGTGCGCTCACAAACACGGACAGTTCTATGGTAACAAACAATGTTTGGTGCGCTCCAAACGGGGACATTTCAATCGAAAAACGAAGTTAAATTGGGGCGTTACAAACGGGGGGACAGTTCGGGAAAGAAAATTAACAATGATTGGGGGCGCTCAAAAAAAAAACAGACAATTTTAAACAGTTTTTAATGAACAATGATTGAGGGCCTCAAAAACCACAGACATTTCAGTGATAACGAACAAATGATTGGTGCCCCAAAACAAACCCCGGGACATTTAAAGTGTTAAGGGAACAAGTTTGGTGCGTTCACAAACACCGACTTTTCGTGTTACAAACATTGTTTGGGTTTGCGCTCACAAACCCGGAATTTCTATGGTAACAAAAAAATGTTTAAATTTGCGCTCAAAAAACACGGACAGTTCTTGGTAACAATGTTTTGGTTTGCGCTAAAAAAAACACGGACATTTTTTCCTGGGGGTTTTTTTTTTTTTGGGGGGGGGGGGGGAGGCAAGGGGGGGGGTTTGGGTTGCCCCCCCCCCCCCACAAACAGGGACAGTTCTGGGGGGGTTTAACCCAAATTTTTGATTGGTGCGCTAAAAAACAGGGGCCCGTTCTGTGGTAACGAACAATGATTGGTTCGCCCCCAAAAAAACACAGAGGGTTTAAGTAGTAACAAACCCAATGTTTGGTTTTGCGCTCACAAAAACGGACATTTCATTTGGTTTAACGGACATTGTTGGGTTTGAAATCAAAAACACAGAGGGTTAAGTATTTAAAAACCCAATTTTTTTGGGGGCGCTCACAAACACGGCCCGTTCTATGGTAACAACAATGTTTGGTGCGCTCACAAACACGGCCCAGTTCTATGGTAACAAAACATTGTTTGGTGCGCTCACAAAAACAGACAGTTCAGTGGAAACGAACAATTTGGGTTTGCGCTCACAAACATGGACATTCTAGGGTTTAACGAAAAATTGATTGGGGGCGCTCACAAACACGGACAGTTCTATGGTAAAAAAAACAATGTTTGGGTTTTGCGCTAAAAAAAAGGGGGACGGGTTTCAATAAAAAGGGAAACTTTTGATTGGTGCGCTTACAAACGGGGACAGTTCAAAAGGGAAATTTAACAAGATTGGTGCCCCCACAAACAAAAGACATTACAGAAAATGATTGGTGGGGCTCACATACAAAAGCGATTTCAATTTAAATTTTCAAAGATTTTTTTTGGGCCCAAAAACCCACTTTTGGCCATTCCCGGGGGAATACACAAAAAAATTTTAAAAGGTGGGGGCCCGAAAAAAGAAAAAAAAAAAAAAAAAAAAAATGGAGAAATAAAATTACGGGAAAAACATATACAGAAAAATATGAATGTTTCTTGTCTATTTAAGGATATTTAAATTAAAAAAAAATTACAGAAATGACAAAAAAGGGAAAGAAAAAAAATCACTTCTTTCAAAAAGGGTTTTAATCGGAGGGTTAACACAATGAAAAAAATAAAATTTTAAATGTATTTTTAAAAAGTTTGATAGACACAAAACACTTTTTTTGACGATACAGGTTTTTGATTTTTTTAACTTTAAACTATTACTAATTTGTTTTTCACTTCATTTCATAAGCAAATGCAACCTAGGATTGAATATTAATTTTTTCAAATTTTTATTTCTCTTTTCATAGCTTGACGAATAAATTTTTGGGCAATTTTATAAGAAGATTCGCATTATCAGTTTCCATTTCTGTATAAACTTGTTGATTTTAAAACCCCCTTTAAAAAAATTTTAAGGAATCATGGTACTTTGGGGAAACAAGTAGAAAGTGGTATTTTAATTTCAAAAAACATATATGTTTCAGTTAGTGCTTATCCTATTTTCATTTTCTTTTCTGTACCTACCTTTTTGTTCAAAATTTTTTTAGGGCGAGCAACGATCGAAAAACTAGTTAGATATTTTTTTTGTTAATATTTATTTTTTTTTCATTTCAATTTTTTTTTCCATAGACAGAGATTTTTTGAATAACTTATAACTATCAAGTTTTGGGAAAAGAAAACAAATCAGAAAAAATTCTCTCGTATTTACTTATCTCTTACCCTTGATTGATGATACTTTCATCGCTGTTAGAAATAGAATCCTTGAGTATAAAAAAATGAGGGGACCTAAATCGTGAAGGGGAAAAAATTTTAACTTGAGTTTTTCCAATAATCATCTGCATTATTATTAAACGTATCAGGTAATAAACTATAAATTTTCCAGGGAAAGTTGGGTTTTGTTTCAAACTTAAACTTAGCCCAAATAATTTTTTTTACTTAAAATTTTTCTATTCACAACTAAAAAGGGATGCGTCCTAAAATTTAACCCTAAACTGTTTTCATTAGTAGCTTTCGGTCCCAAACCCCAAAATATTTGTTTTAAGAAAATTTACATGAACTTTTTCTATCTCAGAAATTTTATGGAAACCCCCAAAACTCGCTCCCATAAAATTATCTTTGGCGTTTAAACCCTTGCCTGAACTATTTTTAATTTTTATCAAATATTTTAAAAGATATTTTTTTTAAAAAAGTCAAATTAATGAATAAAAGCTTTTGATGCTTGTTCTGATAATGTTTTTTTTTTTTTTGTTTTTTAAAAACTAAACCCTTTTTCTGATAAAGTTTTCGCCCGTAAGAAAATGTATCCACAACTTTCCCGTGTAATACCAGCATATTTTATATCAGATTATGACTTCCCCTGTTTCCCTTCCCTTTAAAAACCATTTAAATTTAGTTTTTTTTATATTAACAGAAATATTCCAAATTTAGAAAATATTTATGTAATTTATTTTGAAAAAATTTTGAAGACCAGAGGCACTGTATGAGAAAAGCCAAAAGTATCACCAAACAAACAAAGCAAAAAAAATTTTTTTTTTCTTCCAAATTGGGAAAAGATCACTGTTATCAGTATATAAATTTTGTTTTTTATTTTTTAAAAAAGTTTGAAAAAAAGGTGACAATTTTTTCCTTGTTTTACTCCTGTTTTATGTGTTTAAAAATAATCCGAATTATTCTGCCATCATTAAGGATACCATTTGTTTCGAAATTTTCATTCATGCGATCTTTGAAGCTGAAAAAATTTAATTGTTTTTTTTTAACAAGTTTTCCCGTTCCTAAAAAAAAAATTTCAAATGTTTTTTTTTTAAAATCTACAAAAGCACAAAAAAATTTTTTTCGTTTTTCCTTAAAAAATTTCTTTATTTATAACAGAATTAAAAACGAAAAAGCAATCGCCGTACTTTTTGTTTCAAAAACCAAACTGAAACCTCTGATCCCTTTTTGTTACTTTCGGCCCATGTTCGAAACTTGTCATCTATTTAAAAAAAGAAAGTTTTTTTTAGGAAAAAAAAAAAACTTTTTTTAAGGTTTACCTCAAAATTTAAGGGACATAATTCTTATCACCTTTTTTGGCAGGGGAAAATTTTCTCCTTTTGTCCAAGAAAGTTGGAAAAAAAATTCCCCATTTTTTGTATAAAATTTTTAAAAATGGGTTTACTAGTAAAGGTGATAAAATTTTTTTCCCTTCAATGAATATTTCAGGGACTACTCTATCAGAACGATTGCTTTTACCTTTTTTAAGGGTGTAAAAAATAACATTAAAACCTCATCTGTGTTAAAGTCTCTGTTTTTAAACTATCTTTATTTTTTATTCGTAAAATAAAAAAACCCCCGGATCGTGTTCAACACTGGGATTTATAAACTTTTAATCACCAGAAAACAAATTTTTTAAAGTGTTGAAAAAATCATTGATGTGATATTATTTTTTATTTCTTTTCATAATTTTTTTTTTAAATTTTCCTTTCCCAAAATTTTTTTGGGGGCCCGGACCTAGAAAAGTATGTAGTTTTCTTGTTGATTTAATTTATATTGATTTTTTGTTTTTTCTCTTGACAGTTTTTTTTGACAAGTCATCTTTTGCTATAATGAATAAAGATCTATGATTTGAGACTTTATTTGCATATTTACGTTTGGCTGATCTATAGTATTTTCTGCAATTTTGGTTTTAAAACCCAAAAACTATTAAATTTTTATTTTTTCTAGAACAAATTTGGGTTTAAAAAAAAACGTTTTAAATTTTTACCATAGTTTTTTGATAGCACAGTGTACAATAAATTTTAGAAATTAAGTTAATGCCCTGATCAATATGACATCACTAGGGCGTGATATTATGAAAAAATTTTATTGGAAATTTATTAAACGTTTTCTGACAAAATAGATACAAATGACGATGTCTTATCGGCATTCCCTTTTTTCCGCATATATTTTCTTTTCAAAAACCCTTTGGGATTATCGTCCATCATTCGCTAATTTTAGGGGGCGTGGGAGAAAATTTAAAGGAACTCATGAACAAGAAATTATTTATAAAGGGAAAAAAACTTTTTAAGTTACTAAAATAAAATAATTAATTTAGACATATAAGTTTCCTTTCCCCTTTTCCCGTGTCCCTTACCACAGCGGGCCCCTTGGGCTATCTTCAGTTCAGGGAAATTTAAGCACAAACCTGTTAGTTTCAAACCCGATGAATTTTACAGTTTTTTTAGTGGGAAATCTCCTGGGGGAAAAACTAAAAACTCTGAAATGTCATCATTATCAAGCGTATGGAAAAAATCGAAAAAACATCACTTTTGTTGCCTTCAAATGACCCAAACAGTCATTAGTAAAATTTCTCGAATAATGTCAAACCCTACGTTCTAAAAATTCCAAGAACCCCCCAAACATGCTTTTTGAAATTTTAAACGGAGTTTTTTTGGTGGTATATACAAAAAGCTAGAAACATATCAAAAAATTTTTTGTTATAAATTATCCAAATTATTCCTTTATTGTCTATCTCTAAAATAAATACCAAACTTTCATGAGGTTCTTAAAATAAACAGGGCACTCCCATGACCTTGCCCGTTGCGATTTGATTTAAAATTTAAGGGGGGATCGAAGGGACATTGATGCATTCATTAAACATCAATAATCGGGAAAAACGGGCAGAATTAAGCCACCCTTTCACAAACCCAAAAAATAAATGTACAGAAATTTAAAAAAGTCTATAAATCTTTATCGTCTAAACTTTTACTTAAAAACCCTTAAGGTTCCATGAAACGGGAATTAGTTCATACTTTTCTTGTTTTAAACCCATGTAGACGAAGGGGGAGCAATGTTGGTGCGCTCCCCAAACACAGACAGTTCAGTGGTAATGAACAATGATCCTGGAAAAATTCAAGGGCCTAATTGTGATTTTTTTTCATTTCTAATGAAAATTTTTAAAACTGTATATGCGCAAGATGCAAAAGTGAATTTGACAATTTCTAAAATAATCATATACGAATTTCGTAAAATATGTCTTTATTTCAGGCAGTTTTGAAGCAAATCACTGTCACTAGAATTTGTGAAAATTTTTAAAAAAAATGGGGTGTTTTTTTCTCTTCAGATTTTAACAGTTTGGGATTGTAAAGATCTTGTAAGTATTTTGCTTAAGTTTTTTCCCCCAAGGGATTGTTGTTTATACTTTGCACTTTTTAAATGAAAGGGGAAAGGGACATTTTTGTTGCCCAAAAAGTAATGACCCGTTAAAAAATTTTTAAAATAATGTAGTATGATATTTTTTTCTTTTAATGCTAGTAAACAAAGATTTAATTTTTAAATTTTATATCTGAAGATACTCTTGCATATATATTCAGTTTAAAAACCCATTTTTAACAGAAATTGTTTTGATTTTTCCCCCAAAACAGAGTGAACCCCAAAATAGTGCTGTTTTTAACTGAAGGGAATGGTTCAGGTTTTAAAAGGGCCTTGGGGGCCCATGAAGTCGCTCACCAGAGAAACAGTTCCTTCACTGAATGCACTGTTTTAAGAAATAAAAATGTTAGGGGTGTACAAGGGTTTAAAAATGTTGTTTATTTCGGGCCTAAAATGTATAACAAAATTTTACAATTCAAAAAAAAAAAAAAAATATTGATATCTTTAAAATAAGAAAAGGTATATAACTCCCCTTCAAAATCTATGGGGGAAAATGACATGGTGTATTCTGAGCTTCGTATCTGACAAAATTTTTCAGCCAATTTCAAATTTCCCGGGCTTTTTTTCAACGCGGGAAATTTAATAGGCCTTTTCGTTCCCGGTCGATTTTCTATCAAAGGGAAAAACTAAAAAGACAATACGAGTACAAAAACTAAAGGGAAAAAACTTTTCTAGGAAAAAGATGTGACCAAAGCAATGATATCACAGTCAATGCGTTTTTTCAACGGCAACTTCACGGAATAAAAATTATTTCCAGCAAAAATATATTAAACAATAATATATGTATTTATGTAATTCTCAAAAGTAATGCTTTTTTCTAAAAGTCGCAAGAAACGATGCATTTCGCCCTCATTTCCACTGTTGCTTTTTTTTTGGGACTGGCGGCTACGATATTAAAATTGGTTATCGGCTTTTGTGATAATTACATATGACTTTGGGGGAAACCAGCGATTTTTGTAGCCGTCATTTCAAAACAAAATGAAACAGTGGAATCACGGCAGGGAATACGTGACTTTTTTGGTAACGCGAAAACCGAACGTCATGGCGGATAAAACCTCCGATTAAAAAAGGAAATTTTTTCGGGGAAATTTTTTATATCTTATCATTCAAAACTTTCGAATAAAGATATTCCGCGCCTACGTTTTGGAAGGGAATATTGTTATCACCCATACCTTATTTTTTGTCCTTATGCCTATAGTTTTCTCAAACACTTAAAAATTCGAACGTTTTTTTTAAATTTTTGGGTTTTTTATTTTTCGGAAAATTCCACGGCCCCGTATGTATTTTTATAACGAAGATGGAAAATATAAAGGATAAATAATACGGGGAAAAAGTCTCATTATATAACTTCATCTGTGAATGTTTTTTTCCGCTTTTTGAAAATTTTTACTACTAGGTTTTTTTTGAAATTAAAAGGGGAAAAAGATTTGGGGGTAACGCCCACGGAATGAAAAAATTCCCGATAACCCCCACGGAAAAATTTTGTTTTTTTTAACAAATGCTTTTTTATCAAACCCAAAATTTTATTGAGGGGAATAAAAAACTAAGGTTTTTAGTAAAAAAAAACGACGAAATATCAATAACAATACTATTCTTGAAAACTGTGTTTTTTGCAATTTTTAGAAGTTTAAATTTAGGCAATAAACTCTTTTTAAAAGTGCATTTCGTGAAAAAGCCTTATGTCACCATCTGAAAAGGATGAAAGGGCATAAAAAAAATTTTTGCATTCAATTTTAAAAGGGGATCATTTACAAAAAAAAAAAAGGGGGGGGGGGGGACTGAAAATTTCCTTTTTTGTTCTGTCAAACATTGTGCATTTTGGGTAATTTAAAAATAGTATTCTGATGAAAATTTTCAATATTTAGACAAAAACATTTGTTGAAAAAGAAAGTCTTTTTAGCTTAAAGTCCGGAAGTGCAATTTAAATTTTTTATGCCTTTTTCGGTTTACATTTTTTTCACGCAGGTTTTTTCATGTGTCGCTTTTTCAAAAAAATACCCCTCTAAAAAGTCATTTTCTAAGACATTTTGAAATAACAATGTTCATTCATATTTTTGCATTTAAGGCCCCCTTTTAAACCTCAAAAAGCAGTTTTTTAAAATTTATGAAACAGAAAAGCAAAATGGGGAGCCACAGTTTTTTGTTTAAAATGCATTCTCGTTATCATCTAAGTCTTTTAAAAAAGCAAAAATAAAAAAAATTTAAACTTTTTACCCCAAAATCATTCAATTGTTTACGAAAAAAAAAACTTTCCTGCTCACCCCAAAAATTTTCCACCTTTAAAAACCAAATTTTACCCCAGACACTCCTTTTTGGGCTCCCATTTACTCATCTCTACAGGGAATTTTATGAATTAAAAGATAAACAACTTGGTGATTAAAATTCAAATTACTGGTTTAAAAAGAATTTTTTTTCAGGAATCTTGCTGGGGAAAATGTAAAATTTTTAGTATTTTAACAAAAAAACCTCCAAAAATTATAAAACCGGAAAAAATTTACTTTTTTCCCCTTTCTCAATGAGTATATTTGTTATTTTGCTGAATATATTTGCACATTTTTGCACTTTTTGTGTTTGTTTACAAATATCAATGTTTTTTTATATTTACTTTTTCATGAAAATCGAAATCGTTATGAGACCTTTTTTGGGCCTTTTTTAAAAAAAACTTCATGACAAGGAGTATAAATATTTTTTTATATTTGTTTTTTTATTTTTTAAATGGGTATTTTTTTTTTTTAAAAACGGGTAAGGAGAAAATTTTTTATTTTTGGTTTTACTTAAGAAATGTTTGGTTTTGTTTTTTTGGCATTTTAAAACCCCGGGTTTGTTTCCAAAAATTTAGGGCCGTTTTTTTCTTTTCAAAAATGACTCCCTTTTAGGGGTCTGGAGAGTTTAGGCGAGAAAATTTTTTAAAGTGCCCCAAAAATTTTTCTTTTAAAAGGGGAAAAAAATGATTTTAAGAAAAATTCTTTTTAAAAAAAGATATTCTGTTTTTTAAATTTTTTTTATCTTCATCTGAATTTTAACTTTTATCAGAGTTTTGTTTTTCTTCTATGAGAACAAACTTTATATTTTAAATATGTATTTTTAAAAGGGGGAGTTCAAAAGTTTTATATTTCATTTAAAGTTCAGTGCATGTATATATTTAAATGACATTTTTATTCTCACACATATAAGTGAATAGGCTAAAAATTTGAATTTTAAAACAATTTTTTTCAGTTACATTTTAAAAATAATATTGTTTTACTTAAGGATTTCCGTGGGGGTTTTCAGGAAAGTTTCATTCCGGGGGGCGTTACCCAAATCATTTTCCACTTTTTTTTCAAAAAATTTAAACCTAGTAGTGATAATTAAAAAAGGGGAAAAAAAAAATACATTCACAGATAAAGTTATTTTTTTTGAGACTTTTTCCTGTATTATTTATCCTTTATATTACCACTTCGTTAAAAAAATACATTTGTTCGGGGGGAAGGGTTATCCGAAAAATAATTCCCCAAAATTGAAAGAGACGTTCAAATTTTTAAGTGTTTGGGGAAAACTATAGGCAAAAGGAAAAAAAAATAAGGTTTATGGTTTGAAAAACAATTTTTCCATTCCGGGGTTAGGCTGCGGAATATCTTGTTCAAAAGTATGAATGTTTAAAAATTAAAAAATTACCGGGGAAAATTCTTTTTTTTTTGGGAAAGGTTTTGTCCGCCATGACGTTCGTGCGCTTTTACCATAAAAGTCACGTGTTTCCCCTTTGCCGGGGGGAATGGGGCGGAAAATGCATCGATACTTGCGACTTCTAAAAAAAAAGCATTATTTGGAAAAATTAAAAATAAATACATAAATTATTGTTTAATATGGGGGTTATTTGCTGGAAATATTGTATTTCTGTGAAGTTGCCTTTTTGAAAAGCCCCATTGACTTTTGTTTAACCCATTGCTTCGGTCACATCGTGTTAGTAAAAGCTTTCCCCTGAGTTTGGTTTACTCGGGTTGTCTTTTTTTAGTTTATCTAATAGAAAAAACCCCGGGAACGAAAAAAAAACCCCTTTTTTTTCTGCGTTTTTTTAACAAGCCCGGCATATTTGAAATTGGTGAAAATTGTGTCAGTTTCGAAACTCAGAATTCAACCATGTAGTTTTCCTTTTAGTTTTTTTAACGGAGAGTTTAAAACCTTTTCTTATTTTATGATATCAATATTTTTTTTTTTTTTGAATTGTAAAATTTTGTTATTTTAAAATGTGTTTTGAACTGTTACTTTTTTATCATTGGGCGGTCCCACCCCCGGTAGCCTGGGGTTTAATTTTCCTTTAAAAAACTTTCATTTAAAAAGTGTCTTTTTTTACTTTACCGGAACTTCAAATTTCAAAATGCCAAAATGGGGCCCCCAAAATTTCCACCGGGTTATTGGGTTATTGGTGTTTTTTTAAAACGTCATAATGAAAACTTTAAACCAATAAAAAAGGGGCTGTACATGTGATCTATTGTTAGAATGTCAAAGGCCCATAAATCCAAGTGCCCCAGGGGTGGGAACCCAAATTTTTCTTGCCGGACCCTGATTTTTTAAAAAACTTGGGTTTTGGGTTTTAATGGGGCCCCGTTAAATATCAAATGTTTTTAAAACCCAAATCTCGTGGTTTTTTGACATGAAGATGGCATCGTAGTTTCCCGTTTTTTCTAGTAACAAAACTCAACTGCAGATCCAAAAGGGTTTTGGGGTTTTTAACTCTGTTTGGGACAATGCGCAAAGTATTGGTCCCAAACCCCGGAAACTTTGGGGGGGAATAAGAAAAAAACAAAAAGGGCCCAAAATGGTCCTTGGTTTGCTCACCCGAGAAAAAATGGGTTGTTAAGAAAATTAAAAAAAATGCTTTGAAAGGGGGGGTTTTAAAAGGTTTTGGGAAAAAATTCCTTTTTTGGCTTTTTTTTTTATGGTTTTTTAAATGGGGCAAAAAACTCCTTAAAAATTTTTCAAGTTTAAAATTTTAGTTATAATTGAACCCCGAAGTGAATTTTGGGCAAAAAAACATTTGTCTTAAAATTTAAAAAAGATTGTTAAAAAAAAAAGAAAATTGGGGAGAAAAATAAAAAAAAGTGAAAACTTTTTCAATTTTTGTATTAAAAAGGGGGATAACTTGACCCAAATGGCCCCTCTCAGCCACAATTTAACTAAAATCGGGGGGCATTATGGTCATTAAAAATGTCATAAAGTTTGAACATGATTGCCCAAAAAAAAAAGGGAAAATTTTCTAGAGTGTTTAAAAAACGTGAAATAGGGCCCCTTTTTTATATTTTAAAAAGGGGGATAATCCTGACTTAATTGTGAATCTCAGCCATTTAAACGAAAATCAATCGAGACCTTATGGTCTAAGCATTGCCATAAAGTTTGAAGAGGATTGCTCAACAGATGAAGATGCTAGAGTGTAAACAACGTGAAATATGGCATTTTTTTAATATTAAAAGGGGCATAACTCCTGACCTAATTGACGGATTTCAGCCATAATCGAACTCAATCGAGACATTATGGTCATAAACACTGTCAGAAATAAAACAGAAATAAAGGTGATAGAGTGTAAACACTAAAAATTGTTGACGCCGCACGACGCACGACAGACGACGGACGCTCACGGGATCACAATAGCTCACCCTGAGCTATGCTCAGGTGAGCTAAAAAATAGATATGTTCAAAATATACTTTTTTCTTTTTTTTTCATTTGTAAGTCTATATAAAAGCAAATGACCACTAGGGTGGAGCAAATTTTGACCCCAGAGCCATGATTTAAAGAAACTTGGTAGATGTCCACTAGGCCATGTTAAATACCAACTATCTAAACTCCACGTCTTGCAGTTTCTGACAAGAATATTTTCAGTTTTTCCTATACAAGTCAGTGCAAAATCAAGTTACCCCTGGGGTGGGGCCAATTTTGACCCCAGGGTCATCTTGGTAGAGGACCACTAGACAATGCTGCACACCAAATATCTAAGCTCTAGGCCCTGCAGTTTTGTAAAAGAAGATTTTCAACGATTGCATTTTTTAAATCAATTTTTAGCTCTGGTGACTTACTTTCTCATAAAATCATAACAATTTGAACAATTTTGATAGAGAGCCTCATAAGGATCTATCTTGTGAAGTTTGGTCAAAATCCATTCAGCGGATAAGGAGATGTTAAAAGGAAATTGTTGAGGACGGATGGGCGCATGAACGATGCCAAGAGCTCACCATGAGCATGTTGTGCTCTGGCGAATTAAAACGAGTTGTTTGTACAGACATCGTGCTCGTCAATAAAGAAGAGTATTGGAGTAAAACGCAAAATAAAAACCTCTGAATTATTATAAATTAAACAAGGTCAATAAACATGTAAATTGTTGATGACGGACGCACACATGCATGAACGACGGACACAGGGCCATCCTAATATCATTATGAAACGCTGATCTCAGGGGAGC
>CM037782.1:26759360-26783913 GCA_021229015.1 Solen grandis | reverse complement strand
GGAAGTAAAATCCCTGTCTAGAACTCCATAACCTGTGAAATTGAGGAGACTGTTCACAGTGACTTTACAGGGTCTTCTTGAAAGGGATATTAATTCTATATGTCAGGATTTTGCCAACCCTGCAATTTTCTCACATGTAATTTCAAGAGAAATCATGAAATGGGAAAGATAATCATATTAGTTTCTGACATGCCATTCAATAAATTGAAAATTGTTACATGTGAACATTTTAAAAAAATCAGCTGCTATTTAATGTCTTAATCTTTTTTAGGTGTGAAAAATGACTGACACTTTGAGCACATTATTAAGCAACTGTAGTTGGTCCTGGATAATTCGAAGATGGTTCACTTCAGTGCATCTTTCATTCCATCTATCCTCCATTCAGCCAGTCCTAAAAAACACATCCTGCAAGGACCTGAGACTTGCATCGTATTATCCCAGATAGCAAGGGTATATGGGACCCATATGGGCTGTATCTGGGTATGCCTATATGGGCTAAACTATGTGGGACCCATGTGGGTCCCATATGTAGAGTTTTTTACCCATATGGGACCCATATGGGCTGTATCTGGGTATGCCAATATGGGCTAAACTATGTGGGACCCATGTGGGTCCCACATATAAAGTTTTTCACCCATAGGGACCCATATGGGCTGGGGTCCAATTTTTCCCATAGGACCCATATGGGCTGTATCTGGTATGCCTATATGGTTCGACGTGTGGGACCCATATGGGTCCCATATATAGAGATTTACTGGACCCACATGGGCTGTATCTGGATATGCCTATATGGGTTCGACTATGTGGGACCCATATGGGTCCCAGATATACTATTTTACACATGCGCACTCTACATTTCCGGTTAACCGCAATATTCAAACCAACGGTCAACAACACAACGCGATGTTAACCTACTTAGCTTTTCTTCAGAGTACGCGATGTAAACATTATTAAGAGCCTTTCAAAACAAAGTCACGCCTTGTTTGAAAATAATTCTGATTATGAATAAGGAATTGGTTTGTAACGTATTTTCGCGAGTTGAGTTCGTCTTGTTTATCGTATATTGTATGTACCGGTAGTTCAAATTCAAGGTGTCTAAGTCTAGAATTTACTTTTATCTGCTATAATTTTTTTGGCCAAATTGATAAATGCGTTACGTACTGTCATTGGCAATTTTCTGGTATACATTCCATATGGTATTCCTACAAGATAACAAATCCTGCAACAAATCTGTGTTTACTATTATCATGTTTTTATTTATTTCTGTATCATATAGAACTAGATGATTCATAATGTATACGCTTTGTGTAATTGTAGATAGAATACCAGAATACCTGTCAACCTGTTTAATTCAATCTCTGGGACGTTGTGAGGAGTTTTCTGCATGGAAATGAGCTGGATGTAAACTACAACTTCCATGGACTGAAGGGGATGCTGCCATTTACCAAACTGCATATCATGGATGAATTTTACAGTAAGATTTGCTGCAATAAACTCTAGCCAAGTCTTAAATGTAATGAAGTCATAGTCAATGCCTTGGAATTATTCAATTTTTATATCACTTACAAGCAAGATATGTTAAGACTAAATAGAACCCAGAGGCTTGAGCTGATAACACACATCACCTGCATTATGATTTATTTATAAAATGCATTATTCAGTGGAACACATATGAAAAAATTATACTTTATTCTCATCAGTTATATTTTTTAGTTTCAATGCCAAGTTTAACAGTCCCAACATTGTTTGGTTTGCTTCCTTAAGATATATTTTATACCTTTTGAACTTTCAGAACCACACCACTGAGGACGCTGAGTAAGAGGTCTATAAATGACTGGCAGGTGGTACTGAAAGGGGAAGGGGGGAGAAAACAGTGCAGCAAAAGTCAGACAAGTCTTCAATGTAGGAATTCCAACAGGAGACACTCTCAATAAGTGGAGGGACAGATTCATAGTGAATAGTTTAGAATATAGTTTTGAATAGTTAAATATCAGTCCATTATTTTTCAGACACGCCAAACTTTGAATTAAGTATACTATACTATTTTTTTCTTTTGTTAAGCTTTAAAAGAATCTGCTCTGTAACTAACAGTTTTGTGGAGATTGGACTACTAGTATGTGCATGAGAATTGTTGATAAGATTAATTCAGATTATTTTTTCACATTGTTAAACATGGTATGCCAACAATCTATATGTTTTATATAAATTATATTTTCACATATCCATGTATCACTTGGCTGAACAAGATAGTCTGCTTAGTCTGTATAATTATATTTTCACCATCCAGTTTGATAAATTTTCCTTTTTATTTTGAATTTTAATGTCATTTCATATTTCAAGTACTTTAAGGTTAAGAACTTAAGACGAAATGATAGTTGTTATGTGTGTGATTGTGATGCATTTATTAGTCTAGTCTTGTTATGCTAGTTATTTTCTTTATACAATAGTATGCATTTTTGTATAATAAGTTGTTGAGTTTATGTGCAGTGTTAAAGATATCCATTTGTATTCAAACTGTATTTGAATGAATTATGACTTTTCGAATTGTATTTTCTCAGCATGTGATTAAATTGAAGTTTTAATTAACCAATTTTCTGATTTTCAGTAACATTTTTTTGGAGCGACAGATTTTCAGAGGCAGTTGGTACCAGTTTTCCACATTTGACTGCACATTCAGACAGTGCAGTGGTATGGAGCCATATTACATGCAAATGGGGTGCAAGTATGGGACCTTTAAGGGGCCCATATTGGATCTTGGTGGACTGCCCATATGGGACCCAGGCCAAAACTGGTTGCACTTTCGACATGGGTCCCATGTGGGTAGCCCATATGGGGCCTATGTAGAATCTAGGCAGGCTGCCCATATGGGACCCTTAAGGGGCACATATTGGATCTTGGTGGGCTGCCAATATGGGACCCAGGCCAAAACAGGTTGCACTTTCGACATGGGTCCCATGTGGGTAGCCCATATGGGCCCATGTGGGAAACCATATGGGACCCATATGGGTCCCTTATATAATTGCTATCTGGGATACCCTCATTTTATTCCATCCTGACTGGACTTGACATTCTAATTGATTTTGTTTCAGGACTTAAATCTGAATTAATTTTCAGAATCTCTTGCCAAGTCACTAAAACAGAACACCATGGCTCCCAGCTCAGATCTGCAGGCAAATGGTTCCTTGCTTTACAATGGTACCTTCCTGCCCAATTTACATGTAAGCCAGTTTAATTATTAAAAGGGAAGTAATTCCTACCAAAAAATAACATTTTGAAAAAATTGAGTTATGTCCCTTGCTTATTTTTATGAATAAGTCTTTTTATAGTGCCTTAATATCTTAACACTTTTTGTAAATTATGAGAAAATATTATGCAATGGACTATTAAGAGCTTATGATAAAACAAATGAATTGTGTAGGCTATTTGCAGCTGTTATATGTAAGGTACAAAAAAAATATGCTGGCCAGATGTTTAGTATCAGGTTGTTGACTATGTTTCAGTTGTCAGCACTGCAGAGGATGACCATCATGAAATCCTGAAGTGGACCATCATCTGCTCAGTGTGTTTCCTATTTGGCATCATACTGGCCAGTGTCCAATACTTCAGGTATATATCAAACATCAGCTGACAGTAGCCTGACTGTGTGTTGTAAATATAGGAATCTTTCTAATGTTTTCTAATGTCTTATTACATTGTGTGCTGTACTGTCACATTTTACAGAAGGTCTAAGAGGCCTTTAACCCTTTCCCTCATAGAGGATACCATGAAAAGACCTATGCGAACAGCATAAAACCAGATCAGCCTGCGAGTAACTCGCAGGCTGATCAGGTTTTATGCTGTTCACTGCTCCTCAGTAGTCTGGAAATGAGGATTTTGTAATTAAATTTGGTAAGGTTTGAGTTTGGCTTTCTGCAGATCAGGCTTTATGTGGTACCTATTAAGTGCGTCAAAATGAGTCTATATGAGGGAAAGGGTTAAGGAACAAATTCAAACATCTCTCCCTCTTTTTATTAATCCCCCGCCGCAAAGCGGGAGGGGGGTTATAGGAATGGCCTTCGTCTGTCTGTCTGTCCGTCTGTCCATCTGTCTGTCCGTCCATAATGTTTTCGTGTCCGCTCCATATCTCCTATACTAGGATTTTCGTGAAACTTGCCTCAAATGTAAACCTAGTTGAGACGATGTGCAGAACACAGGTGGAAGCCATGTAGGCTCAAGGTTAAGGTCACACTAGAAGGTTATGTGTTTGAACCTTCAAGTTCCATTTTAATTTCTTGTCCGCTCCATATCTCCTATACTATTTTTAGTTTTTTCATGAATGTTGCCTCAAATATATATCTAATTGAGACAATGCGCAGAACAAAGGTTGCAGTCATGTCGGCTCATGGTCAAGGTCACACTTGAGGGTCATGTGTTTGAACCTTCTATTTCCTTACAATTTTGTGTCCGCTCCATAACTCCTATACTCCTCGAAGGATTTTAATGAAACTTGCCTCAATTATAAACCAAATTGAGGCGATGTGCAGAACACAGGTGACAGTCATGTTGGCTCAAGTTCAAGGTCACATTTGATGGTTCGGTGTTCATTCCTGGATATTTTTGTTTCCATGCTATATTTTCTGAACAACAGAAAGTTTTTCATAAGTCAACTACATCAAAATGTTGGCAGAAGCAGGGCAATTTCCATTAGAGGAAAACGTGTCTCCTCTGTTTTAAAAGTAAGTATACATAAGTTTGATGTTTGCATTTTGTATAGTAACCAAAAGCTTTTATTGACATGGCACCGTTCAAGCTAATTTTTTCTTGTCATTATTACATAAAATGCAGTTTTAAACCCCACTACAACAGTAGTGCTGAAAAGGTTTTTATTAAGGCAGCGGCGGGGGATATAGCTGTCCTTTGGACTGCCTTGTTTAAAGAGTTATGGCCCTTTCTGCTTATTGACCTGGTGTCAGGATAATGTGACAGGATGTGGTATCATGCCACATGTCCATGGTGTGATAATGTAGTGTTGCAGCACTATATCTCAAGTAGACATGGTCTCAAAATGACTGAAATACTATCAGCTGGGTATAAAACTCAACAAATAAACAAATATTTTGTGTAGCAATATGGAATGACTTCAGGTATTTTGTGTTGAAAGGATGTAGATTAATATGAATCAAAGAAGCACTATAGCAGTCTAACGTCCTGATTCCTGTACATTTAGGGTATGATACACAAATGGCTTCATCCTGGAAAATGTCAGTGATGTCATTGTCCTGATTAGTGGCACTCATTGAACATAGACAATTCTTTTGATTTGTTGATGATTGTTTAGCTTGACTATTCAAAGAATAGGATGAGAAATTGTAGTCACACTGGCATCGTGGTGTCTGCATCCTAAGAAATATTAAGGTTTTGTTTAACATTGCCATTATTTCCACTACTACTCAATGGATGTCCCTCAAACTTCACACATGTGTTCTTCACCATCAGACCAACCAATAGAAACAGGAACATGGATGTTCCATGGATGTTTCTCATAATTCACACATGAAATTGTATACCTGTGTTTGGGTCAGGCAAGCGTACATAACTCTGTCATGATTTTAAAATAGTAACGCTACTTTTAGCTCACCTGAGCAAAGCTCAGGGTGAGCTATTGTGATCCCGTGAGCGTCCGTCGTGCGTCATCAACAAATTTAGTATTTACACTCTATCACCTTTATTTCTTAAGCAATCATCTTCAAACTTTAAGACAATGTTTATGACCATAATGTCTCGATTGAGTTTGATTATGGCTGAGATCCGTCAATTAGGTCAGGAGTTATGCCCCTTTTAATATTCAAAAAATGCCATATTTCATGTTGTTTTACACTCTAGCATCTTCAACTTTTGAGCAATCATCTTCAAACTTTATGGCAATGCTTATGACCATAAGGTCTCGATTGAGTTCGATTATGGCTTAGATCGGTCAATTAGGTCAGAAGTTATGCCCCTTTTAATATTAAAAAAATGCCATATTTCACATTTTTTACACTCTAGCATCTTCATCTTTTGAGCAATCATCTTCAAACTTTATGGCAATGCTTATGACCATAAGGTCTCGATTGAGTTCGATTATGGCTGAGATCCGTTTTATTAGGTCAGAAGTTATGCCCTTTTAATATTAAAAAATGCCAGATTTCACGTTGTTTACACTCTAGCATCTTCATCTTTTTGAGCAATCCTCTTCAAACTTTATGGCAATGCTTATGACCAATAAGGTCTTGATTGAGTTCGATTAATGCTGAGATTCATCAATTATGTCAGGAGTTATGCCCCTTTTAATATTAAAAAAAATGCCAGATTTCACTTTGTTTACACTCTAGTATCTTCAAACTTTATGGCAATGTGTATGACCATAATCTCTCGATTGAGTTTGATTTTGTAGCATCTTCTCTTTTGAGCAACATCTTCAAATTTAATGCTTATGACCATAAGTCTCGATTGATTTGATTATGGCTGAGATCAGTTGATTAGTTCAGAAGTTATGCCCCTTTTAATATTTAAAAAATGCCAGATTTCACTTTGTTTACACTCTAGCATCTTCATCTTTTGAGCAATCATCTTCAAATTTAATGGCAATGCTTATGACCATAAGGTCTTGATTGATTTGATTATGGCTGAGATCAGTTGATTAGTTCAGGAGTTATGCCCCTTTTAATATTTAAAAAATGCCATATTTCACGTTGTTTACACTCTAGCATCTTCTTTTTTTTAGCAATCATCTTCAAACTTTATGACAATGCTTATGACCATAATGTCTCGATTGAGTTCAATTGTGGCTGAGATGGGCCATTTAGGTCAGGAGTTATGCCCCTTTTAATACAAAAATTGCAAGATTTCACTTTGTTTATTCTCTACCAACTTCATTTTTTCAACGATCTTTTTTAAACTTTAGGACAATGTTTATGCCCATAATCGCACAATCAGGTTCAATTATATCTGATATTGACTAGTAAATTTAGGAGTTATGCCCATTTCACCATAACAAAAAGCCAGATTTCACTTTTACACTCAAGCATCTTTATTTCTTAAGCAATCATCTTTCTCAGGTGAGCGACCAAGGGCCATCTTGGCCCTCTTGTTTTATTTAGTATCTCCTTTAAGGTTTTCACACCACCTCATTTTTACACTTAACTCTTTGAGGTATTGCTTTAAAAACTTGGAAAACATGTTTTTTGCTCTTGTGCATATTTTGATAATACAGAGATTCTCTTTTTGCCTTTAATTGCATTATTTATTTTTATGACAAGCATTTGAATAGTCCAGCATGCTGTCTTACGGACAGCTCATGTTATATTCCTGGTATGAAAACTTACGTGTAAAATAGCACAAATCAATGCTGCAGTGATGTTTGAAAGCCTTACAATTAGAGCATTAATTTAAGGTACTGGGACTCAAATCTTAATTTATCCATTAATAGGCTAAATTAAAATTACTTTTAAACTGCTTTGAAACTGAGTGTTGTATGTTCAAATCTTATTAGGGTTAAAACAATTTCTGTATATTTTCTTTTGATCATTATTTCTGTATCAGTCAGATCAGATATAGTGAGAAAAAATGTAAAGTTTTCTTTCTATAATTTGTATAGATATTAAATCTTCTAGGGTCATGTATCCAGGTATAATGGCGTTTGCTTTAAGGTATTTTTTCACTTACTGAATGTTGTTAGTATGAAATAACCACACACCCAATGTTACAGTTGATTTTAAACCCTTATATTTGTTAGTGAAAATTATCACGCAATGTTGCATTTGATAGTATGTAGTATGAAATAACCCCACACAATGTTACAGTTGATAGTATGAAATAACCCCACACAATGATACAGTTGATAGTAAGAAATAACCCCAGTAGATAGTATGAAATTATAACACAATGTTTCATTTGATAGTATGTAATTATAACACAATGTTACAGTTGATAGTATGAAATTATAACACAATGTTACAGTTGATAGTATGAAATTATAACACAATGTTACAGTAGATAGTATGTAATTATAACACAATGTTACATTTGATAGTATGAAATTATAACACAATGTTACATTTGATAGTATGTAATTATAACACAATGTTACAGTAGATAGTATGAAATTATAACACAATGTTACAGTAGATAGTATGAAATTATAACACAATGTTACAGTTGATAGTATGTAATTATAACACAATGTTACAGTAGATAGTATGAAATTATAACACAATGTTACATTTGATAGTATGTAATTATAACACAATGTTACAGTTGATAGTATGTAATTTTAACACAATGTTACAGTAGATAGTATGAAATTATAACACAATGTTACAGTAGATAGTATGAAATTATAACACAATGTTACAGTTGATAGTAGAGGTGAGACTCGTTATCTCAACATCATTGACATCATTATATTTATGTTGACTATATTATGGCCTTTATATACACCTTATAAAGGTTTTTCTTATATATTATAGCCTAAACTGAGTTTTGTTGAAGTTGATGTCAAATAGCTGTGACAAAATGCAAGTTTTTCTTAGTATAATGTTAGAATAGATATGTCATAAAAAGAGTTCATACTTTTATAAATTTATTTTAGTGTATATGATTGCCTCTAGTATTAATTAGTTATTCAAAACAATACAGTTTGCAAAATTGTAATGTAGTAATTGACACTCTGCTCTGTTGGGGATATAATCTGCGAAAATATAAAAAATTACTGTAGCGATACATATTTTTTGCACCTCCGTGAGCATGTCGTACGTGTTGAGATAAACATGTAATTTTAGGTTTGAATTTACCCATTGGTATAAAGAAATATGTCAAGATATAAGAATGTTGAAATACAAAATGTCAAGATAAAAATAGATTTTGTATATATTTAATAGAGAAAAAAGTCTGGACTTTCAGAGTATGTTGAGATATACTAAATATCTAGACTCGTGATGTCGACATAATGATTCTCGACTGTATGAAATTATCACACAATGTTACTACCTCAGCTTGGGTAATTTGGCAAAGACACTTAACAGCTGTTTTAAGTGTTTCTTTATTTTTGTCAAGTACCTGATATTTGATATTGCTTAAGGCAGGTGAGACTATGCATGTATAATTTAATTCAAAAAGTGATATTTTTAAGGAATTAAGCAGAAAATCTTCAGACTTAATCAAATTTGATTTCCTGCAAATTAAATGGGATTCTTAAATTAGATGAACAGAATGTTAAAAAACTGTAATAAATCTTAATTAATAACTTAAGATCATGGCATGCAATGCAACTTGTCAACTTAAAGTTCAGCTTGTCTTTGCTGTTAAGTGATATTGAGTGAATCATAGCGCCAAATAGGTTTCACAAGTACAACATCTTTTGAGATGCTTGAAGACTTTCAAGGCCAATGTGTGATTGAAGTAATACAAATTGAATTTAAGACCACTGCAAAAGATGAAAAATTATTGAAGCAAAAAATTAATTACACAGAAAGCCTTGTCCAATTAATTCAATAATGAAACCATACATTACAGAATCCAATACTCCTCTACATAGAAGTTACATTTTTGTCCTTGAAAATTGGTTGCTGTTTGAAGTACATTTGTAGTGTAACAATTTTAGTCATGGTGTAGACTGTTTTGACCAGATATACTTAAGTACAAGTAGTACTCAAATTCTTTTTAAGGTAATCTGTCCATCTTTAAATTGTGATCATGGTCCATCAAGTGATTGTGGGAATTTATAACAGATACAAACCTTAATTTAAAGACTTTGAGCAAAAGAGCTATAACTCTCAAGAAAATTGATGCTTGCATCTGCATTGAAGTCTTTTTAAGCATTTGAATGACCATGATATGATTTAATGATAGATGAATTACCTTAAGAATACATTCAAATATTTTTCTTGTTTCACAAGGTTGACCTTAATAGTTAGCTATGGACAATCAATATCTTTTAAGAAATGTTATATGTAAGTGATTTTCTTATGGAAACGAGAACAGTGAAATGGCATTTAAGTATTACAGTTGGTAGAATTGTGGCCCTTATGGACAAAATGATAAAGAGTTGAGTTACAATCTTATCAGATCAAACTTACAGCATACAATATAGGTCACAACTTAACATTTTACCTCATAAATATTCATGTACAAATTTGTGATTTGGTATATGAAACAATGGATTATTCTTTTCAATGCAGAATGTGTAGAATCTGAGCTTCAATATTTTATGAGAATACAGAGGATGCTCTGACCAGACTACTTCTGAAAAAATATCTTGGTTTCCTCTGTTTGCCATGGTGTCATAATACGCTTCTATGAGTTAAAACTTGTAATGGAATTCTCCTCACTATTGATATTCAACAGAATGCACCTTCCAGGTTTTTAGATGGCGACAACTGTCTTAAGCTGAAAAACAAAATCAGGCCTTGCTGATTTGCATATTTTCCACAGCAAGTTTAACTGTACCTCTCCGCTCTTAGTGCGGAGCCATGCAATGCGATTCCGCACTAACAGATGTTTAAATCATAACTGTAACCACTTATAATGTGTCTTGCTTGTAAACATGTTTTCTTTTACCATTATTTTGCACTGGAAACATCAATTTTAAGCTTGAACAAAATATCTGTGACATTTCTAAATCAGAACAGCAACCTAATTTATGTACATGACTTGACTATTTGAGTTTACCGTCGCTTCGACAGTAAAGAAAAAGTAGTACTCCGCTTGGTATGTAATTAACCTAAAGTAGTCCACATGAATTACTAAATGCTTATTTCACAAAATGCTTTGTTTACATAACGAGGCTACTTGTAATATGCAATAGTATATGACAATATTGTAAACTGTCCAGATTATCAATATCATAAAAAAATATTGTTTAAACACTAGGATATCTCTGGAAATGCTATGGTATTCGGTCTTGGTAATGTAATGATTTGATCATATGGCAATCATTCAAAATTCCATGATTTACATATCAACGTTAGAAAAGTAATTTCGTGGGTAAATTTATTTGAGGATCTGTCTCCTAAAAGGCGTGAGGTCTTTATAAGAAACAAGTTTTCGTGGGGATTAATATTCGTGGATAAAACCCACCACGAAATCGACGACATGTCCAACGAAAATGAATGATTTTACAGTATAGGCAATTATCCAAAATTCCATGATTTACATACTAGGCAATTATCCAAAATTCCATCATTTACATACTAGGCAATCATTCAAAATGCCATGATTTACATACTAGGCAATTATTCAAAATGCCATCATTTACATACTAGGCAATTATCCAAAATGCCATTATTAACATACTAGGCAATCATCAAAAATGCCATTATTTACATACTAGGCAATCATTCAAAATGCCATTATTTACATACAAGGCAATCATCCAAAATGCCATTATTTACATACTAGGCAATCATCCAAAATGCCATTATTTACATACTAGGCAATCATCCAAAATGCCATCATTTACATACTAGGCAATCATCCAAAATGCCATGATTTACATACTAGGCAATCATCCAAAATGCCATTATTTACATACTAGGCAATCATCCAAAATGCCATCATTTACATACTAGGCAATCATTCAAAATGCCATGATTTACATACTAGGCAATTATTCAAAATGCCATTATTTACATACTAAGCAATCATCCAAAATGCCATAATTTACATACTAGGCAATCATCCAAAATGCCATAATTTACATACTAGGCAATCATCCAAAATGCCATTATTTACATACTAGGCAATCATCCAAAATGCCATTATTTACATACTAGGCAATCATCCAAAATGCCATTATTTACATACAAGGCAATTATCCAAAATGCCATTATTTACATACTAGGCAATCATCCAAAATGCCATTATTTACATACTAGGCAATCATTCAAAATGCCATTATTTACATACTAGGCAATCATCCAAAATTCCATTATTTACATACTAGGCAATCACCCAAAATGCCATTATTCACATACTAGGCAATCATCCAAAATGCCATTTAAATAGGCAATCATCCAAAATGCCATTATTTACATACTAGGCAATCATCCAAAATGCCATTATTTACATACAGGCAATATCCAAAATGCCATTATTTACATACTAGGCAATCATCCAAAATTCCATTATTTACATACTAGGCAATCACCCAAAATGCCATTATTCACATACTAGGCAATCATCCAAAATGCCATTTAAATACTAGGCAATTATCCAAAATGCCATTATTTACATACTAGGCAATTATCCAAAATGCCATTATTTACATACTAGGCAATCATTCAAAATGCCGTTATTCACATACTAGGCAATCATAAAAATGCTATCATTTACATACTAGGCAATTATTCAAAATGCCCTTATTAACATACTAGGCAATTATCCAAAATGCCCTTATTAACATACTAGGCAATTATCCAAAATGCCATTATTTTAATAGCATAAATACGTTACCTGTTATTACTTCAGGTATGTGTCTATTTGTGCACAGCTTCCAAAACAGAGTCCGCAAAATAAACCATTCCCTAATCCCCCTAGTTACCGGAAGTGTAACCCCCGTTCTCCATTTGTGTTTTGGAATGCATCGAGTTTCAGTGGGTAACCTAGCGTGTCCCTTTCTTGATAGCTTCTGTGCGCTACAGCTCTCCTTTCTTATCTTTTCATAGCCTCGGCTGTGTTGTTTATATTGTTCTTTATTGGTTTTTATTCTATATCGTGTAGAATTTCCAATCCCCGTCCCGTATCGGGACTTTTTGCCTTGTGTCACGGGTTTCCGTGCTTCGGCTCCCGTGGCACGGTTTTTTTGATCGTTTAATTCTTTGTAGGGTTTTCTTCGGTCTTCCCGTTTTTATTTTGCTTACATTGTTCTTTCTTGTATTGATTTTTACAATGTCGCAGTCTCGGGGCTCCTGCGGACATGTCAAGGCGTCCTGGGACTCCCATCAGTCCTGCCTTTCTTGTTCGGGGTGCTCCAGGGTCGACACCTGCACCGTTTGTGTTTCGTGGACAGACGAGATCTGGAAGAAAGCCTCTTCACGTCGATCCTACTCATCCCGGAAAAGGAAGGCCTCATCTTCCTCCTCCTTCTCTGGGTTCAGTGCTGCTGGGGGTCGGAGTCCCTCTCCCCCTCCCAGGAAGAAGGCTTCCCGCCCCTCTCCGGAGAGGCCGCCTTCATCTCCTGGCTCCCTGCCCGGCTTTCCTTGTGTCAGCCCCAGGGGAGCAATCAAGGAGACTACTCCGACCGGTCACCGGGCATGACCGGTCAATTGCTTCATAGCAAAGCTCACGACCGGTCACCGGTCAGGACTAGCCACCGGTCACCGGTCAAGACCGGTCACCGACCATCGTCTATGATACGGGACCGGTCACCGGGTATATCTACCAGGGACCGGTCACCGACCACCGGTCACCGACTACCGGTCACCGACCACTAGCCACCGGTCACCGGTCATCAATCACCGGGCACCGGTCATCAATCACCGGTCACCGGTCATTGTCGAACATCTATTGTTCGTGATCGGTCTCAGAGACCCAAGACCGGTCATCACCGGTCATGGGCAAGAGATCGTCACCGATCAACGGCTAGGTCGGCTCACCACTCTAGGCGTGTGGGTCAGCGGTCTTCGCCGATTCTAACTGAAAAAAGTTCGGACTCGAGTTTTTCCTCAGGTAGCCCTGCGGTTTCTCCGCTTCGGCCACCTGCTCCCTCGTGTTCAAGGGTGCCCAAGAAACGGCCCCACAACCGTTCCCCGGGCATTTCCGGTCACCGGTCCCCTAGCTCTGCTCCTAGGGACCGGTCCCCTTTACGCTCCACCACGTCTTCGAAGGTTCAAGGTGCGGATTTTTCAGCGCAACCTCAGACCTTCGATCCTTCCACGTGGTGGTCCCACATGATGGGGGAATACGCCAGGCATTTCAGTTCTGCCTCCCCCCCTGTCATACCGGGCGAGCCTTCATCTTCTAGGAGGGATCGGGTTTCTCTTCCACCAGAGACCTTAGATCATAGACTGTTCCTTCAGTCTCCTCCCTCCTCGGGTCCACAGGGCGCTTCTTCTGCACAGCCCCCTATGTGGCCCTTTTTCCCTCCATTTCCCTTTATGGGCTTTCCCCCTCAGGATGCTCCCCCCCGGGGGTCTCCTCCCTCGCAATCCCCCTACTAGCGGGACTGCTCTGAGCGGACACTTGGAGGATGAAATCTCCCTTCATGCTCCGGAGGAGGACTCCTTATTTGCCGAGGACGTGCCTCTTTCGTCCACCTCGCGCCGATCCAGCGCTCATTCCGAACCTCGTACTGACAATCCTCTCTCTGACGAGGACGAGGAGTCAGACGACAGTTGTTTTTCCATGGACAGGGCTGTTCAGGAGGTCTTTGCTACCTTACCTGCATCAGTATGCAAACCGGCCCCTCCTCCCTCCCGGAAGAGGTGCGAAGGTTACCTCGACCTTGTCGGTAAGCCTAAGGAATCCAAATCAGTCGAACCGGAGTTGCTCCCTTTCTCTCCGGTCGTCCGTTCGGCTCTGGAGGATTTCGAATCTTCATCCTCCTCCAAGCCAGGACCGGGCTGGTTTATTCCAACTTCAGACCTTCGGCCTTTGGGTTTTAACCCCAAGACCTACAAGTTTCCGGAGGGTGATTTTTCTATCCACCCTCCGAAACTGGACCTAGATGCGAGTCGGCTCCGGCTCAAGGTCCCCTCCTCTTTACCGCTTCAGCAGAAGGTCCTGGATCGCTGGGAGCAACGCTCCCGCTTTCTTTCCGGCATCTCGTCTCATACTGACTCCTTCGTGGCCGCTCTTTCGGTCAAACTACAGCAAAAGGATGCCTTATCTTCTTCCGTCCGGCTTCTTTTAGAGGCCTTAGCAGCGACGGCAAAACATTCGATTTTGCTATCTCTCTCTCTCTCTTCAGAGATGACTTGCTGCAGGCGGGATGCCATCCTGGACGGCCCCAACAAGTTACTTCTCTCTTCTTCTCGAGAAAAGCTTGGGTCGGCCCCTCTTTCTTCTTCGTCCCTTTTTGGGGGCCGAATCAAGGAAGTAGCGGATGCCTCCAGGGAGGAGCAAATGCACGGAGCGGTGGCCTTCCAACCCCGCACTTCTACTTCGGCTCCCCCTAAATTCCGGATACCGAAGAAGCCTTCGGCTTCTACCGGTAAATCCCCGAAGGACTCGGAAAAGGGTAAACCTCAATCTCCTTTCAGAGGTAATCCCTCTTCCAGGGCGCTCGCCAATCTGGTCCTCAGCGACCACGATTTCCTCCTTCATCGCCCCCCACCCCTTCTTCTACCTCTACCAGTCAAAGGGGTAGGAGTAAGCCCTAGGGGTACGTCCTTTCTTCCGCTTCCTCTTCCAGACGTTCGATTGGGAGGAAGAGTGTTTCTGCCCCTTCCAGTAGGCGGCAGACTCACTCATTTCATTCATCAATGGGAGACAATCACCGACGACCAATGGGTCCTGTCTATCGTGAGACACGGTATCGGGTTCCGTTCAGTCGTCCCCCTCCACTGTCACGCTCTCCCATTCATCTCTCCTCCAATCATCCTCGTCTGGGACTCGCCATTTCAGATCAAAAAGGAGCGGTAGAAAGGGTCTCGATTTTACAGCCGTCTCTTTCTGGTTCCCAAGAAGGACGGCGGGTTTCGACCGGTCATAGACCTATCTCATCTAAACTCCTTCATTCCGAAGGAACACTTCAAAATGGAAACAACTTCGTCGATCAGGGCAGCCGTCCTCCCCGGTCACTGGGCTGTTTCCCTGGATTTATCGGATGCCTACTTCCATGTATCTATCCATCCTCATTCCAGAAAATACCTTCGTTTTACGGATGGTCAAACTGTCTACCAGTTCAAGGCCCTTCCGTTCGGCCTGTCTTCGGCCCCCAGAATCTTCACCAAAATAGTTTCGGTTCTGGTCGCCAGGGTTCATTTTCGCGGCTCACGCCTCCTGGCGTATTTCGACGACTGGCTTCTTCTTCACATGGACCCAGTCGCTCATCGGCCTGTCTTCGGCCCCCAGAACTTCACGTTTGTCGGGATGCAGTTTCTGACCGACCTAAACAGGATCAGAATTCCGGAACCCAGAATTATGTCTCTTCTAACTCTGGTTCGGGGTTTTCGCGTCGGCAATCGATCTCAGCCTGCGAATTCCTATCGCTTCTCGGTGTACTCAATGCAGCAGCGGATCTTGTTCCGCTGGGCCGCCTTCACATGCGGCCTCTTCAATTTATCCTACTCTCGATCTGGCGTCCCAGTCGAGACCATTTGCAGACCATTCTTCCGGTTTCTCCGGAATTGATTCATCATCTCAGTTGGTGGAATTCCCCCTCGTTTCTCCGAGAGGGTGTTCCTCTTTCTCCTCCTCAACCGGAACTGTTCCTCTTCTCGGATGCCAGTCTGTCAGGCTGGGTGCCCATCTGGAACCTCTGGGTCTCACAACCTCGGGTCTTTGGTCCCCTCGGGACAGTTCTCTTCATATCAACAACCTAGAACTCAAAGCGGTTCTACTAGCCTTACGACAGTTTTCTCCTCTCATTCGAGACAAATCTGTTCTAGTATCTACAGACAACACGACTGTTGTCTCTTACATCCGCAGACAAGGGGGGACGCACTCGCCTTCTCTGTGCATGGAAGCATGGCACCTTCTTCATTGGTGTCAGGTGTCTTCGGTACTCATTCAAGTCAGACATCTTCCGGGTCGTCTAAATGTCTTAGCGGACCAACTGTCTCGCAGGCATTCTCTTCTCCCCTCGGAATGGAAGTTACTTCCTCGGATCGCGACAACTCTGTTTGCGATTTTCGGGTCTCCGTCTGTCGATCTATTTGCTACCAGGCTGAACAACCAACTTCCACTGTTTGTGTCACCGGTATCGGATCACCGGGCTTGGGCGATAGATGCTCTGTCTGTAAACTGGGATCATCTATTTGCTTATGCGTTTCCACCGTTTTCTCTGATTCCCTTAGTTCTAAGGAAAATCCTGCGATCTCAGTGCCGGATCCTCCTTGTAGCTCCACTGTGGCCAACGAGATCTTGGTTCGTGGATCTTCTGGATCTCTGATAGACTATCCTGTAGAACTTCCCCAGGTTCCGGACCTTCTGTCACAAGGTCTGAACAGGGTCCTACACGACAATCCTTGCGCTCTTCGTCTTCACGCTTGGATGTTATCCAACAGCGAGTTAGACAGAAGAAATTTTCGGCAACAGTTGCCTCTATTATCTCTAAGGCCAGGAGACAATCTACTCGATCTGTCTACCAGGCAAAGTGGAAGGTCTTCCGTGATTGGTGTATCGCACGGCAGATTAATCCGGTCAAAGCTCCTGTCAGAGAACTTTCTAGTTTTTCTTTTTAACGAGAAAAAACTTGCGGTCAGTTCTATCAAGGGTTATAGGTCCATGTTATCGAACACTCTTAAGTTTCACAGATCCTCTTCCCTTGGTTCGGATCCTTATCTTTCGGAAATTATTCGTTCGTTTGAACTGTCTAGGCCAGTCTCTCGTTCGTTAACTCCAAAGTGGGATCTTTCTTGTGTTTTACTGGCTCTTACTAAGGCACCTTTTGAGCCTCTTTCTGAGGCTTCTCTCCTGCACGTAACATGGAAGACGGTCTTTCTCATAGCAATGGCGTCTTCTAAACGTCGTTGCGAAATTCATGCCTTTTCTACCGAGGAAGGCTATTTACGCTTTAACAAATCTGATGGCTCCGTATCTTTGAGCTTTCAACCTGGTTTCCTTGCGAAAACCCAACTCCCTTCGGTCTGTTCCCCTCCGGTAGTTATTCCGAGCCTTACTAGGTCTTGCGCTAGGGGTGATCCTGATCGGCTTCTTTGTCCGGTTAGAGCCTTGAAGTTTTACCTCCAGAAGGTTAAATCTTTACGGGGTCGTCGTCTTCGTCTTTTCCTCCCAATAAAAGGGGGGGGCGAAGTTTCGGCAGCATCAATATCTCGTTGGGTAGCCTCAACTATCAAGTTTGCTTATTCGGATCTTTCGGACAGGGATCTATCCTTTTTAAGAATTAGACCACATGAGCTCCGTGCTTTGTCTGCTTCTTGGGCTTTCTTGAATAAATCCCCCATGGATGATATTCTCAAAGCGGCCTCTTGGAAGTCTTCTACTACGTTTTCTTCCTTTTATCTCCGCTCACTGGCTAACCAATCACAAAACCTTGTGGATTTGGGTCCACTTGTAGTGGCTCAGACAGTAGTTTAATCATCATGTCTGACGCCTCGGCGGCTTTGGTCGTTTCCTACTTCGGTGTCGCTGCAATCAAGGTTCTTTGTTAGCAACCTCCCACCTTAGTGACGAAGTCATACCTGAAGTAATAACAGGTAACGTATTTATGCTATTAAAATGAAATTTTTGAAGTAAAATTAATTTTAATTAGTAAATACTTACCTGTTATTACAGAGTCCCACCTCCCTCCCCGCTTGCTGGCGGTTGTATCCCTCGATGGCTTCATATACAATTGGAGAACGGGGGTTACACTTCCGGTAACTAGGGGGTTTAGGGAATGGTTTATTTTGCGGACTCTGTTTTGGAAGCTGTGCACAAATAGACACATACCTGAAGTAATAACAGGTAAGTATTTACTAATTAAAATTAATTTTACTTCAAAAATTTCATTTACATACTAGGCAATTATCCAAAATGCCATTATTTACATACTAGGCAATTATCCAAAATGCCATTATTTACATACTAGGCAATTATCCAAAATGCCATTATTTACATACTAGGCAATTATCCAAAATGCCATTATTAACATAATAGGCAATCATCCAAAATGCCATTATTTAAATACTAGGCAATCATCCAAAATGCCATTATTTACATACTAGGCAATTTTCCAAAATGCCATTATTTACATACTAGGCAATTATCCAAAATGCCATTATTTACATACTAGGCAATCATTCAAAATGCCATTATTTACATAATAGGCAATCATTCAAAATGCCATTATTTACATACTAGGCAATCATTCAAAATGCCATTATTTACATAATAGGCAATCATTCAAAATGCCATTATTTACATACTAGGCAAGTATCCAAAATGCCATGATATAAATACAGTCAAACCTGTCATCAGCAGTCAGTCAAGGAAACAAGAGAAAGTTGCCGTTTAACAGAGGTGACCGCTAGATGAATGCAGGTTGACCGCTTAGAACAGGTGACCGCTAATACAGGTTCAACTGTACTAGCAAATCATAAAAAATTCCTTGATTTACAAACTAGGCAATTATCTAAACTTCCATGGTTTACTTATTAGGCAATCATTCAAAAGGAATTGGATTTTTTTTTTTTGATTTTAATCTAATTTGAAATCTCAATAAACATGAATTTCTCTCTTCAGTGACAGATGGCAAGCACCAGAAAATGTCAAAAAGAGAAAAGCAGCTCAGCTGGCAGGGAAAAAAAGTGAGTAGATTTGTATGTAGGCATAAAGAAGGGATGGAAAAAAACAACATTGAAACAAATGCTCTTCTATGAAATATACCTGCCACCAAAGGGTTACTTCTTATCATGTGTTTTTGTCAAAATCTGTGCACTCTGACCAGACTCGGATTCATTTTAAATACAGTCATGTAATACACTTTATTTTAGGCAAATGAAATGGGGATGTATTTAAATGTCTCCCAATTTTCATATACCCTGCAAAACAATTCTCAGCCTGAACCTGTTACCTAAAATTCAGGTATAATCATGTCAGTTTAGTATGGTGTCCAGAAATAGTCACCATATATTCTGAATTCTGAATTAAAAGCATTTTCCAAATGTTTCTCATACAGTCTAAATCTATATACATTTTTATGTATATTTAATTATCTTTGAAAACCATGGTACCTTGAAACATCCTTAGAAAGCTTTTAGAAAATCATATTGAATTCATGTAACCACACACTGTGTATGCACACATCTGTTATGTTTATATTGAAATAGCTGTTATAAAATTTAAACTAAATAAAAAAAGTCCAGAATTTAGAGAAATTCCTTTTGATAAATATTAATGGGAAGTTTGTTAAATTGTAATATGATATTGTGACATGTAACAGAACAATAGTAGTATGTATACAGTGGTGATATAGCTAGGTGGAATGTGACTTTTGTAATGTAGTATGAACATGCTGGATAAGAGAGACATTTCGTACAATACACAGTTATATGTAATGCAATTATATTGCATTTGCAACCTGTATAATAGTGACATGATTGTGATATGATGGTATATATGCAATAGTGACACAACATTATTTGTTCAGTACTTTGTGTATGTATGATATTAACATGATGAGATATGTACAATAGTAAGTTAAGTGAATTATTTTGTAATTTCACATAAAATTTTTACAGTTGTTACATGTCTTGATTTGCACAATTGTGATGCAACATAAATTGTGCAGTAGTGACACAACATGAATTGTACAGTGGTGACACAACAGGAATTGTACAGTGGTGACACAACAGGAATTGTACAGTGGTGACACAACAGGAATTGTACAGTGGTGACACAACAGGAATTGTACAGTGGTGACACAACAGGAATTGTACAGTGGTGACACAACAGGAATTGTACAGTGGTGACACAACATAATTGTACAGTAGTGACACAACATAATTGTACAGTGGTGACAAAATAATTGTACAGTAGTCACAGAATTTGTACAATAGTGATGTGTAAAGATTTGTACATGTGACACAAAAGTGGCATGATGTATTCAGTGACTTTCTCTATACTGCAGTACAAAAGTAATGGCCTTACTGACAACAACAGTGACATGTACCAACAGTCACACACCAGCGTTGAGGATGTAGCAGTGTTTGGCACTTGAACTTTTAAAGCAGTTAGCTCAAGGTACTCGTAACCTTTGAAGTGAAGGAGCCAGAATGAAAATTTTATAGTCTTAAGTTTAAGTATAGAATTAATTTTCAGGAATACAAAGTTTTGCTACTTTTCAGAGCCATTATTATAACGAATATAACAGACGTGCGTTCAGTATGCGGAACCGTATGCAACCGTATGCTTACAGCCAGCTATGAACCCGTCTCATTGTCATAAACCACGATGTCCACGTCCACCTATGTACTACATAAGATGCACGTGAATAGCATGATATATGGTCCTAATACAACTCCATAACTGACTGTAAGCAACCGGTTGCATTCGGTTTGGCATACTGAACGCACGCCAGATTGTCACAGTAGCTTCCTGGCCTCAAATTTAGGTCATCTGAGACAAATTGATTGGGTCTCAAATTTCAGGACTCCTTTTTGGTGTTGAACACTGTACAATATTGTGATTCTATTCAGAGGTGGATGAACCCATATATCAACCTGTAGATAATATATTGAACATCAAAACACTCAGCATCACATCCAATAACAACATACCACACAGATCAACAACAAAACATAAAAAAATAAAATGCATTTCAAAGTAATGGAAAAGCATGGATAATTGGTAGATATAGGAGAACACAGATTTGCTGTAAAAGTCACCGATTGAAAGTCATAGAGCACATTTGCATTTTCGTTTCGTTCCTTTACATTCTGAGCAAAGAAATGTTATCCGACAGTCTTTATTTAACATAGATGACAAATTACTGTCAGACATATGAAAATTTCATAGCCCACAGTCCTAGGGAAAGAGTGTGTATTTATAGAGACGTGTCTGTCACAGTCCCTCCAGACACAAGGAAGTAATCAGCTTAGTGCCCATATGCCTGTGCTGTTATCTCAAAGAATATAATGTTTGTAATAATTATACAAATCATTAATGTGAAAGATGTCAATATAATTTGCCAAAAGCAATGTCATTGAGATATGTTAGATGCTGTACATGTGCTTTATATCAGTGTACTTTTCCAGCTTTTTTTTCAGTGAAAATTTAAGCTGACTTTAACCATTGACTTAAATCAGATTATTACAACCTGCTCTTCTGAAATGCCCAGACATACTCAGCCTATCTGACTAATGCCATGCAAGTTTCATTTACCTATGTGCAGTTTTCTCGTGTGTTGATTAACAAAAATTGTCAAAATTGTGTAGAGGTGAACAAACTTACTCTTCACCATTGCAAAGGTTTTCTTTGCTGGTTTGAAGATGTGTGTTTTTATTAGGTACCAGTTCTTTGGTTTCCGCTCACATAAATGACTGTCATTGCCTACATGAAGCTTTTCTTTTCTCTGTCTTCCTGTCCAATTATTGTAAAATAATGTTCAAATAGCCTTTTGAAACAGAATTAAGTTTCGCATGGGTTCAAATCCCGGCAGGGTCATTCAGATTTTCACGTGAGGAAGCCTTCAAGTTGGCTTGCGGTAGATCGCTGGTTCTACCGGATGCCTCTGTGTATTTGGGGTCTTCCTCTACCTGTAATTAGCTGGACATTGCTGTATGACTGAAATACTGTCGAAGCAACGGTAAACTAAAATAGTCAAGTCAAGTCAATAGTCAAGTCAGAATTAAGTTTAATACTTTATAAACTGCACATTATGATCCACTGAAAAAAATGGTAAAAGCAAATTCATTTGGACTGTTGTTAGGCAATTAAACAGTTGAAGACAAGATTATAGGTTAATTAGTGTCTTATTAATCAAGCAGTTTTGTAGAAAACATTCTTACATGTTATTTTGTCTATATTGCCATCATGAAAAGGATTCTGCAGACAGGTAAGTGTTAAATATGGCAGGTTGACATCATTTATCCATCAGTCTGCTCTTTTTTGTGTGTGTGTGCATGTATCTTAGTATATATTGTGAAGAAGTATTCTTGTTTCACTTTCCTTTTCATGTTTAATCTTAGCACAAATGCATCCGTGTTTTTGTTTAGCTTGATCCTGTTTGAGTTATTTTTTTGTTTGTGCTAGAGGCATTTCATTGAACTATTTAGTTTGGTATGCTAACAATAGACATGACAGAAGCTGAAATCATTTCCAAAGGTAAAGTAAATATATTCAGTGGAAACTATTCATACTTTCTTGATTCTTTCATATATATATTTGATTAAATTGAGATTTTTTTTTGTTTAGTGTTATTTATTTTACATTTACTGGAGAAAAGTTCTGACAAATTATAATTATCTCTCTGAATGGTTCCTTGGTTGGACCAGTACTTTGCACCAAGTCATGAAAAATCCTTGCCCTTAACTGGGTTCGAACCCACAACCTTCAGATCTGCAGTCGGATATGTAACCACTGGACAATGATGCCCCAGGGGCATTTAGATGAAGTTATGCATAAATATTATGTGGCATAGCATTTAAAGATGGGTATCAAAGCAAAAGTTTTTACTGTCTGTAAATGAATACTTAAAATCTTTCAATCATGTGGTGATCAATCTGTCACTAGTATGTAAGCCATTATGTCAATTATTTGTTAAAATTTTGCGTTTAGTCAATATTTTTTTGTAATCCGTTCTTTTTTTGAAGGCATTCTTATACCAGTTCTCCAGTTAGGACTATGTGGCAGGGTGCTATGCCTTGCTGCCTTTTATCTGCACCCTGTTCTTGTCTACCTTTCTTGGTAAGTCACCTGCAATCCCCAGACTGGTTTGCATGTCGCTTACATCTAACCGTATATCTCAGTAGCTTTCTGGGACATGCTGTGAATTTGCAGACGTGCAGCAATTCCTTCTGTGATTTTACAGTTACGACTTGGAGTAGTGTCGGTCATCTGTCACATGCATCCCATTTTTTTTTGTAATACCATATAAAGCTGTATTCATTATAGAAAATGTAACAAATATGGGCATATTTTACTAAGACTATCATTTTATATACTTCAAGGCAAGAAAAAAAAAAAAAAAAAAGCTCCATTTCCACAGATTTATATCATTTCACTAGCACCCTGCCCCATTAAGATTCTAGCTGGAACACTTCTTTTTATCTTAACCAATATGACATTTGAATGAAGGTCAGATATTTAGAGCATAATTTTTTAGAACATAGCTCTTAACTTCTATATTTCATATTGTCATTTCTGTATTCCTGCAGTTTTTTTTTCCAAAATGGCATTTCAAAGTAATTTAAATGGCAATAAATGCAAAGACAAAGGACACTTTATTACTTAAAATATTTCAATATTTATTCATCAGAATGTTAAGGCAACATTGAATTATTTTATCCTGTAACAAAAAGTTATTATTCTTTTCTAAGTGATATACCATCAGTAATCTTTTTGACAATTAATAGCAGACTAGACTTGATGACCAACCTAGTTTCAGTTTTTCTTTTCTTGAAGAGAGCTGTAAACCTTAGATATTGGATAGTTTAAGAAGCATCACCGTCTAGCAGAACATGCAGGACATGTCAACCAGACAGATCCATTCATGTACGATACAATGCATCAGAAATTTATTTCCCATTATGTTGTCTTTAATTATTTGATTGCGTTTGTGATGATTTGTATTGCATGAGTCTCAGCAGGACAAGTCACGATATGCTGCTAACAATCCTCACAGTTGCAAGATTGGTTTGTAATCTCAAGATAGGCAGCATTTTGATAAGTTCTGCAATGGGAATAAAGCACAACCAGTTAGAGTTTCTGCAGG
>CM037782.1:26709260-26759260 GCA_021229015.1 Solen grandis | reverse complement strand
AGTCATTCTGATGTCATGGCCAGAAGACCACAGTCAATAGGTGTATTGTTAATGGTAATATTGCAGAATATAAGATTGTAAGTCTGTTTATTTATTTGCATTGACCTTTCTCTCTCTTGTCTCTCTCTCTCTCTTTCTCTCTCTCTCTCTCTCTCTCTCTCTCTCTCCCTCTCTCTCTCATATATATACTGAAATAGAGGAAAGTAGATTACATGAATCTCTTTTAAGTGATATTTTTTCAATCATAGCCCCACGATGCCAGTTCTTAGGCTTTTATATTGTTCTTTGGTAGTTCTATGTAGACAATCAGTAAAAGAAGAAAACTGTCAAAGAAAGATGTGCTTTTAACAATATCTCTTTTTGATATAGTCAATATTTGACAATAGTCAAGATAGAAATTAAAAAGATTGGATACTTGCTGGCAGGCTGATCAAGTTATGTCTTGTATGTTGCTAGGGAAGCATGTCATGTCTGCAGCAGTTGAAACAGAGATCTGCCGGGACATTATTCCCGCTTATCATACCCCATAAAGGGGGGGGGGATATAGGAGTTGTCAGAATGTATTAGTTTACATGTTTATCTCAATCAAATGATAGCAGAAAAATCCGTCAATTTTTTATACACTTATGACCCGTTTTCAACCTAGAATCTGTCAAAAATAGTTTGTATGATTGATAACTCATCATAAGCTTAACAGATTTAGATACTTTTTGGTACACATGTTAATCTCCTTAAATTGAAAAATCCATCTTTTTTTTTACACATTTGCGGCCCCTTTTCTATTTTAAATATGCTAAAATTATTTTTACCGATCTATGTAAGTTGTGTCAAAGGGCTGTTGTGGGGGTATTCATCACCTGCACTGATATATCTAGGTTGTATGGTTGGATTAGGGGCACAAGTTCCATGAGAGAGGGTCAGGAAGCTGGTTCCAGCCCTAATACTGTCTGGAAGGTCACAAAGAATTTGGTATCGGTAATTCAATTTCTAAGAAACAGAAATGAATTGAGAAATTTATTAAATGTAGCCCTTAAGTTAGATCGATTGTATTTTCATATGAAGAAGAAAGCCTTTTTTTTTTTTGAAAAATATGAATTTAATGAATAAAATGTGTGTGTGGGGGGGTGTCTCATTTTAGAATTTCTGAAAGATGACTTACCATGCTGGTATTGATCGCCAAGTGAGCTCGAGACGGAGCTCCTAGAATCGCTCTGTTCCCTCCGCTAGTATAGACATCGTGCACATCTATTTTTATACCATTTGCTTGCTATCAGTGGTTGGGTGACTCATCTAGCCAGCCAGTGCAGCAGAGGAAGTACCTTATGTGTTAGGAACCAAATATATTCAAAATTCTAAATACATGCCATTAAAATACCATACAGCTTCAATTTATTTTTAAAATCTCAGCTAATGTTTTCACTTCTTTATTTACTCAGATGGGTCAAAGAAAATAAGAACTCTAATTGACAGAGTGTGGATCCATTATTTCACACCAACTTAAAATGGGAAAGCCATTTTAACTTGGTTCATCCCCTGCTTGATCCAATTAATGACAGTGACAAAGTAAAGCTATGATCAAGGGTGAGGCTATATCCAGGTTTGGACACCAATGCAATTTAAGCATTTAAAACATTTTCAAGGCCAAAAAAGGCAAGGGACTACCGGTAATCTAAGAGGGGAAATGGGAAAAAATGATTAAGATGCCAAAAAAAAAAAAAGTCAACAAGATTTGGGTGAAAATATAAATTGATTTTTTTCCTGAGTTTAAACTTTTACACCTTCCATTAAGTTAACTGGGATGTCTCAATGTCTCACTGTCTCCTCAACAGATGCTTCTAGCCTCTTTTTGGCCATAAATCTTACAGAACTTTTCACACTTACTTCACTTTATACGTTGTGACATTTTGTGCTGGTTCAGGCATGTACATGCAGGAAATGTCTGCAGTGTGGCTTGCTCAAGATGGAGAGCTTCTATTATTATTCATATGTGTATTCATGAGCTGCCACCGTCAGCCTGTAGAGACAGGGTATTATCTGACTAAAGTCTTACGACATTATACATTCCAACTGCCTGTATGTCCTAAAATCTCCAGAATATTCGGTCAGAGAGGCCATTACAATGGAGTATTAAGGGTGGAGATGTGTTGGACTTTTTGGGGGGAATTTGGAAATACAGAATTTTTGGGTTTAATCTTTAGGTAAAGAAATCTATTTATACCATGTTCAGGGAGCACTTTTTTTCAATTAAAATGAAGTGGTCTATAACAATCACATAGTCTTTTCCAATCACATCCCATAGAGTCTATAGCATCTCACATTTCAAAATGATGCAGTGGAGGGTATTTATCACATTTGTTTATAGCTCAATTTTTTTTTAACATGAAGGTATATGCTCAGTTTTATAAGTTCAAATCAATAGAAAAGCTGTAACAACAACAGTATCAGCTTTTTTTACTGCTGGTCATGGTACTACAATGAAATATGAAACCAAATGTTCTGTACTCCAGTATCAATTAGATGGGGTATGGCTAAATTTATTTGAATTGAAAGCCATATGGTTGGTTTGGTATGAACGTGGGCTCAGTGTTTTTAAAGGGGAAGTTACCATATTCCTAATAGCAGAAATCCAAATATCACCATCGGTGGCCGCAGCTGGACACTCCAAGTCTGATTAGGGGACCAATTTGATTGGCCGTCATAACCGTTCTGGCGCCCACGTATCTGCATTATTCAGAACACAGGCCGTGTAAAACACCATTAGATGCTATGCTTCTGTTCAATTTAGCCTTGTATTGAATTTCTGCAAAACATTTTTCTGGGCTGGGCATCATCCCCCCACTTGGTTATTTTTAATATCACTCACCTCTGTTTATTTTGCAGTATAAGGGAAGTAACTCAAACTCACATCATTTTCCTTTACAAGTGTATGAGGAGGAGAACTCTTTTCTTACATGTTTGCTGTGCAAAATTTGTTGTGCTTTGAACTAAGCTTTCTTTCTCTCACATTCATTTCTGTTCTCTCTGTCTTTGTCTATTGATTAGAAGCAGTGTTTTCATCATCTCTCTTGTTACAATTTTTTTTGTTTCTTCTATCATCATCATCACCATCATCAATACCATCATCATTATCATCATCATCATCATCATCATCGACAGCTCATGCATAGATTTGAGTACTAATTGCTGACACTCGTGGTACGGTTTCACATGATAATCGTAATGCCAGCGTAGGTACCTTCGCCTCTATGATCGCAGCGTCATCTTCACTGCCTCTCCAGACCTTATAACTCTTCCAAACCAGCATCCAGAAATTTTTCAATGAAACTTCAGTGATAATTATTTTTCAGCAAATTGATTATTGTGATATTTTATAGTGAATGTTTTCTTCATTTTTTAACATATTAATAAATAGGGTATGAATATTTTTTGTGTGATATTATTTTTAAAAAAAACAAACTGGTACTAATCTTTTTTTTTTTTTTGTATTTTTTTCATAATATGGCTTTTCTATAAATAAATTAATATTGGTTTTACCCCAATTTTGAAAGTAACATAATAGAAATAAAGGTAATGAAATAATTAACAAAAATGATGTACATCAGATCCTTGGCATGTCAGACTGCTATGCACAGGGAAAATGTTCAGTGTGCTGCATATAGTAGTCTTATGAATGTCCTTACGTAAGATAAACTTGACATAGCTGGATGTTGGTTTGATTATGTCCATTTGTTTCAGCAACGTGTTGATATATGTCCCCAGGTTACAATAACCTGTGCCAAATAACGCTTTTGAAATAAAACATGGGCTTAATAATTTCTCGTGAATTGCAAAATTTTACAAACAAATAAGAGGGACTTTCAGACTTGTAAGTGATATATTCTATTAGATCATTTAGAGAAAAAAAGTTCAGTTTTTCTTTGATAACTATTTTGTAAAAGCAAAACTGACTGAAAAAAAATCTTGTTAACATTTTTGTCTTATTTTCTTAATGAATTATTTAATGTGTAAGGGAGAATCATTTTTAAAATTGATTTCAAAGTCTAGAAAGACAGTATTTGATAAACAGTTAAGTAGGTTGCTGACAGGCAAATTTGGACATGCAAACCTGAACAAGACCAGCAGTACAAAGGCATGTTTCATGCCACGCCCCTTGATTTGCATGTGTTTTTCTTTTGTACACATCTCATCATCAGCCATCTTAATATTGCATAAAAATTGCAGGCGGCCATAAAGAAGAATGGAAAACCGTTTATCCAGTAACCGTGGTATTTTAACCCCTTACCCCTATCCCATGGTAACCGTGATATTGGTGCCTTTCCTCTTCAAATTTTATAGATTTAACCTCGCTAGTGTCTCTGGCCAAAACTTAGAAATACAGATTTTTCTCTCTGCATGGCTTCATTCTGAATGTGATCATTGTATAGGGCGGAGATCTTCGCAGTAGGTGCGCACAGGCTAGCGAAATGCATCAGGCAAGCTATTGCATGCTGGATCAGTCAGCTATCTGTATATTTCTTTTTTCATGTCTTAGTTCCAGTAGCTGCAGCATCAACGAGAAATAGAGCTTTGAAAGGATGCCTCAGCTCAGTTAATGCATGAATAAATCTTGGTCATACTGTAGTTTTCACTGGCAGTGCATCAATTCATCTTTATAGACTGCTTGGTGGAGATAGATAAACATTGATATACCTTTTTTTTTCAGAATGTGTAAGTTGCTACAGGTCTTAATTGATATATGATTGACTAACAGTGCAAACAGTTTGATCTTGATTAGATCTTCTGGTTTTGAGGCCTCAGGGAAAAAAAAAAAGCTGTTTTAGTATGTATAAACAAGTTATTGTGTTCTAGCAGCAATGAATCAGCCATTTAATATCATTTTAGTTTTTGATAAGCTGATTGCATTGAGGGAAAATAAATGTATTTTAAGTTTTGGTCTTGAAAATTATTGCTTCCGTAAACTTAACAATTGGTCAGACACAGACAAACCCTTTTTTGTTACACAGAGAAATTTCGCAGACAGTCTGAAAATAAAACAAACAATTTAATTTGACTGGATTGGTTGTCTAAAAACCTTAGTAAATAATTTAGTTTGACATAATGCTTGTTTCTTGACAGGTTCTGAAAGTATCTTGCTGAATAAAAAAGAAAAGAACTTTGTGCACTAGACTGACCCAAATGTGAAGTTTTAATTAGACATGCTTTTCGACGTTTCCCCCAAAAAGCCCCCTTTTTGACTTTTTAACCCTATGCAAAACTATCATCCTTTATCAGAAAACCTCTTCTTTATCAACTGATTATATAATGAAAAACTTCCCCTTAACGTTTTAAAAATAAGAATGGTTTGGGGCAAAGGACAGTTTAGTTTTGCCTAGTAAATTTATAAAGTTTGCATCTTTGATAATTTAAAACATACCATTGCTTTACATCTACTTTTTTCCACAGATTTGCCGGTTGTTGGGATTCCTTTTTTTTTTTTTCCCTCAAATGTAAATTTTTTCAGTGCGAAACCTTTTTTAAAATCATATTTTTTATTTTGAAAATGATAAAATTTAAGTCATCATGTTTTTTTATATTGCTTTTATTATAACTTTTTCCTTAAAAATTTTTTTAATAACAATATTACTTCCAGTCAGATTTTTAAGCTAGTTGAAGCCACAAGGCAAGCTTGATGTCCCAAAAAATATTTATAAACAAAAAAACCCGGAGATTTCTTTAAACAAATTTAAATTTCCTTTCGAGTATTTAAAAATTGTCCCTTTCAACTTTTACTTTTTAAACACATAACGGGGCAAGTTTAATTTGGACACTTCAAAACACCTTTTCTGTAGAGGGTTTATTCATTGTATAAGAGCTATGTCCTGTCAAAAAAAAGTCAAAGGAACATGAAAATGTTTCAAAGGACCCCAAAATTGAAACCCTCTTAAATTAAAAGGGTTTCCCCTTTTAACCCCTCCATTTTTTTTCCAAAAAATTGATTGCAATTGTTTGTTTTTTCTATTTTTTTTTATAATGGATGATATATTTTTAAATTTTTAAAAAAAAATTTTCTAAAATTCATTCTTTTTTCCCAAAATTCCCGTGTATGAAGTATTGTACACGATTTTAAACGTTTTCAAATTTTTAGGTAGCAGTTTTTTACTTAAACAGAGTACTATTTTCTTTTTTCCCTTTTAATGAGCGTTTTCCTACTGTGCATGTAAACAGTTTTTTTTGGGGGCTATGTAGCGTATTTCTAACCCGTTGATGTACCCGTTTTTCCCTTTGGGGCGTTTAAGCAGAAATTTCCCAAGCGAGATGTAGCAGTTTTTCCCATTTTGTATGTAGCAATTTTTCCCATGGGGGTGAAAACCGTTTCCTAAAGTTGTAGTGAGCAGATTCCTACAGGAGGGGGTAAACAATTTTTCCAAGGGTTTTAGTGTACAGTTTTACAAATGGGGATGAAGCATTTTTTGTGTCCATTATGGAAGAAGCTGAAATTGAGAAAGTACCGTGTTTTCCTATTGGCCATCCAGTGGTCCCCAAAAGATCTAGTATATGTCCCGTTGTTTTAATAGAGATCTTTTTCTTCAACTAATGCTGCCCCAATTTTTTAAAATTTTTACAAAGGTTTCGCAACAGAATGGAAATACTTTTAAGAAAACTTCATAGATACGTAAGGGGATTTTAAACATACTGGAAAGCATGCCAGATAACGCAAAATGCAAATGTAAAAGGTGATAAAGCTCATAATTTGGGAACAAAACCCTATCTTTTTTTTTCCCTTTTAAAAATTAGTCAAAAAATGTATATGATTGTCCCAAATTATCCACAAATAATGTTTTGGGTCTGAGATTTTGTTTTTGTCAGATGGCCATTTGGTTAATAGTTTTATGAAAACATGTCCCCCCATAAAATTTTGGGGAAAACCCCCCAAACCAAAGCCCTTTGACTTTTTTTTGAAGTGCCCCAAATTTACTTTGGGCAACTAGTTTTTAAACCCTTGGGCCCCTTTTTGCTTTTGGGGTTTGATTTTTTCCCCCAGTTTTCCTTTCCCTCACTGCACCATCACTTTCCCTAAAAAAACTTTCTGCAGGACTTGAATTTTTCTTTAAAGGGGTTTTTTTGGTTTTCTTTTTTTCTATTGTCCCATCCATATCCATTGCCCCCATTTTTAGGTAGAAAAGGTTTTCAATGTAACATCTTTATTACTTAAGGGAATGTTTTATCCCAACTTTGGTACGGGGAAATGGGTTAAAATCCCAAAGGGCAGGAAGGACCCTGACAAAATCCCTTTTGAGCAATGGAGTCATGAAAAAAAGTATGGCTCCTTGGGTTTTTTAAATTTTTTTGACAAGCTTTTGGAAGGTTTCATTGGGAGAAATATAAAGAGTTTTATTAAGCATAGTTAAAAAAAATAGCTTAAGGATATGTGAGTGTCAGAACATAAAAACATCAATTTTTATTTACTGGGGTTTTTTTTTTTTTTATCTTTTAGTCATTTGTCCTTGGTTTGGGATCCCAAACCAAAGAAGTTTTTGGGGTAAATTTCTATATTAAAAAATTTTAAAAAAAAGGGGACAAAAATTTAAAAAAGCCTACAAAACCCTTGATAGACATACAAACGTGTTACCCCAGTTTTTCACTGGTTTTTTTAATTTTGGGTGATTGGTTCATAAAAAGCCCCCACAGCCAAACAGAGATAGCCCTACAAAAATGGTGTACCACTCCCTTTTTGTCCCCAAACCCCACCCTTAGTCTGATTTTATCAATTTTAATGCCAACATCCCCCCCTTTCACAAAAACATTTTGGGCATGACCTAACCCCATATTTTTCCCGTATTTTAAAGTAATTTAAACTTTTCCCATCATGCCATCCTCACATGTTTTTTTTCTGTGTAATAATTTCCCTTTTTAAAACAAGTTTTAAATATTATTTAGATTTTTTTCCAAATAAAAATGTTTGTTTTAAATTTTGCTAATAAACCACAGTTTTTCCCGAGACGAATGTGAGGGTTTAAAGGGTTTTCCCCTGCTTTTGGGCTAAACAAAGGGCCCTTCCCGGTTTTGCATGTATTCAATAGTTTTACTAAAATCAAATTTTTTTCCAAAATCCCCCCACCCCGGTGAAAATCCTTTTTTACAAATAAAAAGAAAGCCCCCCCCTTTTTTTTGGCTTCAGTCTTTTTGCCCTTTCCCCTTTGCAATAAAAAACACAAAAATTTAAAAAATTTTTAAACCCAAAAAAAGGGGAATAAAAGTTTTTTAAAAAATTTTTAATGGTTTGGATAAAAACAGCCAATAAAATAATTTTTAAAAAAAACCTTTCCCCCTTTTTCCCTTAAACAGGATTTAATGTGAAAATAAATTTAATTTTTGCTAAAGTGTATACCTACTAGTGGAAAGATATTTGGGAAAAACACTACAACCCCAATTTTTTTGGGGTTTTGCAAAAAAAGGGCTTTTTTTTGTAACCCCCCCTGCCATGTTGCAGATCCCCCTTTTGGGGAAACCCCCAAAAAAACATTGAGAATCCTCAGCTAAAGCTTGGAGAAGGACCATGGGGCCCGGGGGTTTAAAATTTTTTTTCCGAAAAGGGCAGGGGTTTTGGGGAAAAAAACCCGAATCAATTGGCTAAAAGGGCCCCAAATACCATTTTTACAGGGGGGCCCCCGAAAAACCCCAAAACCCAAGGTTTGGGAGGTACCACCCCAAGTTTTCACATGAGGGAAAAGGGGACAAAAAGGTTTTTTAATTTTTTAAAAAAATTTTGCTGGGGGAAAAAAAATTTTAAAAAACCCATTTTTTTAAATCAGACCCAATCATAAACCCCGCTGATAAAAAAATTTTTCCCCTTTTAATCAAATGAAAAAGATGTGGGGAAAACCTTTTAAATCCCCTTTTTAAATTTTAAAAGTTTTGCACCCCCAAAAAAAAAATTTTGGGCTACCTGGATGTGTGTGCACTATTAAAAGGAAGGCCCCAAAATTGCCCCCGACAAAAGGTCGGGGGCCTCCCCCTTTTTTATTACACCAAACAAAAAATTTTTGTAGCGGGGGTTTTTTAAAACACATTTCCCCTTGGGCCCCCCGGGCAGTTGATCACCCAGCAGAGGTCGGTGACATAAAAGAGGGGACCCCCAAAAGGTTTTTTAAAACCCCGTTTATACTTAACAAACATTACCCCCCAAAAAATTTAAAATTATTAGCTGGGGGCCCTTTTCCCCTTTTAATTTGGGGCTCTTTTTTTTTTTAAAAAAAATTTTTAAATTTTAAAAATTTCTTTAAAAGTTTAAATACTATTTTTTTTTTTAATATCATGCCCCTTTAAAAAATTTTTGAAATTTTTTAACCCCTCACCATTAAACCATTTTTTTTGGGGTTTTCATTTTTAAAAAAATATAAAAATTTAAACCTGTTACGGAGCAAAGTATGGGGAAAAATTCCCCTTTTTCAAACGGGGGGTTTTAAGCACTCATTTTAAAAAATTATAAAAAAGGGTTTTTTTTTTTTTTCCTGATAGAAAAAGGGGGCAATTGTATAATAAAAAATATTTTTTGGGATTTTTGTTAAACCCGAAAAGTTTTGAAACAAAAAGGGTTTTTGACAACTATTTTGTCTAAAATTTCCCCAAACCCAAAGGGGAATCATATTTTTTTATACTTTTTTTTGAATACAAGATAGATATAAACCCCAAAAAATGTTCTATGTTTTTTTAATTTAAAATTTTCCAAACTCAAAAATTAAAAATCAAAAATAAATTTTTTAAGAAAAATACAAAACAAAACCCCGGGGGGGGAAAAAAAATTAAATTTTCCCCAATTTCCCGGGGAAAATGGGCTTACCCCCATGGGTATTAGTTTTTGCATACATAGCATTTTAAAAACAACGTTTGGGGTTTTAAAAAACAAAAATACAAATTTTTTTATGCCCCACTAAAAAAGGGCCCAAAATTTTAATTTTCAAATAAATGAATAAAAAGTATCATAAAACTCTGATGACAAAATTATCAACACAAATCTGGCATTTTCAGTATTCATGTTAAACTTTATCCATTAATTTCCAGCAATTACAAATCTAAAACAATGGTATCAGTTCAATGAAGGGCTATATATGGGAACACAATTTATCAATCAACCATCAAGAAAACTATGCAAAATGGATTTCATTATGGAGCATTTCTTTCTTGATACATCAGTCTCACTGCTTAATTTCCAATACAATATATATATATACGTCAGTCTCACTGCTTAATTTCCAATATACAATATATACATGTATATAAAATGTATTTATTCAAAATTTGGACCCCCAATACTTAGGTTCACATTTCAACTTTTCTTCTTCTGTATGACATTTCATTTCAGTTCTTAAATCACTACATTTCCAAATAAGAAACATTTTTTCTCTTCCCATCTTTCTTAAAGTAGGTCTCACGTTCTATTTTCCTTTGTTTCGCCCACCACCTTCTCCATCTAACAGTGTTATAGACATTGTCATACAGTAAAAAAACAAAACATTACATGCAGGAGTGTATGATCTAAATTATCAAAATTTGGAAATGTACATTCTGGCAAATAACTACATTTTACTTAAATAACTGCACAATATCTGCCTCATGTGGATGCCATAGTAGCTGATAATCCTTCTAAGACATTTCTGCTATGTTCCGTATCAAAAATATACAAGGTAATATCTCATGTTGACACAGGTTACCAGTGTTTTGTTTTGTTGTATTTTTTTTTTCAGCTGGAAATATGTTAACTTTATAAAAATAATGGTATCAATATTTAACATAAACAGTAAAAGACATAAATGCAGTGACAAAAATGATAATGAGAAACACTTACCTTCAAGTTCAAAATTCAATGAAAAACACATCTGCTAGATTCGCTTACTATGATGTAGAATGGTACAATATGAAAAACGGTGCAGGTATCCACAGACGTTTGTATGTTTTTCTCAAAATTAAACATAAACCATTAATTAAACAAAGGGGCAGTATTGTTACAGAACATAGCTGTTACGGAAGCATAGCGATTCAGTGGGTTTTAATGATATTGTAGGGCTGTTGATGCAAGAATCACAAAACATCTTGCATTTATGACACCTTCTGATATTAAGACAATATATGGATAGCTCCAGTTTCCTTACCAAGCCTGTATTTTTTAGATATAGCCGTTACGCAAGCACAAGTTTTAAAAAACATGAAATTTTCTTTTTTCAATTTAGATTGCTTTTCTCAGTAAAGTAAAGAATTTAAAGTGTTAAAGTACATGTTTCCATAAATTTCTATCTTCTTTGATACTGTACATACCTGCCCTTGTTGTAGTACGATTCATTGAATGTAACCCCTATTTCATAATTGTTACGGAGCATAGGTAGGAATCAGCGACATGTACAAAAGGCAACAAAACATTAAAATGCATCATCTTGTCATCATGTATAACTCGGATTCAACAAGAACATAGGTATGCCGTTATGAAAACAATGATTTGTGAAAACCTGGAAAGTTATTTTGTCACTCAATACTGCAGTATATGTATTACTTTGTATCGGCAACATGGGTTTTTTCCTATCCCGTGCTATAATGAAGTGCAAATAATTAACCAAATGTGGCATTTTGGACAAAATAAAAAGTTTCAAATATTTTTCCTCATATTCAATGATATCACAAGAAAATAGTCTTTTTCATAACAGTTTTTTCTTTCATGTTTTTATTCATTTTGATTATGGGCGACATGCTTTTGCAAAATTGGGTCAATTATGGAATGGCTGAGCTGTAATGTCTGTCCTACACATGAAGAGTGAGGTTTATAATATCTTTCTGAAATGCTCCACATAACGTTTGTTTATTATATATTATCCGAGAAAAATGAAGTATGTAGAAAATTTGAAATTGTCCATACGCAATAGAAATATTTAATTTGTGGATTTATTTTGTTTGTATTTTGATTAAAAAACAACAACAGATTTAAGATGATTATACCTATGCTAATCTTTTTATCTTACTCCTTAGTGGATCATGAAAAACATCACAAACAAACCAAAAATAACATAATTTGGACCTCATCAGTCTCCATTTTTTAAGTCCTGGCTTTATTACCGTATATTACCATCCACCTGGGGAGTGGGAGGTTTCAGTTCGATCCCTGGCTGCGACATACCAAAGTCGAAAAAAATTGGTACTGGTACATGTATAGTTAGTTCCCTTGCTTGTCGATCAGAATATAAGGGAAGGATAATGTGACCACAGAGAAAGAAAGATAACTCTGTTTTCGCTTAATGAAACTTGAAAAAGGGTTGTTTCCCTTTGCTGTGACTTGGCACATTAAGTTTTACAAGGATTGTTCCCCCTGTGTCACAAAGAGATTTCTTTTGTCTATTTTTTTTTTTTTTTAATATACAACAAAAATATATATACATATATATACTTACAATTCATGTAAAAAAGGGTGAAATATGTAAAGAAAGGATTTTGATAACACATTATAGGATTTTAATTACTGGTATTCCTATTTCTTGATAACTGTTTTTGAAAAGAAAACTTCCCACTATAACATTCCATGTATTAATGTGTTCAATATAATGACATCACACCTGTAGGACAGGTCCCATTATTCTGATTCACCTACAGTTTCAAGGTATGTAGGCAGACTTTCACTTTAGAAAGAGAAATCATTATCTAAATAGACAAAGCCTCCTGACATCTTAAGATTTATTGATTTCCACAGTTATCATAAAAAATTATCAGTAACTCATGTGCTATTTGCTAAACCATGTTTATTTTCTAGAGGGAACATGTCACAGACTATTGAAGGATATTACTTATGCTAATCATTTTATCTTACTCCTTCATGGATCATGAAAAAAACATAACAAACCGAAAACAACATAATTTGATACTCATCAGTCTCAATTTTTTAAGTCCTGACTTTATTATATTACTGTCCCTAAAAGCCGAGTGGTTAGATCCCCGGCCGCGACCAATGTCATAAAAAATGGTACTGGTACGACACCTTGCTTGGCGCTCAGCATATAAGGGTAGTTTCAGAATGGTTGGCCCGGTATCAGGATAATGTGACTGGGTATGGTATCATGTCACATGTCTATGGCGTGATACGGCAGTGTGATAGCACTATATCTGTCTCAAGTAGATAAAGTTCTCCAAATGACTGAAATACTGTCAGTGGGATGTTAAACCCAATAAACAAACAATCTTTATTGTATTATGACATTATTGAGAAATAGCAAAAACAAGTGTTTATCAAAGCATTTAGTGTATCCGCTTATTTTCTATCTTGACCAAATTTTCTTTGGTGCTGGAAAGTTTCTATGACTTAAAGGAAAGGAAACTTTTCAGTACATTCTTTCCAATGCTGCACTGGTAGAGCAGTCCAGACAAGGACATGTGAATGTATCTGGAGGGATATCTAGGTCAGCCAGAGGGACATTAGGAAAACCAAGAAAGCTAGAAAAAAAGAGCTACACATTGAAATACAGAGCTGTCACTAAACTAGAAAGCTGAATAGTTTGAACCACTGGTTTGAGCTATTTTCATAACAATGTTGATGTATTTTAATTCAATTCAAGCTTAACAAATCCATACACACATTCTATTTCTCTCTAGATCTACATCTGAATTACTTGGACAAATATGAGTATGTGGTCGAAATATTTGTACATATTCATCTATCTCAGCATGAAACTTAGGAACTTGTAAATTTATCTACAACTGTGATAACGGTATGGCGTACTCTTTGATTCTCAGGAGAACTGACGATACAGCGCAGTGCAGAATATGACAACGGGAAGTACGAGTGTGTTGCTGAGAACAATGTCGGTGTGGCGTACTCTTTCGCTGCCAATCTGTATGTCAAAGGTAAGAGATCCAGGCATCAAAACATGTCATCTTCTGAATTTGTAGCAGTTGATTGACTGGTTGATTGTATTAAACTATTTATCAATGGTAATTTTATGAACAGTTAAGACAAACAATGGTCTTGCCTCATTACCAGATTATTATTTAAAGCCATAAATTGAGTATGTGTATGATGACTCCAGCAACAACAATCAGAATGCTCAATATTCTTTAACTCGATGTCTGACAAGATATGGTCTTTCAATGTATCATGTGATGTATGCATTAACACAGCAGAATATATAGAGAATACTAGGTTAGTGTTGAATAAAGATAAGTCTATTCTGCGAGGCTTAGAAAAATAAACCGCGAGCCTTGCCGAGCGTTTCATATTTTCTAAGTTGAGCAGGATAAACTTACCTTTATTCAACACTTACCTAGTATTTTATTTATCCTATCATTTCAAAGCAAAACATAGGAAAAATGAAAAAAAAGAACGTAACAAAACAAACTATCCGATCACACGACCTTTAACTCTGTGATGTCATACATGTAGTTAACAAGAAAGTAGTCACGTATGACGTCAGAGCATATAAAAAATTATGAATGAGTGTAAAGCTAAGTTTATTCGATAGGCTGTTTTATACCACAATGTGAGTCTGGTGATAGGATAAAGATGTAATATTTAACTCATGACTTTGTAAGTTAATGATAATGTTATCATTTGTTACCGTTGTGATTTACAAAAAAAATATAAGTTGCAAATACACCATTATTAGGTGCAAACACACCAAATATAAGGTGCAAACACACCAATATAAGGTAAGGGACATTCAGAGAAATAACAGTTATTATGGATGCATGGAAAGAGTTAATGTGGATTAAGTATCCCATTTTCATGAAAATTGAATTATTAGTTAAATATTATTTTAAGATAAAGCCCATATTGTGACCAAATTAATTTCTAATGTTTCTTTTGAACTCCAATATATGAGATCAGGTGCCCCTTTGCTATCACCTGTTATGATAACAACTGCTATAATGGATTAATTAGGTAACCAGATCATCTGAAGAACTCACTAGACTGCTAAAGAAGCCTGATCTATCGGAGTGTTATCATGGCAGTGAGTGTATCTCAAAACAAGCTGGATAATAAAACAAGAACAGTAAACCTTACCAGCATCTCCTTGTCAAGTATGGCATGATTAGGAAACAGGTGTTTACTTGGTCAAACCGTCTTGGATTTCCCTGCCAGATGGCACAGACACTGTAACTTACTGGTTACAAGGAAGGAGTTAGCCTGTTTTTGATGCTATTGTTAAATGCAATAAGAAAGATGAAGGAGAGAAGAGTAAGGTGATATAAACATGTCTGAATGTTTTCAAATCTGAGACTTCTGATTTGTTTTTTTCATTGGAAAAGAAAATAAAGGTCTTACTTTTGATGCATAATAATAATTTGTTGAAAGAATCTGGAACAAAAAGATAAACTAATGAAATATTGAAATGAACTCTTTGCTGCTAATATGTAATTCAAAGATTTAAGATTTGCTGAATTTTGAGCTGGTAATCAACACAGAATTCTAGATTTGAGATCGAGTGTGTTTAACAAAAAAAACCAGGAGTTTAGAATTATAATAACTTGTAGACAGTTACCAGTAAGAGAAATATTTTATCAAATGACCAGACAAATATGATTACCCTTTTTTGCTCACCTGAGCACAACATGCTCATGGTGAGCTATTGTGATTGCATTTTGTCCGGCATCCATCCGTCCGTGGTAAAATTTGCCTGTGAAGTTCCTTGCATGAAGCTCTACCAAAGTTGTTTAAATGGTTCCAGTCTGTTGCATATCTAGGTCACAGGAGCTAAAAATATATTTTTAAAATGAAATCTTTAAAAATCCACAAGGCCTAGAACTTAGATTTTTGGTGTGTGGCATTGTCTTATGAACTTCTACCAAGATTGTACAAATCATGACCCTGGGGTCAAAGTTTGCCCCGCCCCAGGGGTCACTTTATTTTACATAGGCTTATATAGAAAATCTAGAAAAATATATATACAGAAACCATAAGGCCTGGAAGAAATATATTGGGTGTGTAGCATTGTCTAGTGGACCTCTACCAAGTTTGTTCATATCATAGCCCTTGGGTCAAAATTGGCCCGTCCCAGGGGTCATTTTATTTTGCATAGGCATATAATTATGGGAAAATTTATAAAAATGTTCTTGTTAGAAACCACAAGGCCTGGAATTTAGATATTTGGTATGTGACATAACCTTATAGACATGTATCAAGTTTGTTCAAATCATGGCCCTTAGGTCAAAATTGGCCTCGCCGCAGGGGTCACTTGATTTTACATAGAATAAAATAGGAAAACTAGAAATTTTTCTTGTCAGAAACTTAAAGGCCTGGAGTTAAGATATTTGGTATGTAATATGGCTTAGTGGACATCTTCCAACTTTGTTCACATCATTGCCCTGGGGTCTAAATTGTTTTTCATGGCCTTATAGACATGCACAAAGTTTGTTCAAATCATGGCCCTTAGGTCAAAATTGGCCCCACCCCAGGGGTCACTTGATTTTTCATAGACTTATATAGGAGAGTCTTTAAAATATCTTGTCATAAACTACAAGTTCATGGGTCTAGATATTTAGTATGTAACATGGCCTTGTGGACCTGAATCAAGTTTTCAAATCATGGCTCTTGGGTATAAATTGGTCCTGTCCTAGGGGTCACCTGATTTTATAGCTATGACCATCAAAATTTTGACCACATGTATAGTTTTTGTGTGCAGTTATGATTATTTTGCTGTACTTCTGCATAGATTTTGTATTCAGTTTGACTGTTTTATAAAAGGCAGTGAAGGTAATATTAATCAGGTGAGTGATTCAGGGCCATCATGGCCCTCTTGTTAAATAAGTTACTGTAGAAAGGACTGTAGAAGGAATCATATTGAAATACTGCAATTTGTTCTATGAAGTCATGTAACATGTTTGTACTGAACAGAAAGGCTAGAAAAAAGATGGATGAATTTAATTCACAATTGTTATAATTGTACTGGAATGACAAAATCTTTTCCTACTGATATCTTTTGAGGCTCAAGAGATTCAAACAGAAGCGGTGGTTTTTTTTGAGGAAGGTTTTGAATGATTGATAATTGGATTGTGATTGTCAGGAAATATATCACAGTAGGGAAATGTTCTGGGTACATGGCTGATAGTTAATGGCATTTATGATTCCTAGTGCTCCTCAGTTGGGCATTATGCTGACACTGCCACTTACACAGCTGACTGTGTGGGCCTCATGTCTGTCCAACTTGACTTGACTATTTGAGTTTACCTTCGCTTCGACAATATTTCAGTCATATAGCGATGCCCACTAATTACAGGTGGAGGAAGACCCTAAATGCACTGAGGCATCCTGGTAGAACCACCGGCCCTACCACAAGCCAGCTGGAAGGCTTCCTCACATTAAAATCCTATTGACCCTGCCGGGATTCGAACCCACGCGGTGAGGGGCTGAGTAAATGCTGAAAGTCAGCGACTTTACTCTCTTGGCCACTGAGGCCCTGTCTGTCCAACACTGATGGAACATATGATCAACTTAACCCTTTACCTCATGAATATTCATGTATTTATTTATGACATGGTGAATATAAATTGACTGATCTTTAAATGATTTATGAAATACTTGATCTTTCTTTACCACAGATGACGGTGTAGAAACTTAGTTACAAGATTTTATGGGCAAACAGAGGAGATCCTGATCAGACAGCTCCTATGAGACTACTCTGTTTGCCTATGCATCAAAATGAGTCTAATGAGGGTTTAACTGATTAGTTACCTTATATCTCTCTATTCTTGTTCTGTTTATATTTAGAACCAATGATAAAAGAATTTTGCTATGTTGAAGATTTATTCTGGTTGCCATGGTGATAATTTTAACTCTACCTTTTAAAATCACCTGTTAATACTTAAATGACACTCATGGCAACTGCTGAGGACATTATATTCAATAAAGCATTCCTGAGAAGCTGTAATACATGAAGCTTTATGAAATGTTGCTCCAGACATTGAAATACATGTAGAAACAATGATTTATTTCAGTTGAGGATGTTCCAAACTATATGGCAGATGTCACAGTTTTCATAAAGAAGTGCTTTTTTTACCTATTCCATAAATATGACCAGGGGTGGATGAAAATCAAGTAATGGCTTAATTGTAACTCCTCTAGTGAAGACGTGTTCAGGAGGGAGGGAGGGAGAGGACTGTAACTCTGATTTTGCTGTGTTAATCTGTAATGGAACCTGAGTACACTGACACATTCAGGGAAAATACAGCTAGCCATAATTTTATCACTGATCTTAATATCATTTCCAGTCTGAGATGAGTTTATGTGCTTTGGTTCCCAGAGAATTGACTGCTGTATCAAGAGGGGGATTATGTGCGCCATTACAAAGTTACCTCCCTTTGGTTATCAAAACTAGCCCAGGGAGAAATGCTGGCAGTTCTGTTAGCTTGAAGCAATGCATTTTGGTATATTTCATGTGATAAGGGAATATCTTCACCATCAGAGATGGTATCTCTTGTCTATAAACTCCAGATCTTCAGGTTCCTACCCATGAAGTTTATCCTCACAACTGGGTAAGCCTGACTGGTCTCTGTCAAGTCATTCTGTCTTCTCTCAGAAGGGTAAATGCATCAGAAGTAATCAGCTTTAATCTATCCCTATTTTCAATTTTTTTTAAGAAGAAATAAATTTCCAAGCCACGATACTGAAACACTAGGTTGAAGATAGATCGAGGCAGGGTGACAGGAAGGAATTTCAAATTATTTGTGTTGATTTCTCTTCTGGATTTTCACTGTTATCAAAAATTTACTATTTTATATCATTTGATCGGTGCCATATTGCAGCTGTTTTATCCAATCAGATGCCAGGGAATTGTGGGCCCATAAAGATGCCTGACTGATAGCAGGATGTGTTAGGCCTTGCTCCAGGAAAGCTTTCCTCCTCCTCTGTGAAGAGCTTGGTGGTCTAATGGGAACAGGGTGTGCTCTATCTGTCTGTGAATGGGGTGTTCTTGTTTACAGTATATTTCCTCATCCATATGTATCACTCTAAAGTACATAAATTATTCATGAATTTGATTAAATGAAAAAATTGATATAAAGCATTTCTCATTGGACAGAAACTGATTACAACTGTCAGCCATATTGGAGACTGTAATTAGAAGGGTAATTAACCTTGGGACTGACTAAGTATGACAAAGATGGTTAACAAGCAACCAAAATATAAGATTTTTAAGCCATCCCATTAATTTTGAAAAAAGAGAATATTTTTTTGTAATTTTAATGAAAGCTCTCCATATATCAGAGCTTATAATTGGAATTTGCAGTTGCATTACTTTATCAATAATCTTCCAGGGAACTGAATTTCATATTAATTGTATTAGCAAATTTCAGATTTTGTGTACCTGAACAAAGGCTTTAAAGAAAAAATATTAATCAGAAATATATTTCATTAAATTTTTGTTTTTTTTTTAAGGCAACAATTTATGACAAAAGTAAAGGACAAGGTGAGCATGTTTTGTGGTAGGTTGTTTGTAATGTTTCCAAATCTCAGTATAATCTCTAAATCTTTAACAACCTGTAGTGACAAGCAGGGTCATCAGACAAGGGCCACATTATCTCTGATACATCCCTTTGTGTGAGGATAATAATCGAGTAGTAAAATGAACTGATTCCCATACCAAACTCTTGTTCAGTTCATTTGGAAGATCACAGCAGATGTATGCATTGTGTCCACTATGGACAGTCAATACAAACTTAAGACATGTTGCATTAACTGGTGATTAAATTAAATTAAGTATTGAATTAAATATTACTTAAACTTTTTCCTTATTCATTAAAATTTCAAGGAGTGTTTCAGTATATATGAAAGGTTACACAGTATGTGAGGATCTTACATAAGCACTTACCTGCCATGTCTCACCTAGCTGGATCACCTGCCATGTCTCACCTAGCGGGATCACCTCTGTCCTCCTACTATATGCCCACTATGCATGCAACCATGCCATAGAACTGTCAGTTATTTTTTGTCATTTCATGCTATTCAAGTGCATTCTTGAATGCCATGACATTTTATAAGTATTTAAATATTTATCACACATTTAATTGCTCTAAAGAATTGTTTTGTATCAGAGGAGCAGCCGTCCACCATTGTTAGACATTTTAAAGCTTCCATCAAAGAGAATGAAATCAATGTCCTGGTTAGGTGGGTTTTATGTATCTAGGGCTTGGTACAAAACTATTGGAACTCTTGTTTTATTTATTTAGGGTTACCATAGTTTTGTACCAAGCTATAGGCCACCATATAGTTTTTGATTGTTACGTGCCCAAGTGGTCTCACACTTCTGCAGTGTTTCTTGCTCAATCAAATAGTTCATCTTAAAAGTTTAGATATGCATTATTTACTGCTTGTAGTCGTGGCAGACTTATTAGTGAGTTTGCTGTGTATTGCCATTGTGAAGGGGGGTGCTTATTGCAGTGGAAATGTTATACCTCATGGTTCAATATCTGGTTTGTTTGTCAAGCTGCTTGTTCAGGAGTGTTATCTGGTCTTCAAAATTCTTAAAAAGCAAACCATTTTCTATCTGGTCTTCTTCTAACGGCTTTTGTTCCAAGGCTGCATTGTCTCTCTGTCTACTCTACTGTCCATATTTCAGTAATGTCATTCAGTCTTAAGTTACAGGTGTATTTTTTCACAATTAAGTGATATTCAGTCTTGTTCAGTGATCATAGTCATAGTTTTCCTTCCCTCTGGGTGCCGACTTAAACTAAGATTGTTTGCACTAAAACCCAGACGAGTTCAGCAGCTGCAGCCTGGCTCCTCCTGTCACTGGGGAGGTGAAAACTATACACATATGTTCCAAACTTTATCCTATTGTTTTCAGTCATTGATATTTAAAAAAATAAACAAAAAAACACACAACACTTAAGAGTTAAGTTGAGTATCCTGACTTATGTTTGTCTCAACTCAAATGTGAACTGTTGCTATCATAGCCATTATCTCCATATTGTCATGACCTTCAGCCAATATAACCTGTTTCATGTCCTGTAACTCCCAGCTATGAATGTCAGGACATTCTTACTCAGTCCCGTGTATTGCCCGTGGTTATAATATCCAGAGAGAGGATGAAACTTGATGCAGGTTTTAATCACTTAAAAATATATCCTTCATACTCATAATCTTGATAACCCATTTTATCAGAATAGAAGTATAAATCTCATTTTATTAGTAATGAAACGTATCGCAGGCGGAACATAATTCTCATAAAAGTCTCCCCTATATTCAAGTTTGTTTTCAGAGTTCCTCCAAAGAGAAAAATCCTGCGTTTCTGTGTATGTATGCGGGTGTGTCTGTGTATTAAGAATCCAAGGCTTATGCATGAAATTAGAGTTAAAACATACTTAAAACTGGCCAACAGGAATTGTAGTTACATGTAGTACACCTCCATCCCACACCAGTTAGCACAAGGACATAAAGGGTTGGTCAGGCCAATATTCTGTTGCCAGACACGCCCTATGTAAATAGTCCCCGTTAATTCTAGGAAAACATAGTTTAATTTAAACCATAGATTACTTCAACAAAAACAGATAGAATACTTAGTAATATTCACACTGTATGTCAAAATGCTAACCTATAAATTAGTCAGCAGAAAATCTGCTGAAATGAGATGTTTTTTTGTAGTATAAGAAATGTCTATAGAATTAATGCATTATTTCTGAAGAGAAGAGCAGCATTGCATTTAGTCATCAATTAATTCTTGTATTCAAACGAAATACAATGTAATCTGGTTAAAGGTTTGGTGATTGGCCACACTAGGTGAGCAAAAGGGTCTGTGGTCACCCACATCCTTAGTCCAAATCATAACTTTGTCATGCTTTGAGATATTTAACCCTTTCCCTCATAGGGGAAACCATGAAAAGACCTATGCGAACAGCATAAAACCAGATTACTCACAGGCTGATCAGGTTTTATGCTGTTCGCTGCTCCTCAGTGGTCTGGAAATGAGGACTTTGTAATCAAATTTGGTAAGGTTTAACTGTGGTTTTCTGCAGATCAGGCTTTATGTGGTACCTATTGAGTGCGTCAAAATGAGTCTATATGAGGGAAAGGGTTAACAAATATCTGGTACAATTATTCAGCTTGATAAGTGGACATGAATCCAGGTTCATAGGTCAAATTTCAAGGTCACATTTCAGGAATGAAACTACATTGCTTTGAAGAATTTGAGATAACTTGGAACCATTGTTGAGCATAATGAGATGGGATAAACACACATTAGCTAGGTCTATAGTTTGAAGGTTAAGGTCACACATAAAGGTCAAAATGGGTGGTTGCAATTTGTCCTCAGGTAAGCCACAGAGGACCTACATGATCTTGTTTTCATTGACTGTTTAGGTCTGGACTCATCATTACCCCACAAGAAGAATGGATATAGAAGTTTGGAAGTCTTCCTGTTCAATATTTCTTGTAGATAAACAATGACGACATCATTTATTCTGAAATTAAACTGTCAGGTTCACTATAACATACTTTCAGTATATTCCGATATCTATAATTCTATGATACGCAAGAATGTATCATCTCAAAATATCTAAAACATAATATCCATTTTATTTGTAAGAAAATTAAGTTTTGAGAAATGAAATTCACTTGTGTCTGAAAAATAAAGGCAAGGGAGATAATTTTTATTGTTTTATCACTTGTTCAGAATTATTAATTATCGGTGGTAGCTTGGAACATATTTCTGACAATCCAATCAGTGAGATGGGCTTACAGATAAAACTTCAAATTGTTTGACAGCTACAAAAATTAGAAACTGTAAAACCTGCTTATTCAAGTTTGCTTTGAAGACTCTCCATTGTGGTGCAGCTGATTATCTCTTATTAGTCCATGTAAGATGTCATGGTTTTTGTGAAGTTGTTCTTCTGACAGAGTCTGTAAAATTCATTAGATTGGAAACAAATCAGCAAGGAACTTGGAAACATGGTTCATGCGTAGATGAGAGAGAACCTGCAATGGAGGATGGATTATTTGTTAAACATTTTGATAGAAAAAAGTATAGAGCGAATTGGCTTGTCATTGAGTTATTGAAAGATGGCCAATCTAGATTATTTGGGGAAAATGTCGAAAAACAAACAGTGGGGAATATGCTTTATGCATTTATCACCAAAGATAAAGGGGGTAGACTGAGGGCTGGTGCATGCATGACTCAGTTGGATGAAATACATATAGCCAATTAGACTTAGATGTTGAGGGGGATAAACAGGATGGACTATCAATAAAACTCATAAATTATGATATAGCTATATGTGTTTGTTAGAACTCAAAATATACGCCATTTGATTTCTACTGATTTGCAAATGAAAGGATTGAAATGAATTCATTTAATACTGTTAAAAGTATATATACATTTTGGAGGAATTCATGGCTGTTAGGGGCTGTGACTCTGATACTCACAAGAGAGCACTACATGTTGTCATATGGCTTAGACTAGACTTTGCTCATGAAGGCCATGGGTTATAAAGAAGGTATACATGAACTTCCAAGGTACAAATATTGGTCCTTGGAGGTATAAGTTGAAATTGTAAAGCGTATCATATAGAGAAGTAAATAAAAAAGTGTATCTGCTCTTGTGCAGAAAGTTTTGAAAAGAAAGCTAAAAATTTTAAATGAACCTTTGAATTTAAATTATTAGTTGCAAAGTGATTTACTTTTGTTGGATTAATAACTGAACAAAAGATGAGCTTGTGAATCTCTGTTAACAAGGTTGTTGGTAATCATCTGGCTTTGTTAGATAGTCTCCTCTGAAACAGACAGGGGGGTCTCTATTTGACAATATGTAAGTGCTCAGGTTTGACTTGACTTCAGATTAGTTTGCTGTCTATCAAGTCAGTCAGATAGCATTATCGGCCATGTCTCTATATCCGATTTTATCTTCATTCAGCTGAAAATTAAAAGACAAAAATGATAAAAAAATAGAACATGAAGAATAAAAGAACATGAAAGTATGGGACATAATTACCACTCAGTTATGTCATTTTATGACCTTGTGTACCATAAAGAAAAACCAGATCAGAATGGAAGCAATGTTTTATCAGAGCCAGTTCGGCTGTATTGCCTCTCTGTTACGAAGGTGAAGTCAGAGGTAGGAATCCTGACAAGCTGCTCAGATCTGGATTTCTATTGGTTGTCTTTAATAATTCTGGACAGAATACATGTAGTATGTAACGTCCTTGCAATCATCATTTTTAACAGTTTCATGCTTAATAACTTTTCTAAGCAAGAGAGGCAGTATTTGTCCATTAATGTTTCTATTTTTGATTGCATTGTATTATGTATCTTTATGTTTTAACTTGCAGTTCGAAGAGTGCCCCCACATTTCACCATCTACCCAGAGAGCCAGGTAGTAGAACCCAACGCTAATCTCAGCTTAAATTGTGTGGCTATAGGGTCACCAATGCCTATTGTCAAGTGGAGAAAAGGATTGTATGATATCAACCCTGAGGCAGAGTACCCACAAGGCAGGAATATTCTTAATATTACTGGAATAACCCAGACCACTAATTTTACATGTGTTGCTCAGTCAGAATTGGGAAATATCGAACATGAAGTCCAAGTGAAGGTGAAAGGTAAGTACATAATTGGTGTTCCTGTTGTATTAATGATGACAAACACACTAAAGAACTGTTGACTTATGATAGTTCTAGCAGATTTATGTTGGCAATTTTGCATACCGTATGTTGAATAAAATATTGGGAATAAGGTGACCCTTTGTGGTATTTCAGTACGTGATTGCATGCGCTGTGCCGTTTTGTATAAGCTATGTTGTAGTGAGAATATTATCTGAATGCATTTCAAGCTTCCCATGCATCTGTTTATGCATTTTGGCCCATTTGTATTTTAAAACTTTACATGTGTAACCACTTCCTATCTTGCATGGCGCATTATATTCCTTTTCTAAATCTTGCAAGTTAAGCGCATTTCTTCTTTACCAAGTATTCCATAATAGCAAACATTTTCTTAATTTAAAAAGTAAAAAAAACAAAACATAACAAAAAGATTCAATAAAATTGGGAAAATGTTTTTTCAGTATTGCAGATATTCTCAATATTTTGTTTAATGTATCATTATTGTGGACTCGGTGCAGTTTGGTATTGCTACTTGACCTTGTGATCCTACAGCCAACACTCTCTGGCCAGCCCCATGGAACCCATACACATTCACAACAGTCCAATGTTCTCTCATCTTCACTGATATTATGTCAAGTTATATCTTGTTCAAATTGCGGAATACCATCATTGTCAATTTGTTTGATCAAGTGCTGTTTCACTTGAGTTCAAATCACTTGAGCAGTGTCTATTCCCTTGGTCTTGCCCCTCAACTTCAACCCTGCAGCTCTCACATAGTATTGCTTCACATAATTTTCTGTGTATAATTTAGGTTACATTTCGCATATTTCTGTTGCTTTCAATACTTTTTTTCATCTACAGATGATCTTTAAGATGACTCACCCATCTCAAGTTCCCTTGGGAATGAGTGCATTTAGAAATCCTCATGAAAACATTTTCATTATGTGAAAACATTTCAAAGGTCAAAATTTTTATTTCCATTATAGCAATTTTTCCTTATAAAATTATATTTCTGTTGTTGACATTTTAAAGTGAACTTGAAAATTCCAGGTTGATACATGTTGGAGAACACAGCTTTAATGAAACTTACAGCACTTAAGTTCCATGACATAATTCTGCAACAAAGTAATATATATAAAGTATAAGATTAAATAATGATGATATTTAAGTTATATTCTGGTGCAGTTACATACACATTTGTACTATTTTGAGGTGTCCTTTGCATGTTTGTCTGTCCCCTCTCCAGTCCCTGATACTGATGGCGAAGTACAAACTGGATACAAACATGGGGTTACTGCCATGTCTGGCGGTCACCACAACCATCTAAGGACCCCTCCATTTATCCAATCTCCAGTATAAGCCTTTAGAGACCTTAGAATATAGCATTGACAGTTCAACAGCAGCTATAACCCTTGTGAGAAACCAATCAGCAATGCATTCATCTGGCTCTGCAGATTTCATCATAGCTCATTAGAATATTTAAGTTTTGATTGAAAGAAAATATCTGGAAAGATAAGTTCTTTTCATATTGAAAAGTAAATCCATATTTTAGCATGGTGCTTTTTTCAAATTGTTGGAACTAGGCATGCAACTTCTTTATGACATTAAGTATTGCCATTCTTTTTGAATTGTCATGATTCCTGCATGGATATAATTTCATTCAGTACAAGAGTGTATATTTGTGCATGCTCTAATAATGTAGTTTCAGTCCAGTCACTGTCCCTTGCAATTATTTGTTATTCTGTCAGTATTCTTGAGATGATTCAGTTTAAGCTGGTGTGGCCAATTTGAGCTGCAAATCAATCTACCGGTAACATTTGTCCAGGCAGGATTGAGCTGGGTTGCAACAAATACCAGAAATTGGTTGGCTGCCCATTGCAAAGGTCAAATGTCAACAACAGACTGCTGAGATTCACAGCAAGTTGCCACAGATTTGCTCGAAATATCCGGTCCAGATTTTCTCTGAATTGAATGATTTAAATTTTTTTATTGTCTCATACAAGATTACTGTAAAATGATGCAAATAGCACCTGAAGTTCTGCAGTATCTTGACTAACAGCCGGCTTCCAATGCAACCCTATCTGACCTTGTCAGTCAGGTCAAGGTCATCTTCCTACAGACAGAAACCAAGTCATTGTTTGAATGTACAGGCACTAATGAATTATAACCAAATAGGCTCCTAAATAAAATACTTCAATTTTTAGCAACAATCAGGTTTAGTGCAAGAATTTTAAATCTTGAAAATGAGTTTTGTTTTCATTTTCTTTTCTTTTTTTCTAAATTTAACAAAGCCTGCAACATTTTTTATTATCCATTCATTTCCTGCATCATTGAATTAGAGAAGTATTGATGTGTTGGGGATTACACCATGTTTGTAAACCCCCACCTGATAATCAAGTTTGCCAATTATTAGCTGAAAACAATCCATTGATTATCACAATTATACCTGGCTAATTTAATAATAAATGTCATTCCACGATACTTTTTTCCACTAGTGCTATTACCATTTAAAGCGTGATTGTGCCCCACGTATTACAAGGATATTATTCAATAACTCATGAATCGATTCAGTGCCAAGAAACATTGCAGCCTTACACTTACTACATGAGAGATTTAATAACTTGGCTTTTATGCATCCCAGTGGGGAGTTTTATTTCTCTTGCCTCATAACACTTGATTTTTATGAATGATTGAGATGTGAAACTGAAATCTATGGTTGGTACAGTGATACTGTAGTGAATTTCTCCCTTGAATTACCATGGTCTTGACTCAGGTGAGGAGAAGTCATCAGAGCTTACCTGCTGGGCTTTTATGATGTCACCCTCCACGTCAACGAAGATTATTCGCTAGAGAAGTCAATATTTGTCCTCATAACGCATGCTTCATCTGAGATGATGGATACTAGCTCACTGCTGCTCGTAGTTGAATAGTAGATAATTCCCAGATTTTTCATTGCTGTCAACATATCAGAACAATGACTTGAAATAATTAAAAAGAAAATATATTGATTTTTATAGGCACATAAAAGAATAAAAAGAAAATGTTATAGTCTCCTTCATTTGTATTAGCAAAGTTTTGTTGGCATTCTTAGATGTCAAAACATGATACTGCATGGACTTCAGCTGCTTTTGTTTTTATGTTCCTTATCCTTAAACTTGTTTTTAATATGTACTTTTAGTGATAAAACATTAAAACAACAATAATATTTAATGTATATTTTTAATTTAACTTATGTTTTGATATTTATTTGCTACAAGTTCAAAATCATTCTTTGTGTTTTCTGTGCAATTTTTTGTTTTTTAATTTTTCCTTTGTTTTGCTTGTTTATTCAGTTTATTATTTTTTAATATTTTTAATTGATCTTTTCTGGAATAATATTATCTATCTGTATTAAGCAATTAAGTTTAATATTGAATTATGATCTGATTTAATCATAACAACTCTTTTGTAGGATTAATACAACTGCTAAAGCAAGCCCAGCCTTGTGGAAGCCCAATCCAGGGCACAATCAATACTTCTCTTTCATAATTCAAAAAAAGCATCAAATTTAGTTCAGATTAATATTGGAACTTTACAGGTTTCCATTCATGAAAACCATCGTGCGTTTGAAAAGCAATTTCCTCTTTAACATTCACTATGTCAATATGCTCATAAAATGTGAATAGAATTTCCTTGCCAGCTCTAAAGATTGATACACTAAAAAAGAGTCAGTATGAGTACAATAACCAAACCTGATTGTTATGATTCTTAAAGTTTGTTTTCTGTATGTTTTATACATTATCCATTTGTTTTTTTTTCCTATTTTTTCTTACAGGCATGTCTGTCTATTATCCATTCCTTAAAGTTGCATAATATATAATTGTTTGTGTGTGTATGTCAACCTATATTTTTGTGATATTTATTTCTTGTGCATTTTTGAGACCAAAAAAATATAATTTGCTTTATCCATTATTTAAATAACATATTAATGTATGGCATAGAGAAATGGATTTCCGTTGTGTTTGTTTTGATCAGTATCCCCTGTTGGCTGCATCCTACCCATTTCAGTGTAGATTGTTGAATTTTGTCAAAAATGTTTCTGTTCTCCCCCTTCTTTCCCCACAAGAAATCCTTTATAACACTTGTGCTGATTAGTTTGACAAGATCGTTTTTGGTTACACTATTAACTAGTCAGGAAATACAACCTGTGCATGCCCAGTCCATCATGATTAGATCACCATGGCAACTAGATAAGAGCCACATTTACTTCCCAAAATCCCATCCAGGTGGAGCCAGCTTCCATTTCTTATCCAATCAGCAATAAGCTATCATGGAGATCTTGTATGCTGACAAGTTTCATGCTATTGCAACAGGAGCAGGGATTGGCTCAGCTGTAAGCTCACTGAAGTTTGCTTTGCTGCTACTGTGAAATTTATTTTATATCAAAAACACAACATACCTTGCCCGCAGTTATACAAGTGAAGAATACACAAGTGTTCTGGACCTTTCTCAATGTGTAAATGTGATCTTGTGTTCTGAGTGGAGGGAAAAACGCCAAAGTGCAGCAACAGAGGCTTGTTTGTTATTTTTCGTTGGATTTTCAGTGTTATACTTCAGATACTGGAAGTAGTAATTACCTCATTGAAGCTTGATTAAGCTTCTTAGTGATCATGATTTGTGTACCATTCACTGAGAGACAGTGCTAGTGCTCACTGTGCTTGTCTGTCCAATGTATTGGTGGAATGGTTTGGTAGATGTGTGGTATTCCAATAGCAGCTGGTGAATCAGATTTAAAACAAAGTAGACCAGTAGCTGTATGTGGATGAATATCTGGAGTCTGTTCTGGTGGGAAACATGTTCAGCCTATTAATTAATTATTAACAAATTACTGAGGATGTTGTGTTATTTGGATTCAGAAAGGTTCCTGTTTTAAGTTGAAGGTTTACTTCTTTGTTTGGGCTGGATTATTTCTCAATGCCATACATTTCAAGGAATCAAAACTGAAAATTGTTAAATAAAAGGATTATAGCACAATTAAAGGCCAAAAAGGTTATTATATGTGTTCTAATGGTGACCTTAATGTAATGTCTACAAGTGCACAGTTCAGTGTCAAACATGGTAGCCAGTAGCACTCAATTTGGTGGTGTCCAAAACAGCTTCTCGACCCCTGTGCTGGGATCGAACATCATGTCTGCGTCAGTTTGTCTTCGTGTTCTCTGGATTCTGACTGTTGTTTTAAATGAAGTGTTTATTACTGCAGCGTTGCCCAGCTCTCCTGTGAAACTGACTGCCTCGGAAATTACCCCTTCATCTTTAAAGCTGTCCTGGAAACCAGGCAACATTGACGACATAAAGTATATTGTGCAATATAAAGTGAAACAAGACCCTGGAGATTTCAAAGTCATAGATGGGATTAAACAAACTGAGTTTACAATACATAAGTTGAAAGCCTTTCAGCAGTATGTGCTCCGAGTAATAGCTGTGACAAAAAATGGGCGAAGCCCGCCTAGCGCTGGCATTGATATTGTTACTGGTGAACTAGGTGGGTACTGCAAATATGGTAACTGGGATATATAAAATGCATAGAATTACATTTATATCCTATACATACACACCTAATGTAGGTCATATACTCAATGCATAAAACAATGAATTTATTTTTTTAAGATTTTTTTTTTAATTTCAATGAACTTTTAATGCTTAATGATGATTTATGACTGTATTTTACAAGTATTTTTATAGTTTTATATATCTTTTTTTTTTCTTTTTAAAGTAAGCATAATATTTCAGTATATTACAAATAAAAAGTTTTTTAAATAAACATTGTTTACTCATGCATTGAGTATAACGGGAAGGCAATTTACTAATATTTAATGTCCTTGGATTGTGGTGCTGTATCTAATAGATTACTAACTGGGTTTGCTTGGAACATCTCAAGCTTGCTAACCATCATGACATATGTATACCCTTGTTCCAGTCTCATCTCTCCACTTACTTTACGTATTAATCACAAGAGTTATGGTTCATGGTTTCAAATTGAATCACCTTCCCATATTGAAAACTTTTCAATTAAATGTCCTTTTAATGTTGAAATTAGTCATATGTTTGATTGATTTCTCCCGTTGCTCTATTGATTTGGAGTTGTGGGTGCCATCGGAGCTTTGAAACCTTACAGTCCGGCTGCCTTAAGCTGGGAAGCCAGGTTTGCATTTAGTGGCATTCTTTAGAAGAACAAGAGATTTCCTACTGGTTTTTAGAACCCCTGCATGCTTCATCTGGCATATTTACAGCCTGTTTGTGTGTGTCTCAGATGCTTCAATTATAAATTGTTGAATAAAAGTAACCTTTCAGGATGTAGATTAAAAATCTTACATGAACGGAAGCTTTTATTGACTTAATATGTAATTTGTCAGATTTTAATTTTATAGAAAAGTCATATAAATTAATAATGAAAAACATTTTATAAATAAAAGGAGATTCAAGAATTTTACAAATTTATTATATTTACTATATACTGGTGAATTGATAATTTTGTTTGAAGGATATAATTATAGATCTACACATACATATATATTTTTTTCTTTTACAAACAAAATTATGGCTTAGAAACAGCAGACAAGATTATCAGAGACAAAAGGTGCTTTTCTTTCTCATTTCTCTTTGTAGCCAATCCCCTTTATCTACCAGTCTTCAGTTCTGGAGATCTGTTTAGTGGTTGCTAAAAGAGCACTTCCTTCTGTAGGCCCTTTGTATTTTCTGACAGTAGAGAGTATCAAAATCAGGAAGTACACAATGGAGGAATGAATACCATCTGTTGATTGGGACAGGAAGGCTCCTTGAACTTGATGTTGGGTTTTATGTACATGTGTATAGGGGATATCCTGTAAATGATAAAGTAAATCATTCATGATCACTAACTAAAGATTTTTTCAAGAGCATACTTAACCTCAGGAGTAGAAAATAAACTTTAATGTGTTATCTAAGACATTCAAAGTTTGTTTCTAGAAGAAAACAACAATATACTTTGAATTAGAGCAGTTCTGATACACACTTATGTCATATTTTATTTAACTTTTATTTACCCTTCATCAATCAAAAATGAAAAAAAAGATATGTGTTACAATTTGGTTTAAAAAAATCTAGCATATTACATTAGATATCATGTAATAGTATGTAAAAATAACAAAAATGTTAATAGTGTATATAGCTGTCTAACGCTTATTAACAGACCAATCAGTTGTGTTAAATAGAAAGGTTATTAGTCAGGAATTTATAAATATCATCATTCCATTGGTTAAATATGGTGAAACTGCACAAAATTAGTGACAACATTTAGGTGCTTGTAAAAGCTACCATTTATTCATATGTCGTTTTTTTGTGTGTGTTTTTCATTGGATATATAATGAAAATTAGCATACTGATCCAAAAACCTCATCATCTTAATAATCGTTATATAACTGTTTTTTAGTGAACTGTAGTAACAAGGGTGGTTACTGCATAAGAATTACTTGCTGATGATAATGTCAGAAAGTTTATTAAGCTGTTTATTTTTTTACTCATAAAACTATGATTGTGTTAATTCCACAAATATAAAGATATTTTTTGTCTCAACTGATGTTACACTGACACTGATAAAGTAGTTATTTTGCTATAAGGATAAAAAAAAACAATGATAATGTTCCAAACTTAAAAATATGCATATATGATAAAATTTACGAATTTCTATGAAATTTTTGTATGGTGATGTTTCTATGAACAAAAAATGGAAGAGTAAAAGTGGATGTTTGATCTTATAGAAAGAAGAGATTCAGTGAAAAATATAGAAAAATGTAGAAAACCATTGTCTGAATGTAATGTAGTTGGATATCATTTGGTGTTGCATCATTTTGTGTGTGTGGGGGTAATAATAACACACACATCCTGAAATGATCAGTTATGCAAGTTGAATAGGCTTCTTCTGGGGACATTATGGACTTACCCGAGGTGGAGATATTAACGAGGTAAAGGTGTGGACTAATTAGTCTCACATGTACATTAGTGCTGGAGGCAGTGGGCTGATGAAGTGGGCATCAGCATGAAAGATGGCTCTCAGTAGGCTGATGTAAGGATGGCTGAGCTATGTAAACACTCCAATTTATCAACACCAGTCAAGGTCATCCTGGGTAGGGGGCAGCAGCAGTCCCAATGTAACCTCATTAAGAATTCTCTGAAGAGGCTAAAATCTGAAAATTGCAGAAAACTGGCAGTGATCCTTTTCAATATAAACTGACAGAAATTACTGAAAAAGTGTTGTCATTAGCGACTTGAGACTCTTCACTTTACCTGGTATTATGCTGGGAAGATTGTTTGGAAAAAGTTACCTTTCCTATTAGCTTCAGGAACTTGTGTATTGTAAATATTTGCCTTGTTCTTGTCTTATGTAATAAGAATTAGTCTGGCACTACCTCTACCTAAAGTCATAAGTTGTGAGACTGACATGTCATAAACAACATGCCCAGGGTTTCTGCTGGAGCTCTTTTTATGCCAACATAATTAAGACCAGGTTGCTTTGTTCTATGACCCAGCCTAGAAAATGGTTTCCAGGTAACAATCACCCTTGCAATGAAAGTGAGAATAATGAGATTTTTTTGGACTGCTGTTGTTTTTTCCATCTGAAATATTATTACTTTTTCCTTCCCTGTCCCAAGTGATATGGACAGATAGCCAGTTCTAGGTCTTGTAGAAGTGATGATGATGATGAATATACATAATTAATTACACCCTACCCATAAAATGAATGATATTGCATGTTGACAAGTAATTAAACTGGATGGAATTTTTAAGGATCAAAGCGAAATAGTTCTGACCTATCTGATGAACACCAATCAACCCAATGCAACCTTTTCTGGAGGGTGATTTCATCTGAAAACAGCCCCCACCCACTCCGCATACGGATGTTAAATCAACACAATTTTATCTGCTGTACTGTTCATCTTCAGTTCTTTATCATTAATTTAATCAAATGAGATGCTTCTCATTGTCTCAGAAATGCTAATAGCAGAATACTTTTCACATGATTGATATTGTTCCATATCTCCATCAATTAAGACAATTTGACATCTTGAAACTATGATTCTATATACAGTATATCTGTTAAACACACAGTTGTCTTCAGATATTCCTTCTGTCTGTTAATGGATCATCAAAGGTTATCTGTCACCATTTAAGATGACCAAGGATGTTGATAAGCTGTAACTTAGTGTAAGAAATTACACAATTTTTTAAAGCTATAGAAAAAAAATTAAAAAAAAAATTTAGTTTTCATATAAAACTAGAATTAATATAAGTGTATTTTAAATTTTCTCTAATTTATGTTCATTTAGGTAAAATAATATTTTTAACATTTTTTTACCAGTATTGGAGCCAGGTTTTATGGTTTTATTAAAACAGATTTTATAGTATTTTTTAATATTGATTATGTGTAAAGTAAAAAAAAAAAAAAAGACAAAAAAAGTTTGCCAAAACCATCTTTCAAGTAGAGGGTACCATTAAGCTTTGCCTGATCTAACAGTAGCTTTCCTGGCTGTCAGATAATTACTTCGGCAGTAGCTTCCCTGGCTGTCAGATAATTACTTCGGCAGTAGCTTCCCTTGCTGTCAGATAATTACTTCGGCAGTAGCTTCCCCTGGCTGTCAGATAATTACTTCGGCAGTAGCTTCCCTGGCTGTCAGATAATTACTTTGGCAGTAGCTTCCCTGGCTGTCAGATAATTACTTCGGCAGTAGCTTCCCTGGCTGTCAGATAATTACTTCGGCATTACACTTAAGGTCTGGGATTCCTTATGGAATCGCGAGACTTTCTTCATTTGACTCTAAAAAAAAAGTTTATGACTGTACTATCAAGATTTCCAGTTTTGTGTTTGGAGTACGAGAAAAGATATATGAATAATGCATCCTTATTTTTCACGATAAGCAGAGGTATCAGCAGATCCGTGTGCATTGGAAGTTAATTATTGAGCAAGAATGTGCTGTCAATGCTATGAATGGGTTGTTTTGTGGTTTTGAACCTAACACAATCCTCATCTTTTTAGTTTTCACATTAAATTATCCATGCAACTGAAAATCACATAAAAGGAAAGGAAAGAATATTCAAAACATATATTTGACATACAGGTAAAAAAATAAAAAAAATTGCTTGGGAAAAGTGCATTAATTACTCTTTTTTTTCAATGCTTTCAAATAGTTAGAATAATTAAATGATGATGTCTGAATTTTATTTTTATTTATTGAGGCTGTATATTTTTGTGATGGACTTAATCTTGTTTTTTAATTCTGAGATTCTGAAAAACTACAGTTGTTCTCAGACTGTTCATCTGTTAAGGTTCTGAGTGATGAATAATAAAGAAAAGAATCAAGCATGATGTTTCAGTTATTTCAGCTGGTGAAGTCTGTGTTTCTATTGGTTGACACACTCAACAGTCGCAAGAGGGATTGTGGAAGTGTGCAGTTGTAAGGTTGTACCTGCCTCTCATTGTACCTGTCATAGAGATGGCAGGGAATCCCCAGCAATGTCCAAACCTCCTCCAAACTCTGTAAGCCTGATGAGCTGCCTGTGTGTGGAATGCCAAGCAGGTTGATTGGATAATTTGATTACAAATATTTGATATTAAGATCCTTGAAAATGAGGAGGATCAAGGTTTGGATAATTCTGTGGTCAGTGGCCAGATAAGTCATGTTTGTCCATGAGTCACAGTGCTGATAGAAAGTCTCCATATGATTTGTAGCTGGTGTTCAGTGCATCAAGATATCCTGATAAATTAATGTTTTTTTGCCCAGAGATTTGTAACAACTATTTGTGAAAAGTTATTTTGCTCATACATCATGATTCCTTTAACATATGAGGTTGGTTTTTTGTTTTCTTTTTTGTGGGAAATAAATTTTCTCTTAGAGCTTGGTAAGGTTGTGTGCCCAATATTGCAGCCCAGTGTCAAAGGGCATCTGCCTGTGTGTATATTTGCCACAGTCATGAAGCTCTATGATTTACATGGAGAGCGTGTCCCCCTGGGATGTGAAAACTCCTGTCAGCATCCTCGTTATTTTGCCTTCCTGACTTGGCAACCCATCTCTTGTCGTCCATGCTTCTGTTTTAATTTCCCTCTGATATGACAATATGTTACATACATAGGGGAATAATTTGTATTTCATTCCCAGGATCTGACAGTGCCTCTTCAAAAAAAAAAAAATGCAGAGAAAAGAGGCATTTTTCCTATGCAGATGTTGCAGGTTTTTGTTCCATTACTCACTCAGTTATACTCAACATTGCTCCTCTTTCCATTAATTAAACATCAGTTTCTAAAAAAACTGAAGCAAGCAAATCCTAGTCCTGTAGGAGGAAGATGTGGATTTCACAGGTTATATTGTGTCAAATCCATGCAAAAGGATAGAATTGATCATTTTGACCAAATATTAACATAGCCACTAAATATCAGTCAACCAACTTGACTATGTGCATTATTTTTGACTCTGTGTGTATGGGTAACAAAATTGATACGCATCTGATTTATTTTACAGAATTGATATCTTGAGTATATTTTTATTTGACCTTTTCCATCCTTCCAATTCAGCATTTTTTGCTTTCCTTATGGAATTAAACATTTTACAACAGTTTCAAAATAGGAGACAGGCATAAAAACAAAACTTTGAACTTTCAGTTATTTTCTGAAGATGAGATATTCTGTAAATCAAAGAAAAATAGAGGAATTAATAGCTTGGCAAACAGTTTGTTGTGATTCTGTGACTGCTCTACATCCTGGGCTTGATTTCTTAGTGGGTAAGAGCAGACTGGACATGTGATAAGGTTCAGATGGTTGCAAAATGAAATATTGATATCATCAGGATTGAGGTTTGTCTAAACAAATGTATGAACTTTAAGATTGAAATGAAAGGAAAAGATTGACAAGTCAGGTTAATGTCCTACTGCAGAGTCCCTGTCCTGGGGCTCCAGTAACCAAATTGTGCTACCCAGGGGGTGTTATTGTTGCCCTGACAACCAAGAGGCATGATAGGTTGAGTAAACAAACCATGATGATGAGATTGTAATTAATATGTGTACACCTTGAACACTTCAGTTCTAGTGAAGTACAGCAGCTGCTGTCAGGCAGTCACCTTTAACTGTTTTCTTTGCCCATGTTTCAATCTGATCATTATGTATCAGCCGTTTAATTGTCTTTGATCTCATACAATTTGTACACATCTTTAAGAACCCTGAACTTCAGTTTCAGGAAGATACTGTGTCAGAAGGTCATAAGAGATCGTTATTTCTTTTGTCAGTTTGAAGGTAATAATGATAAATCTAATTATCATTCTGTCAGTGACAGTCTTGTTATTCAAGAATTTATTGGCAATTCGAAATTTTTCCTGTTTGAGATGGTTGATATTATGCCGGTACTCACTGATCCTTCAGAATATAGGTCTGCTATTTTAATCAACAAAGTAATTCTTTACTTTTTACCCAATGCACACTGTTAGGAGCCAGATCAAACCACTCACTAGTTTACCAATCATGGATCTAAACTACTGGACACTGTTCTATTCTTAAATTTACAATGTAGGGAAATATTTGAATTTTAAAAGAAATGCTGGTGACATTTCAGAAATAGCAGAGTATATCCTTTCTTAAATGAAAGTAGTTTGACAAATTATCAATGACCTGATTGGTTTGAACTCCAGATCAATTGATTACAGGTTTTGGAACTGCTTCCCATTAATAGTATCTACACAGTGTTTTTTCCTCCTTGATGACTTAGGTAAATACATGTACATCAAATAGTTTGTACTTTTCCCTGAATCACTGAGCTAAGAGGTTCAGCAAGGGCATTTCCCTTATGGCAGCTGTCCTTCCCCAGTAATTAATGAGTTCCCCATCTGATAAAGGACATTGTCTTAGACAAGAAGTCTTTTGATCATCGACTGTGCTTAATGGCATTATGAATAGGATTAGCTGTAATTTATATTGGTTCAGATGGTTTTGATGGACCTCATGCCACTGACAAGATAGGGTTTGACCCCCAACTGTGTGCCCCGTCTTCAAATACTGGAGTTAATTTGATGCAGAACAGCACAAGGAAGGCTATTGATCAACTGGTTCCCCTATTGTTTATGTTAATGAGCTGGTCCCCTGCATATTCCATCTGTATATGCCAGTCTTGTCAGTATGGATATGTGAAGATGTTGGAGGCTGAAATCAGTTGACATCTCTCAGAGTAAATGGTCATTTGATGTTCAGTTGACAATCAACAGGTTTTACTGTCTCACTTTTAAAGCATGGGAATCAGAAAATAGAGAACTTCATGATTGGATGGCAGGAAATAGAACAAGATGCAACCATATGGCTTGGTGCCTTTGTGGCCTTTTCCTTGCTGTCTAGGAGACATCCTGTGCCATTTCCTGTTACCATGGTAGCCTTAAAACCTCTTCCTGTCCACACCTCATCCATTATTTTACAACATCTTCTGACAGCAGGGGCTGGTAACCAGTAACCCCTACCAACATGGAAGTGTTTAATAACATATACAACACTCCATTTCCCCAGCACTGCTTGTACAAGCCCAAGCAATGCTGTTGATATTACTGACAGCTAATAAATCTATAATTGATTATAATGAATGAGCTGCTGAAGTCTGCTGCCAACTTTCAGGATATTTACTTACCTGTGCACCCTATTGTTTTCTTCCCAGAACCTAGACCCTACAGACTGGATAAAGGGATGCATTGCAACTGTAAAAGATGCCCTTTTTCCTTCCACTCCATTTTCCTGTATGGGCATGCCATTGTTTTTTCTCTTTCTTTTTCATTGCCAGGTATGGATTTCACAAAATGATTATTTAAAACTATTTCAAATGTCTGTAATAAGATCAGTTCTGGCATCACATCTCATTGGTTTTAATGGCATATATAAGATGCCATGATTGATAAATATAGCAAGCAGAAAATAAAATTTCATTTCAGTGAGTCAAAGAAGTAAGCAGTTGAAACATGGTCTGTGATCCCCCCTTCTGGTTTTGTAGGCCATCTTTGGCTGCACACGTAGAGGAAACAGACTTCAATACAGACAGGGAAATAAGAGAGTTGGCTACAAATTGTTTTCTTATTACAGTCTCTAAAGGGGAAAACAGACTGGCAGATCAATTATTACTTGAGGTACAAATTTGATTGTGGCTGACCTGGCTGGCTTGGTCACTGCAGCGGACCAGTGGCAGCCAGGAAATGATTTGCCACGTGCATGCGCTCTGGCCATAGAAGTGACCATTACATGGCTCCTTTATTGAATTACCATTGGCATGATGGGGTGTCGCAGAACCTGGCTATCTTGATATGGAAGTCTATCTTATGTACATTGATTCTTAGAAAGACAAGTCCAGTGGGGACTGTATTAGGTCATCATGAACTAAATAAGGCAAGCTGAAGTGAAGAAACATGAAATTAATGACATCTGAACGTATTGAAGAAGAATGGAGAATATTGATTAAGGTGTTAACTTTTACTGTATTTTATGTTTCCATATTGTATTATACAGTGTACATTTATAGACATGTCTTTCTATGAGAACCGATGCAGAAACTCTAAGTTAATTTCATTAATGGAGGTCCTGATACTTTTGACATATTGCCCCTTTTACTTGCATTTCCCACCAAGGCCATTGTGTTGAAAATGAACAATAAGTTCATCAATAATTGAATGCTGTTGCACAGTTAAAATATTACATGATGTTTTATATTTTAGTAAGCAATTGATTTTTCTTCTTGGCCACCAGGATATTAGATTTTGTTACACACCCTGTTCTTTTGCTATATCTGGGATAGAATATTGGGGGAAAATAGAATAAGCATCTGTTTGGTTGACCTCTCCTGAAACTTTAATTGCAGTTTTAGGGTTCTAAATTAGCCTCTTAACTGCTGGTCAGGGATAGATGGGTGTTGATTCTTCTCCAGTTAACTGTCAATTACTGGAGTGATGGCCAGAAGCATGCTCACTTATCTCCAGCGCAGACTGCAGTTTCCTACTTACAGCTAATTTAAATCTGAGATCTTGGCTTCCCAGGCAGATCTGCCTCATGGCAGACTCTACACGATTCCTTCCTCTGACCTCCTCACTCTGCGTGCAGCTGAATCATGGCCTGTATGTGCACCAGATAAGCAGTTTACGGAAATGCCTGTCCTGAACACTCGCAACAGCAACATGTGCAAACTGGCACAGTTATCTGTAACATTACTGATTGGTATGGTGTAACTATGGCAGGAGTGAGATCTTGATACCCTAATTATTGGGAAAAAATCTTGTGAATGATCCATATTTATCTCCTGTATAAAAGTTTGCAAGTTTGCATGGTAAATCTTTGATTCTTACCGGAGGTAATCTCCAGGGACAGAACTGATACCAAGATTATCAACTCCTTCTTGCTCTTTCAATATTTGTGCTTTTTTAGCTCATCTGAGCAAAGCTCAGGGTGAGCTAGTGTGATCCTGTGAGTGTCCGTCGTCTGTATGTGCGGTGTGTGTCGTGCGGCGTCAACAATTTTAGTTTTTACACTCTATCACCTTTATTTTTTTAGCAATTATCTTCAAACTTAAAAACGATGTTTATGGCCATAATGTCTCGATTGAGTTCGATTATGACTGAGATCAGACAATTAGGTCAGGAGTTATGCCCCTTTTAATATTCAAAAAATGCCAGATTTCATGTTGTTTACACACTAGCATCTTCATTTTTTTAGCAATCAACTTCAAACTTTATGGCAATGCTTATGACCATAATGTCTCGATTGAGTTCAATTATGGCTGAGATCTGTTGATTAGGTCAGGAGTTATGCCCCTTTTAATATTAAAAAAATGCCAGATTTCACTATGATTACACTCTAGCATCTTCATTTTTTTAGCAATCATCTTCAAACTTTATGACATTATTAATGACAATAATGTCTTAATTGACCTCAATTATGGCTGAGATGGGCCAATTAGGTCAGGAGTTATGCCCCTTTTAATACAAAAAAATGCAAGATTTCACTTTGTTTACTCTTTACCATCTTCATTTTTTTAAACAATCTTTTTTAAACTTTAAGACAATGTTTATGCCCATAATCTCGCAATCAGGTTCAATTATAACTGATAGTGACTAGTTAATTCAGGAGTTATGCCCTTTTCACTATAAAAAAAGCCAGATTTCACTTTGTTTACACTCTAGCATCTTAATTTCTTAAGCAATCATCTTTCTCAGGTGAGCGATCAAGGGCCATTTTGGCCCTCTTGTTTATGGTATTTTTTAATGGAATCAGCAGTTTAATAATTCAATGTTGTTGTGTTTTTTGTTAACCCTTTCCATCATAGAGGACACCATGAAAGACCTATGCGAACAGCATAAAACCAGATCACTCGCAGGCTGATCAGTTTTAATAGCATAAATACGTTACCTGTTATTACTTCAGGTATGTGTCTATTTGTGCACAGCTTCCAAAACAGAGTCCGCAAAATAAACCATTCCCTAAACCCCCTAGTTACCGGAAGTGTAACCCCCGTTCTCCAATTGTGTTTTGGAAGCCATCGAGTTTCAGTGGGTTACCTTGTGTGTCCCTTTCTTGATAGCTTCTGTGCGCTACAGCTCTCCTTTCTTATCTTTTCATAGCCTCGGCTGTGTTGTTTATATTGTTCTCTTAGTTTTATTCTATATTCGTGTAGAATTCCCATTTCCGTCCCGTATCGGGACCTTTTGCCTTGTGTCACGGGTTTCCGTGCTTCGGCTCCCGTGACACTGGTTTATTATCTGTATGTTTTATTGATTACCGTTTGCGCTTCGTGGACAGACGAGATATGGAAGAAAGCCTCCTCCCGTCGGTCTTACTCTTCCCGGAAAAGGAAGGCCTCATCTTCCTCCTCAAGAAGGCTTCCCGCCCCTCTCCGGAGAGGCCGCCTTCATCTCCTGGCTCCCTTCCCGGCTCTCCTTGTGTCAGCCCCAGGGGAGCAGTCAAGGAGACCACTCCGACCGGTCACCGGGCATGACCGGTCAAGTACGTGATCGTAGTCATAGCAAAGCTCCTGACCGGTCACCGGTCGGCCGGTCAAGACCGGTCACCGACCATCACGGGACCGGTCACCGGGTATAACTGCCAGGGCCGGTCACCGGTCAGGACCGGTCACCGGTCACCGACCACCGGCACCGGGCACCGGTCACCCTCCCGGCACCGGCACCGGGGGCACCGGTCACCGGTCACCGGTCAACAGGCACCGGTCACCGGTCACCGGTCATCATAACATCGGTCTCAGAGACCCAAGACCGGTCATCACCGGTCATCGGCGAGAGATCTGCACAGATCGACGGCCAGGTCGGCCCATCACGCTAGACGTGTGGGTCGCCGGTCTTCGCCGATTTTGTCCGAGAATTCGGATTCAATTTTTGGCCCGGTTTCTCCGCTTCGGCCACCTCCTCTTCCACGTTCAAGGGTGCCCAAGAAACGGTCCCACAACCGTTCCCCGGGTCTTTCCGGTCACCGGTCCCCTAGCTCTGCTACTCGGGACCGGTCACCTTTACGCTCCACCACGTCTTCGAGGGTTCAAAGTGCGGATGTCTCAGCGCAACCCCAGACTTTTGACCCTTCCACATGGTGGTCCCACATGATGGGGGAATACGCCAGGCAGTTCAGCTCTGCCTCCTCCCCCGTCATTCCGGGTGAACCTTCTTCTTCTAGGAGGGATCGGGTTTCTCTGCCACCAGAGACCCTTGATCATAGACTATTCCTTCAGTCTCCTCCCTCCTCGGGTCCACAGGGCTCTTCTTCCACACAGCCCCCTATGTGGCCCTTTTTCCCTCCATTTCCTTTCATGGGCTTTCCCCCTCAGGATGCTCCCCCTTCGCGCCCTGAGGCTGGGTCTCCTCCCTCGACTCGCAATCCCCCTACTAGTGGGACTGCTACGAGTGGACAATTGGAGGATGAAATCTCCCTTCATGCTCCGGAGGAGGACTCCTTATTTGCTGAGGACGTGCCTCTTTCTTCCACCTCGCGCCGATCCAGCGCTCATTCCGAACCTCGTACTGACAATCCTCTCTCTGATGAGGACGAGGAGTCAGACGAGAATCGGTTTTCCATGGACAGGGCTGTTCAGGAGGTCTTTGCTACCCTTCCTGCATCAGTATGCAAACCGGCCCCTCCTCCCTCCCGGAAGAGGTGCGAAGGTTACCTTGACCTTGTCGGTAAGCCTAAGGAGTCCAAATCAGTCGAACCGGAGTTACTCCCTTTCTCTCCGGTCGTCCGTTCGGCTTTGGAGGATTTTGAATCTTCATCCTCCTCTAAGCCAGGACCGGGCTGGTTTATTCCAACTTCGGACCTTCGGCCTTTGGGTTTTAACCCCAAGACCTACAAGTTTCCGGAGGGTGATTTTTCTATCCACCCCCCGAAACTGGACCTAGATGCGAGTCGGCTCCGGCTCAAGGTCCCCTCCTCTTTACCGCTTCAGCAGAAGGTCCTGGATCGCTGGGAGCAACGCTCCCGCTTCCTTTCCGGCATCTCGTCGCATACTGACTCCTTCGTGGCCGCTCTTTCGGTCAAACTACAACAAAGGATGCTTTATCTGCTTCCGTCAGGCTTCTTTTAGAGGCCTTAGCAGCGACGGCAAAACATTCGATTTTGCTATCTCTTTCTCTCTCTTCCGAGATGACTCGCTGCAGGCGGGATGCCATCCTGGACGGCCCCAACAAGCTACTTCTCTCTTCTTCTCGAGAAAAGCTTAGGTCTGCCCCTCTTTCTTCCTCGTCCCTCTTTGGGGGCCGAATCAAGGAAGTAGCGGACGCCTCCAGGGAGGAGCAAATGCACGGCGCGGTGGCCTTCCAGCCCCGCACTCCTACTTCGGCTCCCCCTAAATTCCGGATACCGAAGAAACCTTCGGCTTCTTCCGGTAAATCCCCGAAGGACTCGGAAAAGGGCAAGCCTCAATCTCCTTTCAGAGGCAATCCCTCTTCCAGGGGCGCTCGCCAATCTGGTCCGCAGCGACCACGATTTCCTCCTTCATCGCCCCCCACCCCTTCTTCTACCTCTACCAATCCAAGGGGTAGGAGTAAGCCCTAGGGGTGCGTCCTTTCTTCCGCTTCCTCTTCCAGACGTTCGATTAGGAGGAAGAGTGTTTCTGCCCCTTCCAGTAGGCGGCAGACTCACTCATTTCATTCATCATTGGGAGACAATCACCGACGACCAATGGGTCCTGTCTATCGTGAGACACGGGTATCGGGTTCCGTTCAGTCGTCCCCCTCCACTATCACGCTCTCCCATTCATCTCTCCTCCAATCATCATCGTCTGGGACTCGCCATTTCAGATCTTCTGGAAAAAGGAGCGGTAGAAAGGGTCTCGATTCCAACCTCTCCGGGGTTTTACAGCCGTCTCTTTCTGGTTCCCAAGAAGGACGGCGGGTTTCGACCGGTCATAGACCTGTCTCATCTAAACTCCTTCATTCCGAAGGAACACTTCAAAATGGAAACAACTTCGTCGATCAGGGCAGCCGTCCTCCCCGGTCACTGGGCTGTTTCCCTGGATTTATCGGATGCTTACTTCCATGTATCTATCCATCCTCATTCCAGGAAATACCTTCGTTTCACGGATGGCCGAACTGTCTACCAGTTCAAGGCCCTTCCGTTCGGCCTGTCTTCGGCCCCCAGAATCTTCACCAAAATAGTTTCGGTTCTGGTCGCCAGGGTTCATTTTCGCGGCTCACGCCTCCTGGCGTATTTCGACGACTGGCTTCTTCTTCACATGGACCCAGTCGCTCTTCTCGACGAGCTTCGATGGGTGACAGACCTAGCTCTCCGGCTAGGCTTCATCCTCAATTCCGAGAAATCGGAGTTGATCCCATCCCAGAACTTCACGTTTGTCGGGATGCAATTTCTGACCGACCTAAACAGGATCAGAATTCCGGAACCCAGACTCATGTCTCTTCTAACTCTGGTTCGGGGGTTTTCGCGTCGGCAATCGATCTCAGCCCGCGAATTCCTATCGCTTCTCGGAGTACTCAATGCAGCAGCGGATCTTGTTCCGCTGGGCCGCCTTCACATGCGACCTCTTCAGTTTATACTACTCTCGATCTGGCGTCCCAGTCGAGACCATTTACAGACCATTCTTCCGGTTTCTCCGGAATTGGTTCATCATCTCAGTTGGTGGAATTCCCCCTCGTTTCTCCGAGAGGGTGTTCCTCTTTCTCCTCCTCAACCGGAACTGTTCCTCTTTTCGGATGCCAGTCTGTCCGGTGGGGTGCTCATCTGGAACCTCTGGGTCTCACGGCCTCGGGTCTTTGGTCCCCTCAGGACAGTTCTCTTCATATCAACAACCTCAAACTCAAAGCGGTTTCTACTAGCCTTACGACAGTTTTCTCCTCTCATTCGAGGCAAATCTGTTCTAGTATCTACGGACAACACGACTGTTGTCTCTTACATCCGCAGACAGGGGGGGACGCACTCACCTTCTCTGTGCATGGAAGCATGGCACCTTCTTCATTGGTGTCAGGTGTCTTCGGTACTCATTCAAGTCAGACATCTTCCGGGTCGTCTAAATGTTCTAGCGGACCAACTGTCCCGCAGACATTCTCTTCTCCCCTCGGAATGGAAGTTACTTCCTCGGATCGCGACAACTCTGTTTGCGATTTTCGGGTCTCCGTCTGTCGATCTATTTGCTACCAGGCTGAACAACCAGCTTCCGCTGTTTGTGTCACCGGTATCGGATCACCGGGCTTGGGCGATAGATGCTCTGTCTGTAAACTGGGATCATCTATTTGCTTATGCGTTTCCACCGTTTTCTCTGATTCCCTTAGTTCTAAGGAAAATCCTGCGATCTCAGTGCCGGATCCTCCTTGTAGCTCCACTTTGGCCAACGCGATCTTGGTTCGTGGATCTTCTGGATCTTCTGATAGACGATCCTGTAGAACTCCCCCAGGTTCCGGACCTTCTGTCACAAGGTCGGAACAGGGTCCTTCACGACAATCCCTGCGCTCTTCGTCTTCACGCTTGGATGTTATCCAACAGCGAGTTAGACAGAAGAAATTTTCGGCAACAGTTGCCTCTATTATCTCTAAAGCCAGGAGACAATCTACTCGATCTGTCTACCAGGCAAAGTGGAAGGTCTTCCGTGATTGGTGTATCGCACGGCAGATTAATCCGGTCAAAGCTCCTGTCAGAGAAATCGCTAACTTTCTAGTTTTTCTTTTTAACGAGAAAAAACTTGCGGTCAGTTCTATCAAGGGTTATAGGTCTATGTTATCGAACACGCTTAAGTTTCACAGATCCTCTTCCCTTGGTTCGGATCCTTATCTTTCGGAAATTATTCGTTCGTTTGAACTGTCTAGGCCGGTTTCTCGTTCGTTAACTCCGAAGTGGGATCTTTCTTGTGTTTTACTGGCTCTTACTAAGGCACCTTTTGAACCTCTTTCTGAGGCGTCTCTACTGCACGTAACATGGAAGACGGTCTTTCTTATAGCAATGGCGTCTTCTAAACGTCGTTGTGAAATTCATGCCTTTTCTACTGAGGAAGGCTATTTACGCTTTAACAAATCTGATGGCTCTGTATCTTTGAGCTTTCAACCTGGTTTCCTTGCGAAAACCCAGCTCCCGTCGGTCTGTCCCCCTCCGGTAGTTATTCCGAGCCTTGCTAGGTCTTGCTCCAGGGGAGATCCTGATCGGCTTCTTTGCCCAGTTAGAGCCTTGAAGTTTTACCTCCAGAAGGTTAAATCTTTACGGGGTCGTCGTCTTCGACTTTTCCTCCCAATAAAAGGGGGGGCGAAGTTTCGGCAGCATCAATATCTCGTTGGGTAGCCTCAACTATCAAGTTTGCCTATTCGGATCTTTCGGACAGGGATCTATCCTTTTTAAGAATTAGACCACATGAGCTCCGTGCTTTGTCTGCTTCTTGGGCTTTCTTGAATAAATCTCCCATGGACGATATTCTCAAAGCGGCCTCTTGGAAGTCTTCTACTACGTTTTCTTCCTTTTATCTCCGCTCACTGGCTAACCAATCACAAAACCTTGTGGATTTGGGTCCACTTGTAGTGGCTCAGACAATAGTTTAATCATCATGTCTGACGCCTCGGCGGCTTTGGTCGTTTTCTACTTCGGGTATCGCTGCAATCAAGGTTCTTTGTTAGCAACCTCCCGCCTTAGCGACGAAGTCATACCTGAAGTAATAACAGGTAACGTATTTATGCTATTAAAATAAAATTTTTGAAGTAAAATTAATTTTAATTAGTAAATACTTACCTGTTATTACAGAGTCCCACCTCCCTCCCCGCTTGCTGGCGGTTGTATCCCTCGATGGCTTCATATACAATTGGAGAACGGGGGTTACACTTCCGGTAACTAGGGGGTTTAGGGAATGGTTTATTTTGCGGACTCTGTTTTGGAAGCTGTGCACAAATAGACACATACCTGAAGTAATAACAGGTAAGTATTTACTAATTAAAATTAATTTTACTTCAAAAATTTCATTTTTATGCTGTTCGCTGCTCCTCAGTGGTCTGGAAATGAGGATTTTGTAATTAAATTTGGTAAGGTTTAACTGTGGTTTTCTTCAGATCAGGCTTTATGTGGTACCTCTTGAGTGCGTCAAATGAGTCTATATGAGGGAAAGGGTTCAAAATAGAATTAAAAAAAATATGTTTTCCCACCAAGCCTTTAGATGTTCATTACCCCGAGACTTACATGATAGAAGACCATCAAGGTTTCAGTACTACAGAATCTGTCTCCCTCATTTTCTGTCTGACCAGACCATGTTTATGATCTGCCTGAAATCTGTTGTTCTACGGTCATGTTGGGAGAATCTTGCTTGCCAGACTTAACCTGATTTGTAGGACAGAAATGTCAAGTGATCAATGGAACTCGGAAATTTTGATTACCTCCAGCTTTTTTGTATGTTGAAAATTTGCACACTTTATTACTGCCTGTGTGTCTCAAGTTACATCAAGGTTGTGAGTTTGACTTCAAACAGTTTTTGAATTCTTTAATTTAATTCTGCCCTCATTTTGTTATTTCTTTTCGGCTTTGGATCCCAATGCCATCTATTAATCATCCATTTATTGCTGTGATCTAATAGCTGTGTTAAATTTGGGATGTAGTGCCAGAGAGAGACAAGCAAATAATGTCCATTGATTTACTGCTTTAGTTTTATCTCTAATTAGTGATACATTTTAGCTGAAATTAAACTGCTTTAAAAACTTTAGTTCATGATCTCTATTTTAGAAATAGACTTTTTCAACTCCCATTGGACTTGTAACTGAAAGTTATTTTACCAGCGCTGAACTTGCTCTAGGAAATGATTGTACAGTGCATTGAGATTTGAAATAAACATGGTGTGCCCTTCTATCAGTCAACACTTTTTTTCCAATTTTCTTTAGTAAAAAATAATATGTTCAGAAAATGTCTGATTGTGCTGCTGCTATGTTTGATGGGTAGAAGTTTCGTTTTGTCAGACTGAAACAATTCTGGGAAGATACACAAATCTAAGAAACCAAATCAAAATTTTTTTGGAACTCTTTTTTTCAAGGGTGGAAAATACCTTGCATTTTTACCCTTAAGTGATAATGTAGGTCTTTCTGACTGCACGTAAACAAGTGAACTTAGTGCAGTGATTTTGAGAAAAGATGTAAAATTAATGTAGCAGAAAAAGTTATTTTAAAAAGAGTAAGGTAAATGTAATTGTTGATAATAAATTGAACTATTCAAGATTGCTGCATCTTTATGTTAATGGTCAAAAACATTTTTCTGAGATCAGTGTTTTGACTTAGTTGTTACAAGCCAATATTGATCATAACCTATAGATGAGCATATATTTATGAATGGGCTCCATGAGGGTCAGTTGGGGGTGTTGTTATCATCGAGCACCCTGATTAGCTTTAGTTTGGTGGATCCTTGCACAGTGAGGTCTGGGATAAGACTTGTTGACTGGCTCTAGAGACTCCAGAAACTGGCATTACTGGTGATGGATGTGGTAGGGGTTGGTGCACACCATGTACTTGTGACCTCTCCCTGATCAACATACCCACCTCTGTGATTGATGGAGCAAACACAATGGGTCTATTGATACTTCAGAGCCATTAAACTGCACTGCTAGTAGGCCTGACTGCTTGCCTCCATTTTTCTGGAACAAACTTTAGTTCAAACTCACTTATGATGCTGAAGTATTATGACCAGATTCCCTGGGTCCATTCAAGTCAAGCTTGAGATCATTATACTCCAGTGTGTTTTGATCTTTTTAAAATGCTTGGTCAAATGAGAATGGCTGGTCAAGAAAAGGTTCTTTGAAATTAACATTCCAACATCTGCAGAATGATGTTTGTCAGATGCAGTTGATCTTAATGTTTTGCATTTTCCATGTGCAGCATACAGCAGTAGCATCTGCTGGTAGCTTTGAGAGCCACACCGGAATGTTAGACAGCATCAGGGAGATCACCTGCTGCTGTCTATTCCTCAACTTGTTCTAAACTGGAGCACTTGACGGATGACCGTGTGAACCTTTATGATCTAAACAGTGTCTGTTTAGCCTAACCCAGCTGATTTATAGACAAACATGTACAGGCTCTCCCCCTTCACTTGAAATAGATAGATTATTATGCCACTCTAATTACAACAGAATTCCAATGTTGTTCTTCTATTAAAGACACAAGTCTCCAGTTAACAAAAAAAGGAGAAAAAATGATCAGAATGCCTTAAAACAGCTTATGGATTTGCTTTTAGCAAGTCAATTATTACTTGAAAATTGGATTCAAATGTGGTGCAGAATTTTAAGAAATGTTAATAATGGTGGTTTATGCAATTTTGTAATCAGTTTGTGTTTGGGAAAATATATAACAAAATTTTGTGATAAACTTTAGCAAATTTATTTTTTGAGGGTGTGTGTTTGTTTTTTTCAGTGTATAAGAATAGTTTATTGCATGAAAAAAGGTGAAAAATACCAATAATTTAATTGTGGCCTGATGGTCATCTCATAAACAATCAAGTTCTCAGTTTTGTCACCTAAGTAGAGACAAAGGTGTTAAATCAGATGTCACCATCTGTCAAAAGGGTTGGGGGATGTGCTCCTTAAAGGCTGGGAAACTCACACACACAAGGCAGACAGGTTTGTGGGTGTAAAGTGGGTTGGTAGAAACAAATAGGGGATAGAAAATTCATGTGGCCTTTGTAGCATGCACTTCAGTTGATTGCAGCCTTTGATAGGGATCATTGAGAACTTGCCTTGTGAGGGATCAGGGAGTTCTTGCGGTACATCTACCCTTAAGATCTTGTTAATCATTTTTGGATCCAGTTCAAAAAACTTTTGAAGCCCTTTGGATACACTAATCTCATCATCAAGAGAACCAGCTCATGTTTGTGGGTTGTTTAGATAAGGTATTGAAAACAGCTTGGAGAGATTTATCCACTGGCTTTGACATCTTTATGATCCAAAAATAGTGATCGCAAATTATTTATAAAAATCATTAGTGCCAAAGGCAATA
>CM037782.1:26665244-26709160 GCA_021229015.1 Solen grandis | reverse complement strand
TGAAAATAATTTAGTCTACACCAGGTTTAAATAGAAAGAATCCTAAACAATTATGATGTTCATGAAAATCAAAATTTAATCCCACAATCTAGACTTTCATGGACTAATGGATCAGATTCATAAACATTTGGACATTAGTAGTAGCTGAAAGCAGATCTTGAAAAAAGGGAGATTATGGTAAAGCTCTAAATCTCCTATGATGTTTCAGACAGTTGTGTTTTCTCATTCAAAAAAGGTCTATAGTGTTTAAAGGATGGTGCCATGAGAAATCTGTTTCTCATTTTCAGAACTTGGGTCTGAATCTGCCTCTCCATTAGGCCATGAACACCTCCATTTAGGAAAGGAAGATTAGCATAAGTTGTGCTAGAACTCCTGAACCATTTGATAATATATTATGAGATTCAGATTCCTAACATGCCTTATTAATGCAAAATGCTTTATTTTTCCTTATTTCTGATAAAATGCTAAATTGTAAAAGAAAGTTTCTTGCATCTGGGTTGAATAAATTTGTGTTTTCAGTAAATTAGAAAAAAAAATCAGTCTTCCCTTTCACAGAATTAAAGCTGTTTTCCTAAAACTAAAGAAATGAAAGGACATTAAAAAATCCAATATTTCATAAGATTAAAATTCATTAGTTCAATGTGTCAGATTAACAGAAATTAATGATACAAAGAATCCGACTTGATCATCTTCCTCCACACTAGAAAGGAACCATTATATCAAATTAAGATGAATTATCAGCCTCTCCAGATTCAAAACAGACACATAGACAAATCAAGTGCAACTCTGGAACAGGTTGATATTCAACATTTTCAAGATTTTTTTTTTTACCTCAAAACCAGAGTAAAAAAAAAATGGAAAACTTTCTGGGTGTGTAGCTTATCTCTCTCATTAAAGCATATCTTTCAACAAACCTTTGATACAAAGCACACTTAAGGAGTTTCCAGAAATCTGCGGACTATCAGCTTGCCTACTGTGAGCAATTAGACAGGTTCTATATCAAAAAGGCAGCAGCACAATACTTGGTGTGTTACTGTAGATAGCACTTCTCTCTGGAAACAAAAAAAAACCTGTTGTTCTTGCTGACAGATGGAGTAATTATAATGATCATTCCAGTATTAATTTGCTACTGTATATTATTATTACCAAAATACAAAGCATTTTTCTAGGACAACTCATGTGGCATTACAGAGTATGTGCCAGGTAAGAATGCAAATAGACAATTCCCCTGAAAGTGTTGGTTAACCTTCAAACAGCAGCTCTTGTTAGTCTTTCAAGTTTGAACTACATGTTATATGTAACCGGTGGTTCCATAATTACAGTGTCAAGAACATAACTTATGTTGCTGTGATTCTAAATATTCAGATGAAATAAGAAAGTTCACTCAAAATAAGGATTTTTCCCCACAGTCAATTAATATTAACATTTTTTCCCCCTTATGAATTTATTGCCTTTGGCACTAATGATTTTTATACATGTAAATAATTTGCGATCACTATTTTTGGATCATAAAGATGTCAAAGCCAGTGGATAAATCTCTCCAAGCTGTTTTCAATACCTTATCTAAACAACCCACAAACATGAGCTGGTTCTCTTGATGATGAGATTAGTGTATCCAAAGGGCTTCAAAAGTTTTTTGAACTGGATCCAAAAATGATTAACAAGATCTTAAGGGTAGATGTACCGCAAGAACTCCCTGATCCCTCACAAGGCAAGTTCTCAATGATCCCTATCAAAGGCTGCAATCAACTGAAGTGCATGCTACAAAGGCCACATGAATTTTCTATCCCCTATTTGTTTCTACCAACCCACTTTACACCCACAAACCTGTCTGCCTTGTGTGTGTGAGTTTCCCAGCCTTTAAGGAGCACATCCCCCAACCCTTCTGACAGATGGTGACATCTGATTTAACACCTTTGTCTCTACTTAGGTGACAAAACTGAGAACTTGATTGTTTATGAGATGACCATCAGGCCACAATTAAATTATTGGTATTTTTCACCTTTTTTCATGCAATAAACTATTCTTATACACTGAAAAAAAAAACACACACCCTCAAAAAATAAATTTGCTAAAGTTTATCACAAAATTTTGTTATATATTTTCCCAAACACAAACTGATTACAAAATTGCATAAACCACCATTATTAACATTTCTTAAAATTCTGCACCACATTTGAATCCAATTTTCAAGTAATAATTGACTTGCTAAAAGCAAATCCATAAGCTGTTTTAAGGCATTCTGATCATTTTTTCTCCTTTTTTTGTTAACTGGAGACTTGTGTCTATAATAGAAGAACAACATTGGAATTCTGTTGTAATTAGAGTGGCATAATAATCTATCTATTTCAAGTGAAGGGGGAGAGCCTGTACATGTTTGTCTATAAATCAGCTGGGTTAGGCTAAACAGACACTGTTTAGATCATAAAGGTTCACACGGTCATCCGTCAAGTGCTCCAGTTTAGAACAAGTTGAGGAATAGACAGCAGCAGGTGATCTCCCTGATGCTGTCTAACATTCCGGTGTGGCTCTCAAAGCTACCAGCAGATGCTACTGCTGTATGCTGCACATGGAAAATGCAAAACATAAAGATCAACTGCATCTGACAAACATCATTCTGCAGATGTTGGAATGTTAATTTCAAAGAACCTTTTCTTGACCAGCCATTCTCATTTGACCAAGCATTTTAAAAAGATCAAAACACACTGGAGTATAATGATCTCAAGCTTGACTTGAATGGACCCAGGGAATCTGGTCATAATACTTCAGCATCATAAGTGAGTTTGAACTAAAGTTTGTTCCAGAAAAATGGAGGCAAGCAGTCAGGCCTACTAGCAGTGCAGTTATGGCTCTGAAGTATCAATAGACCCATTGTGTTTGCTCCATCAATCACAGAGGTGGGTATGTTGATCAGGGAGAGGTCACAAGTACATGGTGTGCACCAACCCCTACCACATCCATCACCAGTAATGCCAGTTGCTGGAGTCTCTAGAGCCAGTCAACAAGTCTTATCCCAGACCTCACTGTGCAAGGATCCACCAAACTAAAGCTAATCAGGGTGCTCAATGATATATGAATGGGCTCCATGAGAGTCAGTTGGGGGGTGTCGTTATATATATATATATGCTCATCTATAGGTTATGATCAATATTGGCTTGTAACAACTAAGTCAAAAAACTGATCTCAGAAAAATGTTTTTGACCATTAACATAAAGATGCAGCAATCTTGAATAGTTCAATTTATTATCAACAATTACATTTACCTTACTCTTTTTAAAATAACTTTTTCTGCTACATTAATTTTACATCTTTTCTCAAAATCACTGCACTAAGTTCACTTGTTTACGTGCAGTCAGAAAGACCTACATTATCACTTAAGGGTAAAAATGCAAGGTATTTTCCACCCTTGAAAAAAAGAGTTCTAAAAATTTTTGATTTGGTTTCTTAGATTTGTGTATCTTCCCAGAATTGTTTCAGTCTGACAAAACGAAACTTCTACCCATCAAACATAGCAGCAGCACAATCAGACATTTTCTGAACATATTATTTTTTACTAAAGAAAATTGGAAAAAAAGTGTTGACTGATAGAAGGGCACACCATGTTTATTTCAAATCTCAATGCACTGTACAATCATTTCCTAGAGCAAGTTCAGCGCTGGTAAAATAACTTTCAGTTACAAGTCCAATGGGAGTTGAAAAAGTCTATTTCTAAAATAGAGATCATGAACTAAAGTTTTTAAAGCAGTTTAATTTCAGCTAAAATGTATCACTAATTAGAGATAAAACTAAAGCAGTAAATCAATGGACATTATTTGCTTGTCTCTCTCTGGCACTACATCCCAAATTTAACACAGCTATTAGATCACAGCAATAAATGGATGATTAATAGATGGCATTGGGATCCAAAGCCGAAAAGAAATAACAAAATGAGGGCAGAATTAAATTAAAGAATTCAAAAACTGTTTTAAGTCAAACTCACAACCTTGATGTAACTTGAGACACACAGGCAGTAATAAAGTGTGCAAATTTTCAACATACAAAAAAGCTGGAGGTAATCAAAATTTCCGAGTTCCATTGATCACTTGACATTTCTGTCCTACAAATCAGGTTAAGTCTGGCAAGCAAGATTCTCCCAACATGACCGTAGAACAACAGATTTCAGGCAGATCATAAACATGGTCTGGTCAGACAGAAAATGAGGGAGACAGATTCTGTAGTACTGAAACCTTGATGGTCTTCTATCATGTAAGTCTCGGGGTAATGAACATCTAAAGGCTTGGTGGGAAAACATATTTTTTTTAATTCTATTTTGAACCCTTTCCCTCATATAGACTCATTTTGACGCACTCAAGAGGTACCACATAAAGCCTGATCTGTAGAAAACCACAGTTAAACCTTACCAAATTTAATTACAAAATCCTCATTTCCAGACCACTGAGGAGCAGCGAACAGCATAAAAACTGATCAGCCTGCGTGTTACTCGCAGGCTGATCTGGTTTTATGCTGTTCGCATAGGTCTTTCATGGTGTCCTCTATGATGGAAAGGGTTAAAAAAAAACACAACAACATTGAATTATTAAACTGCTGATTCCATTAAAAAATACCATAAACAAGAGGGCCAAAATGGCCCTTGATCGCTCACCTGAGAAAGATGATTGCTTAAGAAATTAAGATGCTAGAGTGTAAACAAAGTGAAATCTGGCTTTTTTTATAGTGAAAAGGGCATAACTCCTGAATTAACTAGTCACTATCAGTTATAATTGAACCTGATTGCGAGATTATGGTCATAAGCATTGCCATAAAGTTTGAAGTTGATTGCTAAAAAAATGAAGATGCTAGTGTGTAAACAACATGAAATCTGGCATTTTTTGAATATTAAAAGGGGCATAACTCCTGACCTAATTGTCTGATCTCAGTCATAATCGAACTCAATCGAGACATTATGGCCATAAACATTGTTTTTAAGTTTGAAGATGATTGCTAAAAAAATAAAATTGTTGACGCCGCACGACGCACACCGCACATACAGACGATGGACACTCACGGGATCACAATAGCTCACCCTGAGCTTTACTCAGATGAGCTAAAAAAGCACAAATATTGAAAGAGCAAGAAGGAGTTGATAATCTTGGTATCAGTTCTGTCCCTGGAGATTACCTCCGGTAAGAATCAAAGATTTACCATGCAAACTTGCAAACTTTTATACAGGAGATAAATATGGATCATTCACAAGATTTTTTCCCAATAATTAGGGTATCAAGATCTCACTCCTGCCATAGTTATACCATACCAATCAGTAATGTTACAGATAACTGTGCCAGTTTGCACATGTTGCTGTTGCGAGTGTTCAGGACAGGCATTTCCGTAAACTGCTTATCTGGTGCACATACAGGCCATGATTCAGCTGCACGCAGAGTGAGGAGGTCAGAGGAAGGAATCGTGTAGAGTCTGCCATGAGGCAGATCTGCCTGGGAAGCCAAGATCTCAGATTTAAATTAGCTGTAAGTAGGAAACTGCAGTCTGCGCTGGAGATAAGTGAGCATGCTTCTGGCCATCACTCCAGTAATTGACAGTTAACTGGAGAAGAATCAACACCCATCTATCCCTGACCAGCAGTTAAGAGGCTAATTTAGAACCCTAAAACTGCAATTAAAGTTTCAGGAGAGGTCAACCAAACAGATGCTTATTCTATTTTCCCCCAATATTCTATCCCAGATATAGCAAAAGAACAGGGTGTGTAACAAAATCTAATATCCTGGTGGCCAAGAAAAAAAATCAATTGCTTACTAAAATATAAAACATCATGTAATATTTTAACTGTGCAACAGCATTCAATTATTGATGAACTTATTGTTCATTTTCAACACAATGGCCTTGGTGGGAAATGCAAGTAAAAGGGGCAATATGTCAAAAGTATCAGGACCTCCATTAATGAAATTAACTTAGAGTTTCTGCATCGGTTCTCATAGAAAGACATGTCTATAAATGTACACTGTATAATACAATATGGAAACATAAAATACAGTAAAAGTTAACACCTTAATCAATATTCTCCATTCTTCTTCAATACGTTCAGATGTCATTAATTTCATGTTTCTTCACTTCAGCTTGCCTTATTTAGTTCATGATGACCTAATACAGTCCCCACTGGATTTGTCTTTCTAAGAATCAATGTACATAAGATAGACTTCCATATCAAGATAGCCAGGTTCTGCGACACCCCATCATGCCAATGGTAATTCAATAAAGGAGCCATGTAATGGTCACTTCTATGGCCAGAGCGCATGCACGTGGCAAATCATTTCCTGGCTGCCACTGGTCCGCTGCAGTGACCAAGCCAGCCAGGTCAGCCACAATCAAATTTGTACCTCAAGTAATAATTGATCTGCCAGTCTGTTTTCCCCTTTAGAGACTGTAATAAGAAAACAATTTGTAGCCAACTCTCTTATTTCCCTGTCTGTATTGAAGTCTGTTTCCTCTACGTGTGCAGCCAAAGATGGCCTACAAAACCAGAAGGGGGGATCACAGACCATGTTTCAACTGCTTACTTCTTTGACTCACTGAAATGAAATTTTATTTTCTGCTTGCTATATTTATCAATCATGGCATCTTATATATGCCATTAAAACCAATGAGATGTGATGCCAGAACTGATCTTATTACAGACATTTGAAATAGTTTTAATTAATCATTTTGTGAAATCCATACCTGGCAATGAAAAAGAAAGAGAAAAAACAATGGCATGCCCATACAGGAAAATGGAGTGGAAGGAAAAAGGGCATCTTTTACAGTTGCATTGCATCCCTTTATCCAGTCTGTAGGGTCTAGGTTTTGGGAAGAAAACAATAGGGTGCACAGGTAAGTAAATATCCTGAAAGTTGGCAGCAGACTTCAGCAGCTCATTCATTATAATCAATTATAGATTTATTAGCTGTCAGTAATATCAACAGCATTGCTTGGGCTTGTACAAGCAGTGCTGGGGAAATGGAGTGTTGTATATGTTATTAAACACTTCCAGGTTGGTAGAGGTTACTGGTTACCAGCCCCTGCTGTCAGAAGATGTTGTAAAATAATGGATGAGGTGTGGACAGGAAGAGGTTTTAAGGCTACCATGGTAACAGGAAATGGCACAGGATGTCTCCTAGACAGCAAGGAAAAGGCCACAAAGGCACCAAGCCATATGGTTGCATCTTGTTCTATTTCCTGTCATCCAATCATGAAGTTCTCTATTTTCTGATTCCCATGCTTTAAAAGTGAGACAGTAAAACCTGTTGATTGTCAACTGAACATCAAATGACCATTTACTCTGAGAGATGTCAACTGATTTCAGCCTCCAACATCTTCACATATCCATACTGACAAGGCTGGCATATACAGATGGAATATGCAGGGGACCAGCTCATTAACATAAACAATAGGGGAACCAGTTGATCAATAGCCTTCCTTGTGCTGTTCTGCATCAAATTAACTCCAGTATTTGAAGACGGGGCACACAGTTGGGGGTCAAACCCTATCTTGTCAGTGGCATGAGGTCCATCAAAACCATCTGAACCAATATAAATTACAGCTAATCCTATTCATAATGCCATTAAGCACAGTCGATGATCAAAAGACTTCTTGTCTAAGACAATGTCCTTTATCAGATGGGGAACTCATTAATTACTGGGGAAGGACAGCTGCCATAAGGGAAATGCCCTTGCTGAACCTCTTAGCTCAGTGATTCAGGGAAAAGTACAAACTATTTGATGTACATGTATTTACCTAAGTCATCAAGGAGGAAAAAACACTGTGTAGATACTATTAATGGAAAGCAGTTCCAAAACCTGTAATCAATTGATCTGGAGTTCAAACCAATCAGGTCATTGATAATTTGTCAAACTACTTTCATTTAAGAAAGGATATACTCTGCTATTTCTGAAATGTCACCAGCATTTCTTTTAAAATTCAAATATTTCCCTACATTGTAAATTTAAGAATAGAACAGTGTCCAGTAGTTTAGATCCATGATTGGTAAACTAGTGAGTGGTTTGATCTGGCTCCTAACAGTGTGCATTGGGTAAAAAGTAAAGAATTACTTTGTTGATTAAAATAGCAGACCTATATTCTGAAGGATCAGTGAGTACCGGCATAATATCAACCATCTCAAACAGGAAAAATTTCGAATTGCCAATAAATTCTTGAACAACAAGACTGTCACTGACAGAATGATAATTAGATTTATCATTATTACCTTCAAACTGACAAAAGAAATAACGATCTCTTATGACCTTCTGACACAGTATCTTCCTGAAACTGAAGTTCAGGGTTCTTAAAGATGTGTACAAATTGTATGAGATCAAAGACAATTAAACGGCTGATACATAATGATCAGATTGAAACATGGGCAAAGAAAACAGTTAAAGGTGACTGCCTGACAGCAGCTGCTGTACTTCACAAGAACTGAAGTGTTCAAGGTGTACACATATTAATTACAATCTCATCATCATGGTTTGTTTACTCAACCTATCATGCCTCTTGGTTGTCAGGGCAACAATAACACCCCCTGGGTAGCACAATTTGGTTACTGGAGCCCCAGGACAGGGACTCTGCAGTAGGACATTAACCTGACTTGTCAATCTTTTCCTTTCATTTCAATCTTAAAGTTCATACATTTGTTTAGACAAACCTCAATCCTGATGATATCAATATTTCATTTTGCAACCATCTGAACCTTATCACATGTCCAGTCTGCTCTTACCCACTAAGAAATCAAGCCCAGGATGTAGAGCAGTCACAGAATCACAACAAACTGTTTGCCAAGCTATTAATTCCTCTGTTTTTCTTTGATTTACAAAATATCTCATCTTCAGAAAATAACTGAAAGTTCAAAGTTTTGTTTTTATGCCTGTCTCCTATTTTGAAACTGTTGTAAAATGTTTAATTCCATAAGGAAAGCAAAAAATGCTGAATTGGAAGGATGGAAAAGGTCAAATAAAAATATACTCAAGATATCAACTCTGTAAAATAAATCAGATGTGTATCAATTTTGTTACCCATACACACAGAGTCAAAAATAATGCACATAGTCAAGTTGGTTGACTGATATTTAGTGGCTATGTTAATATTTGGTCAAAATGATCAATTCTATCCTTTTGCATGGATTTGACACAAAATAACCTGTGAAATCCACATCTTCCTCCTACAGGGCTAGGATTTGCTTGCTTCAGTTTTTTTAGAAACTGATGTTTAATTAATGGAAAGAGGAGCAATGTTGAGTATAACTGAGTGAGTAATGGAACAAAAACCTGCAACATCTGCATAGGAAAAATGCCTCTTTTCTCTGCATTTTTTTTTTGAAGAGGCATTGTCAGATCCTGGGAATGAAATACAAATTATTCCCCTATGTATGTAACATATTGTCATATCAGAGGGAAATTAAAACAGAAGCATGGACGACAAGAGATGGGTTGCCAAGTCAGGAAGGCAAAATAACGAGGATGCTGACAGGAGTTTTCACATCCCAGGGGGACACGCTCTCCATGTAAATCATAGAGCTTCATGACTGTGGCAAATATACACACAGGCAGATGCCCTTTGACACTGGGCTGCAATATCGGGCACACAACCTTACCAAGCTCTAAGAGAAAATTTATTTCCCACAAAAAAGAAAACAAAAAACCTGTTCTGAACCTCATATGCATTGCAGCTTTCAACTCAAAGAATTGTATGGAATCATGATGTATGAGCAAAATAACTTTTCACAAATAGTTGTTACAAATCTCTGGGCAACTGAAAACAGTGATATTTCACAACTGAATATGACATTAATTTATCAGGATATCTTGATGCACTGAACACCAGCTACAAATCATATGGAGACTTTCTATCAGCACTGTGACTCATGGACAAACATGACTTATCTGGCCACTGACCACAGAATTATCCAAACCTTGATCCTCCTCATTTTCAAGGATCTTAATATCAAATATTTGTAATCAAATTATCCAATCAACCTGCTTGGCATTCCACACACAGGCAGCTCATCAGGCTTACAGAGTTTGGAGGAGGTTTGGACATTGCTGGGGATTCCCTGCCATCTCTATGACAGGTACAATGAGAGGCAGGTACAACCTTACAACTGCACACTTCCACAATCCCTCTTGCGACTGTAGAGTGTGTCAACCAATAGAAACACAGACTTCACCAGCTGAAATAACTGAAACATCATGCTTGATTCTTTTCTTTATTATTCATCACTCAGAACCTTAACAGATGAACAGTCTGAGAACAACTGTAGTTTTTCAGAATCTCAGAATTAAAAAACAAGATTAAGTCCATCACAAAAATATACAGCCTCAATAAATAAAAATAAAATTCAGACATCATCATTTAATTATTCTAACTATTTGAAAGCATTGAAAAAAAAGAGTAATTAATGCACTTTTCCCAAGCAATTTTTTTTATTTTTTTACCTGTATGTCAAATATATGTTTTGAATATTCTTTCCTTTCCTTTTATGTGATTTTCAGTTGCATGGATAATTTAATGTGAAAACTAAAAAGATGAGGATTGTGTTAGGTTCAAAACCACAAAACAACCCATTCATAGCATTGACAGCACATTCTTGCTCAATAATTAACTTCCAATGCACACGGATCTGCTGATACCTCTGCTTATCGTGAAAAATAAGGATGCATTATTCATATATCTTTTCTCGTACTCCAAACACAAAACTGGAAATCTTGATAGTACAGTCATAAACTTTTTTTTGGAGTCAAATGAAGAAAGTCTCGCGATTCCATAAGGAATCCCAGACCTTAAGTGTAATGCGAAGAATATCTACCAGCCATGAAGCTACTGCCGAAGTAATTATCTGACAGCCAGGGAAGCTACTGCCGAAGTAATTATCTGACAGCCAGGGGAAGCTACTGCCGAAGTAATTATCTGACAGCCAGGGGAAGCTACTGCCGAAGTAATTATCTGACAGCCAGGGAAGCTACTGCCGAAGTAATTATCTGACAGCCAGGGAAGCTACTGCCGAAGTAGTTATCTGACAGCCAGGGAAGCTACTGTTAGATCAGGCAGAGCTTAATGGTACCCTCTACTTGAAAGATGGTTTTGGCAAACTTTTTTTGTCTTTTTTTTTTTTTTTACTTTACACATAATCAATATTAAAAAATACTATAAAATCTGTTTTAATAAACCATAAAACCTGGCTCCAATACTGGTAAAAAAATGTTAAAAATATTATTTTACCTAAATGAACATAAATTAGAGAAAATTTAAAATACACTTATATTAATTCTAGTTTTATATGAAAACTAAATTTTTTTTTAAATTTTTTTTCTATAGCTTTAAAAAATTGTGTAATTTCTTACACTAAGTTACAGCTTATCAACATCCTTGGTCATCTTAAATGGTGACAGATAACCTTTGATGATCCATTAACAGACAGAAGGAATATCTGAAGACAACTGTGTGTTTAACAGATATACTGTATATAGAATCATAGTTTCAAGATGTCAAATTGTCTTAATTGATGGAGATATGGAACAATATCAATCATGTGAAAAGTATTCTGCTATTAGCATTTCTGAGACAATGAGAAGCATCTCATTTGATTAAATTAATGATAAAGAACTGAAGATGAACAGTACAGCAGATAAAATTGTGTTGATTTAACATCCGTATGCGGAGTGGGTGGGGGCTGTTTTCAGATGAAATCACCCTCCAGAAAAGGTTGCATTGGGTTGATTGGTGTTCATCAGATAGGTCAGAACTATTTCGCTTTGATCCTTAAAAATTCCATCCAGTTTAATTACTTGTCAACATGCAATATCATTCATTTTATGGGTAGGGTGTAATTAATTATGTATATATCATCATCATCATCACTTCTACAAGACCTAGAACTGGCTATCTGTCCATATCACTTGGGACAGGGAAGGAAAAAGTAATAATATTTCAGATGGAAAAAACAACAGCAGTCCAAAAAAATCTCATTATTCTCACTTTCATTGCAAGGGTGATTGTTACCTGGAAACCATTTTCTAGGCTGGGTCATAGAACAAAGCAACCTGGTCTTAATTATGTTGGCATAAAAAGAGCTCCAGCAGAAACCCTGGGCATGTTGTTTATGACATGTCAGTCTCACAACTTATGACTTTAGGTAGAGGTAGTGCCAGACTAATTCTTATTACATAAGACAAGAACAAGGCAAATATTTACAATACACAAGTTCCTGAAGCTAATAGGAAAGGTAACTTTTTCCAAACAATCTTCCAAGCATAATACCAGGTAAAGTGAAGAGTCTCAAGTCGCTAATGACAACACTTTTTCAGTAATTTCTGTCAGTTTATATTGAAAAGGATCACTGCCAGTTTTCTGCAATTTTCAGATTTTAGCCTCTTCAGAGAATTCTTAATGAGGTTACATTGGGACTGCTGCTGCCCCCTACCCAGGATGACCTTGACTGGTGTTGATAAATTGGAGTGTTTACATAGCTCGGCCATCCTTACATCAGCTTACTGAGAGCCATCCTTCATGCTGATGCCCACTTCATCAACCCACTGCCTCCAGCACTAATGTACATGTGAGACTAATTAGTCCACACCTTTACCTCGTTAATATCTCCACCTCGGGTAAGTCCATAATGTCCCCAGGAGAAGCCTATTCAACTTGCATAACTGATCATTTCAGGATGTGTGTGTTATTACCCCCACACACACAAAATAATGCAACACCAAATGATATCCAACTACATTACATTCAGACAATGGTTTTCTACATTTTTCTATATTTTTCACTGAATCTCTTCTTTCTATAAGATCAAACATCCACTTTTACTCTTCCATTTTTTGTTCGTAGAAACATCACCATACAAAAATTTCATAGAAATTCGTAAATTTTATCATATATGCATATTTTTAAGTTTGGAACATTATCATTGTTTTTTTTTATCCTCATAGCAAAATAACTACTTTATAGTGTCAGTGTAACATCAGTTGAGACAAAAAATATCTTTATATTTGTGGAATTAACACAATCATAGTTTTATGAGTAAAAAAATAAACAGCTTAATAAACTTTCTGACATTATCATCAGCAAGTAATTCTTATGCAGTAACCACCCTTGTTACTACAGTTCACTAAAAAACAGTTATATATAACGATTATTAAGATGATGAGGTTTTTGGATCAGTATGCTAATTTTCATTATATATCCAATGAAAAAAAACACAAAAAAAACGACATATGAATAAATGGTAGCTTTTACAAGCACCTAAATGTTGTCACTAATTTTGTGCAGTTTCACCATATTTAACCAATGGAATGATGATATTTATAAATTCCTGACTAATAACCTTTCTATTTAACACAACTGATTGGTCTGTTAATAAGCGTTAGACAGCTATATACACTATTAACATTTTTGTTATTTTTACATACTGTTACATAATATCTAATGTAATATGCTAGATTTTTTTAAACCAAATTGTAACACATATCTTTTTTTTCATTTTTGATTGATGAAGGGTAAATAATAGTTAAATAAAATATGACATAAGTGTGTATCAGAACTGCTCTAATTCAAAGTATATTGTTGTTTTCTTCTAGAAACAAACTTTGAATGTCTTAGATAACACATTAAAGTTTATTTTCTACTCCTGAGGTTAAGTATGCTCTTGAAAAAATCTTTAGTTAGTGATCATGAATGATTTACTTTATCATTTACAGGATATCCCCTATACACATGTACATAAAACCCAACATCAAGTTCAAGGAGCCTTCCTGTCCCAATCAACAGATGGTATTCATTCCTCCATTGTGTACTTCCTGATTTTGATACTCTCTACTGTCAGAAAATACAAAGGGCCTACAGAAGGAAGTGCTCTTTTAGCAACCACTAAACAGATCTCCAGAACTGAAGACTGGTAGATAAAGGGGATTGGCTACAAAGAGAAATGAGAAAGAAAAGCACCTTTTGTCTCTGATAATCTTGTCTGCTGTTTCTAAGCCATAATTTTGTTTGTAAAAGAAAAAAATATATATGTATGTGTAGATCTATAATTATATCCTTCAAACAAAATTATCAATTCACCAGTATATAGTAAATATAATAAATTTGGTAAATTTTAACCTTTTTTTAAAATTTTTTTTTAATTTTATGACTTTTCTATAAAATTAAAATCTGACATATTACATATTAAGTCAATAAAAGCTTCCGTTCATGTAAGATTTTTAATCTACATCCTGAAAGGTTACTTTTATTCAACAATTTATAATTGAAGCATCTGAGACACACACAAACAGGCTGTAAATATGCCAGATGAAGCATGCAGGGGTTCTAAAAACCAGTAGGAAATCTCTTGTTCTTCTAAAGAATGCCACTAAATGCAAACCTGGCTTCCCAGCTTAAGGCAGCCGGACTGTAAGGTTTCAAAGCTCCGATGGCACCCACAACTCCAAATCAATAGAGCAACGGGAGAAATCAATCAAACATATGACTAATTTCAACATTAAAAGGACATTTAATTGAAAAGTTTTCAATATGGGAAGGTGATTCAATTTGAAACCATGAACCATAACTCTTGTGATTAATACGTAAAGTAAGTGGAGAGATGAGACTGGAACAAGGGTATACATATGTCATGATGGTTAGCAAGCTTGCGATGTTCCAAGCAAACCCAGTTAGTAATCTATTAGATACAGCACCACAATCCAAGGACATTAAATATTAGTAAATTGCCTTCCCTTTATACTCAATGCATGAGTAAACAATGTTTATTTCAAAATCATCAACTTTGTTATTTGTAATATACTGAAATATTATGCTTACTTTAAAAAGAAAAAAAAAAGATATATAAAACTATAAAAATACTTGTAAAATACAGTCACATAAATCATCATTAAGCATTAAAAGTTCATTGAAATTAAAAAAAAAATCTTAAAAAAATAAATTCATTGTTTTATGCATTGAGTATATGACCTACATTAGGTGTGTATGTATAGGATATAAATGTAATTCTATGCATTTTATATATCCCAGTTACCATATTTGCAGTACCCACCTAGTTCACCAGTAACAATATCAATGCCAGCACTAGGCGGGCTTCGCCCATTTTTTGTCACAGCTATTACTCGGAGCACATACTGCTGAAAGGCTTTCAACTTATGTATTGTAAACTCAGTTTGTTTAATCCCATCTATGACTTTGAAATCTCCAGGGTCTTGTTTCACTTTATATTGCACAATATACTTTATGTCGTCAATGTTGCCTGGTTTCCAGGACAGCTTTAAAGATGAAGGGGTAATTTCCGAGGCAGTCAGTTTCACAGGAGAGCTGGGCAACGCTGCAGTAATAAACACTTCATTTAAAACAACAGTCAGAATCCAGAGAACACGAAGACAAACTGACGCAGACATGATGTTCGATCCCAGCACAGGGGTCGAGAAGCTGTTTTGGACACCACCAAATTGAGTGCTACTGGCTACCATGTTTGACACTGAACTGTGCACTTGTAGACATTACATTAAGGTCACCATTAGAACACATATAATAACCTTTTTGGCCTGTAATTGTGCTATAATCCTTTTATTTAACAATTTTCAGTTTTGATTCCTTGAAATGTATGGCATTGAGAAATAATCCAGCCCAAACAAAGAAGTAAACCTTCAACTTAAAACAGGAACCTTTCTGAATCCAAATAACACAACATCCTCAGTAATTTGTTAATAATTAATTAATAGGCTGAACATGTTTCCCACCAGAACAGACTCCAGATATTCATCCACATACAGCTACTGGTCTACTTTGTTTTAAATCTGATTCACCAGCTGCTATTGGAATACCACACATCTACCAAACCATTCCACCAATACATTGGACAGACAAGCACAGTGAGCACTAGCACTGTCTCTCAGTGAATGGTACACAAATCATGATCACTAAGAAGCTTAATCAAGCTTCAATGAGGTAATTACTACTTCCAGTATCTGAAGTATAACACTGAAAATCCAACGAAAAATAACAAACAAGCCTCTGTTGCTGCACTTTGGCGTTTTTCCCTCCACTCAGAACACAAGATCACATTTACACATTGAGAAAGGTCCAGAACACTTGTGTATTCTTCACTTGTATAACTGCGGGCAAGGTATGTTGTGTTTTTGATATAAAATAAATTTCACAGTAGCAGCAAAGCAAACTTCAGTGAGCTTACAGCTGAGCCAATCCCTGCTCCTGTTGCAATAGCATGAAACTTGTCAGCATACAAGATCTCCATGATAGCTTATTGCTGATTGGATAAGAAATGGAAGCTGGCTCCACCTGGATGGGATTTTGGGAAGTAAATGTGGCTCTTATCTAGTTGCCATGGTGATCTAATCATGATGGACTGGGCATGCACAGGTTGTATTTCCTGACTAGTTAATAGTGTAACCAAAAACGATCTTGTCAAACTAATCAGCACAAGTGTTATAAAGGATTTCTTGTGGGGAAAGAAGGAGAACAGAAACATTTTTGACAAAATTCAACAATCTACACTGAAATGGGTAGGATGCAGCCAACAGGGGATACTGATCAAAACAAACACAACGGAAATCCATTTCTCTATGCCATACATTAATATGTTATTTAAATAATGGATAAAGCAAATTATATTTTTTTGGTCTCAAAAATGCACAAGAAATAAATATCACAAAAATATAGGTTGACATACACACACAAACAATTATATATTATGCAACTTTAAGGAATAGATAATAGACAGACATGCCTGTAAGAAAAAATAGGAAAAAAAAAAAAAAATGGATAATGTATAAAACATACAGAAAACAAACTTTAAGAATCATAACAATCAGGTTTGGTTATTGTACTCATACTGACTCTTTTTTAGTGTATCAATCTTTAGAGCTGGCAAGGAAATTCTATTCACATTTTATGAGCATATTGACATAGTGAATGTTAAAGAGGAAATTGCTTTTCAAACGCACGATGGTTTTCATGAATGGAAACCTGTAAAGTTCCAATATTAATCTGAACTAAATTTGATGCTTTTTTTGAATTATGAAAGAGAAGTATTGATTGTGCCCTGGATTGGGCTTCCACAAGGCTGGGCTTGCTTTAGCAGTTGTATTAATCCTACAAAAGAGTTGTTATGATTAAATCAGATCATAATTCAATATTAAACTTAATTGCTTAATACAGATAGATAATATTTATTCCAGAAAAAAGATGCCTGAGCAGGTTCAAAAATATTAGTTTAACATTAACGGATTACCAAATACCAAACTGCTTTCAAGATTGCAGAAAAAAAGAGTCATATATGATAATAAACTGAATAAACAAGCAAAACAAAGACAGGTGTAACAAATTAAAATACATGATGATCTTTTAACACTAAAGACAAAAAATTGCACAGAAAACACAAAGAATGATTTTGAACTTGTAGCAAATAAATATCAAAACATAAGTTAAATTAAAAATATACATTAAATATTATTGTTGTTTTAATGTTTTATCACTAAAAGTACATGTTAAAAACAATTTTAAGGATAAGGAACATAAAAACAAAAGCAGCTGAAGTCCATGCAGTATCATGTTTTGACATCTAGGAATGCCAACAAAACTTTGCTAATACAAATGAAGGAGACTATAACATTTTCTTTTTATTCTTTTATGTGCCTATAAAAATCAATATATTTTCTTTTTAATTATTTCAAGTCATTGTTCTGATATGTTGACAGCAATGAAAAATCTGGGAATTATCTACTATTCAACTACGAGCAGCAGTGAGCTAGTATCCATCATCTCAGATGAAGCATGCGTTATGAGGACAAATATTGACTTCTCTAGCGAATAATCTTCGTTGACGTGGAGGGTGACATCATAAAAGCTCAGCAGGTAAGCTCTGATGACTTCTCCTCACCTGAGTCAAGACCATGGTAATTCAAGGGAGAAATTCACTACAGTATCACTGTACCAACCATAGATTTCAGTTTCACATCTCAATCATTCATAAAAATCAAGTGTTATGAGGCAAGAGAAATAAAACTCCCCACTGGGATGCATAAAAGCCAAGTTATTAAATCTCTCATGTAGTAAGTGTAAGGCTGCAATGTTTCTTGGCACTGAATCGATTCATGAGTTATTGAATAATATCCTTGTAATACGTGGGGCACAATCACGCTTTAAATGGTAATAGCACTAGTGGAAAAAAGTATCGTGGAATGACATTTATTATTAAATTAGCCAGGTATAATTGTGATAATCAATGGATTGTTTTCAGCTAATAATTGGCAAACTTGATTATCAGGTGGGGGTTTACAAACATGGTGTAATCCCCAACACATCAATACTTCTCTAATTCAATGATGCAGGAAATGAATGGATAATAAAAAATGTTGCAGGCTTTGTTAAATTTAGAAAAAAAGAAAACAAAACAAAACTCATTTTCAAGATTTAAAATTCTTGCACTAAACCTGATTGTTGCTAAAAATTGAAGTATTTTATTTAGGAGCCTATTTGGTTATAATTCATTAGTGCCTGTACATTCAAACAATGACTTGGTTTCTGTCTGTAGGAAGATGACCTTGACCTGACTGACAAGGTCAGATAGGGTTGCATTGGAAGCCGGCTGTTAGTCAAGATACTGCAGAACTTCAGGTGCTATTTGCATCATTTTACAGTAATCTTGTATGAGACAATAAAAAAATTTAAATCATTCAATTCAGAGAAAATCTGGACCGGATATTTCGAGCAAATCTGTGGCAACTTGCTGTGAATCTCAGCAGTCTGTTGTTGACATTTGACCTTTGCAATGGGCAGCCAACCAATTTCTGGTATTTGTTGCAACCCAGCTCAATCCTGCCTGGACAAATGTTACCCGTAGATTGATTTGCAGCTCAAATTGGCCACACCAGCTTAAACTGAATCATCTCAAGAATACTGACAGAATAACAAATAATTGCAAGGGACAGTGACTGGACTGAAACTACATTATTAGAGCATGCACAAATATACACTCTTGTACTGAATGAAATTATATCCATGCAGGAATCATGACAATTCAAAAAGAATGGCAATACTTAATGTCATAAAGAAGTTGCATGCCTAGTTCCAACAATTTGAAAAAAGCACCATGCTAAAATATGGATTTACTTTTCAATATGAAAAGAACTTATCTTTCCAGATATTTTCTTTCAATCAAAACTTAAATATTCTAATGAGCTATGATGAAATCTGCAGAGCCAGATGAATGCATTGCTGATTGGTTTCTCACAAGGGTTATAGCTGCTGTTGAACTGTCAATGCTATATTCTAAGGTCTCTAAAGGCTTATACTGGAGATTGGATAAATGGAGGGGTCCTTAGATGGTTGTGGTGACCGCCAGACATGGCAGTAACCCCATGTTTGTATCCAGTTTGTACTTCACCATCAGTATCAGGGACTGGAGAGGGGACAGACAAACATGCAAAGGACACCTCAAAATAGTACAAATGTGTATGTAACTGCACCAGAATATAACTTAAATATCATCATTATTTAATCTTATACTTTATATATATTACTTTGTTGCAGAATTATGTCATGGAACTTAAGTGCTGTAAGTTTCATTAAAGCTGTGTTCTCCAACATGTATCAACCTGGAATTTTCAAGTTCACTTTAAAATGTCAACAACAGAAATATAATTTTATAAGGAAAAATTGCTATAATGGAAATAAAAATTTTGACCTTTGAAATGTTTTCACATAATGAAAATGTTTTCATGAGGATTTCTAAATGCACTCATTCCCAAGAGAACTTGAGATGGGTGAGTCATCTTAAAGATCATCTGTAGATGAAAAAAGTATTGAAAGCAACAGAAATATGCGAAATGTAACCTAAATTATACACAGAAAATTATGTGAAGCAATACTATGTGAGAGCTGCAGGGTTGAAGTTGAGGGGCAAGACCAAGGGAATAGACACTGCTCAAGGGATTTGAACTCAAGTGAAACAGCACTTGATCAGACAAATTGACAATGATGGTATTCCGCAATTTGAACAAGATATAACTTGACATAATATCAGTGAAGATGAGAGAACATTGGACTGTTGTGAATGTGTATGGGTTCCATGGGGCTGGCCAGAGAGTGTTGGCTGTAGGATCACAAGGTCAAGTAGCAATACCAAACTGCACCGAGTCCACAATAATGATACATTAAACAAAATATTGAGAATATCTGCAATACTGAAAAAACATTTTCCCAATTTTATTGAATCTTTTTGTTATGTTTTGATTTTTTACTTTTTAAATTAAGAAAATGTTTGCTATTATGGAATACTTGGTAAAGAAGAAATGCGCTTAACTTGCAAGATTTAGAAAAGGAATATAATGCGCCATGCAAGATAGGAAGTGGTTACACATGTAAAGTTTTAAAATACAAATGGGCCAAAATGCATAAACAGATGCATGGGAAGCTTGAAATGCATTCAGATAATATTCTCACTACAACATAGCTTATACAAAACGGCACAGCGCATGCAATCACGTACTGAAATACCACAAAGGGTCACCTTATTCCCAATATTTTATTCAACATACGGTATGCAAAATTGCCAACATAAATCTGCTAGAACTATCATAAGTCAACAGTTCTTTAGTGTGTTTGTCATCATTAATACAACAGGAACACCAATTATGTACTTACCTTTCACCTTCACTTGGACTTCATGTTCGATATTTCCCAATTCTGACTGAGCAACACATGTAAAATTAGTGGTCTGGGTTATTCCAGTAATATTAAGAATATTCCTGCCTTGTGGGTACTCTGCCTCGGGGTTGATATCATACAATCCTTTTCTCCACTTGACAATAGGCATTGGTGACCCTATAGCCACACAATTTAAGCTGAGATTAGCGTTGGGTTCTACTACCTGGCTCTCTGGGTAGATGGTGAAATGTGGGGGCACTCTTCGAACTGCAAGTTAAACATAAAGATACATAATACAATGCAATCAAAAATAGAAACATTAATGGACAAATACTGCCTCTCTTGCTTAGAAAAGTTATTAAGCATGAAACTGTTAAAAATGATGATTGCAAGGACGTTACATACTACATGTATTCTGTCCAGAATTATTAAAGGACAACCAATAGAAATCCAGATCAGAGCAGCTTGTTAGGATTCCTACCTCTGACTTCACCTTCGTAACAGAGAGGCAATACAGCCGAACTGGCTCTGATAAAACATTGCTTCCATTCTGATCTGGTTTTTCTTTATGGTACACAAGGTCATAAAATGACATAACTGAGTGGTAATTATGTCCCATACTTTCATGTTCTTTTATTCTTCATGTTCTATTTTTTTTATCATTTTTGTCTTTTAAATTTCAGCTGAATGAAGATAAAATCAGATACAGAGACATGGTCGATAATGCTATCTGACTGACTTGATAGACAGCAAACTAATCTGAAGTCAGTCAAACCTGAGCACTTACATATTGTCAAATAGAGACCCCCCTGTCTGTTTCAGAGGAGACTATCTAACAAAGCCAGATGATTACCAACAACCTTGTTAACAGAGATTCACAAGCTCATGTTTTGTTCAGTTATTAATCCAACAAAAGTAAATCACTTTGCAACTAATAATTTTAATTTCAAAGGTTCATTTAAAAATTTTAGCTTTCTTTTCGAAACTTTCTGCACAAGAGCAGATACACTTTTTTATTTACTTCTCTATATGATACGCTTTACAATTTCAACTTATACCTCCAAGGACCAATATTTGTGCCTTGGAAGTTCATGTATACCTTCTTTATAACCCATGGCCTTCATGAGCAAAGTCTAGTCTAAGCCATATGCCAACATGTAGTGCTCTCTTGTGAGTATCAGAGTCACAGCCCCTAACAGCCATGAATTCCTCCAAAATGTATATATACTTTTAACAGTATTAAATGAATTCATTTCAATCCTTTCATTTGCAAATCAGTAGAAATCAAATGGCGTATATTTTGAGTTCTAACAAACACATATAGCTATATCATAATATATGAGTTTTATTGATAGTCCATCCTGTTTATCCCCCTCAACATCTAAGTCTAATTGGCTATATGTATTTCACCCAACTGAGTCATGCATGCACCAGCCCTCAGTCTACCCCCTTTATCTTTGGTGATAAATGCATAAAGCATATTCCCCACTGTTTGTTTTTCGACATTTTCCCCAAATAATCTAGATTGGCCATCTTTCAATAACTCAATGACAAGCCAATTCGCTCTATACTTTTTTCTATCAAAATGTTTAACAAATAATCCATCCTCCATTGCAGGTTCTCTCTCATCTACGCATGAACCATGTTTCCAAGTTCCTTGCTGATTTGTTTCCAATCTAATGAATTTTACAGACTCTGTCAGAAGAACAACTTCACAAAAACCATGACATCTTACATGGACTAATAAGAGATAATCAGCTGCACCACAATGGAGAGTCTTCAAAGCAAACTTGAATAAGCAGGTTTTACAGTTTCTAATTTTTGTAGCTGTCAAACAATTTGAAGTTTTATCTGTAAGCCCATCTCACTGATTGGATTGTCAGAAATATGTTCCAAGCTACCACCGATAATTAATAATTCTGAACAAGTGATAAAACAATAAAAATTATCTCCCTTGCCTTTATTTTTCAGACACAAGTGAATTTCATTTCTCAAAACTTAATTTTCTTACAAATAAAATGGATATTATGTTTTAGATATTTTGAGATGATACATTCTTGCGTATCATAGAATTATAGATATCGGAATATACTGAAAGTATGTTATAGTGAACCTGACAGTTTAATTTCAGAATAAATGATGTCGTCATTGTTTATCTACAAGAAATATTGAACAGGAAGACTTCCAAAACTTCTATATCCATTCTTCTTGTGGGGTAATGATGAGTCCAGACCTAAACAGTCAATGAAAACAAGATCATGTAGGTCCTCTGTGGCTTACCTGAGGACAAATTGCAACCACCCATTTTGACCTTTATGTGTGACCTTAACCTTCAAACTATAGACCTAGCTAATGTGTGTTTATCCCATCTCATTATGCTCAACAATGGTTCCAAGTTATCTCAAATTCTTCAAAGCAATGTAGTTTCATTCCTGGCAAAATCTACTGTGTCCATTTTTGATCATCACCCTTCAAATGTGACCTTGAAATTTGACCTATGAACCTGGATTCATGTCCACTTATCAAGCTGAATAATTGTACCAGATATTTGTTAACCCTTTCCCTCATATAGACTCATTTTGACGCACTCAATAGGTACCACATAAAGCCTGATCTGCAGAAAACCACAGTTAAACCTTACCAAATTTGATTACAAAGTCCTCATTTCCAGACCACTGAGGAGCAGCGAACAGCATAAAACCTGATCAGCCTGTGAGTAATCTGGTTTTATGCTGTTCGCATAGGTCTTTTCATGGTTTCCCCTATGAGGGAAAGGGTTAAATATCTCAAAGCATGACAAAGTTATGATTTGGACTAAGGATGTGGGTGACCACAGACCCTTTTGCTCACCTAGTGTGGCCAATCACCAAACCTTTAACCAGATTATTTCGTTTGAATACAAGAATTAATTGATGACTAAATGCAATGCTGCTCTTCTCTTCAGAAATAATGCATTAATTCTATAGACATTTCTTATACTACAAAAAAACATCTCATTTCAGCAGATTTTCTGCTGACTAATTTATAGGTTAGCATTTTGACATACAGTGTGAATATTACTAAGTATTCTATCTGTTTTTGTTGAAGTAATCTATGGTTCAAATTAAACTATGTTTTTCTAGAATAAACGGGGACTATTTACATAGGGCGTGTCTGGCAACAGAATATTGGCCTGACCAACCCTTTATGTCTTTGTGCTAACTGGTGTGGGATGGAGGTGTACTACATGTAACTACAATTCCTGTTGGCCAGTTTTAAGTATGTTTTAACTCTAATTTCATGCATAAGCCTTGGATTCTTAATACACAGACACACCCGCATACATACACAGAAACGCAGGATTTTTCTCTTTGGAGGAACTCTGAAAACAAACTTGAATATAGGGGAGACTTTTATGAGAATTATGTTCCGCCTGCGATACGTTTCATTACTAATAAAATGAGATTTATACTTCTATTCTGATAAAATGGGTTATCAAGATTATGAGTATGAAGGATATATTTTTAAGTGATTAAAACCTGCATCAAGTTTCATCCTCTCTCTGGATATTATAACCACGGGCAATACACGGGACTGAGTAAGAATGTCCTGACATTCATAGCTGGGAGTTACAGGACATGAAACAGGTTACATTGGCTGAAGGTCATGACAATATGGAGATAATGGCTATGATAGCAACAGTTCACATTTAAGTTAAGACAAACATAAGTCAGGATACTCAACTTAACTCTTAAGTGTTGTGTGTTTTTTTGTTTATTTTTTTAAATATCAATGACTGAAAACAATAGGATAAAGTTTGGAACATATGTGTATAGTTTTCACCTCCCCAGTGACAGGAGGAGCCAGGCTGCAGCTGCTGAACTCGTCTGGGTTTTAGTGCAAACAATCTTAGTTTAAGTCGGCACCCAGAGGGAAGGAAAACTATGACTATGATCACTGAACAAGACTGAATATCACTTAATTGTGAAAAAATACACCTGTAACTTAAGACTGAATGACATTACTGAAATATGGACAGTAGAGTAGACAGAGAGACCATGCAGCCTTGGAACAAAAGCCGTTAGAAGAAGACCAGATAGAAAATGGTTTGCTTTTTAAGAATTTTGAAGACCAGATAACACTCCTGAACAAGCAGCTTGACAAACAAACCAGATATTGAACCATGAGGTATAACATTTCCACTGCAATAAGCACCCCCCTTCACAATGGCAATACACAGCAAACTCACTAATAAGTCTGCCACGACTACAAGCAGTAAATAATGCATATCTAAACTTTTAAGATGAACTATTTGATTGAGCAAGAAACACTGCAGAAGTGTGAGACCACTTGGGCACATTGTAACAATCAAAAACTATATGGTGGCCTATAGCTTGGTACAAAACTATGGTAACCCTAAATAAATAAAACAAGAGTTCCAATAGTTTTGTACCAAGCCCTAGATACATAAAACCCACCTAACCAGGACATTGATTTCATTCTCTTTGATGGAAGCTTTAAAATGTCTAACAATGGTGGACGGCTGCTCCTCTGATACAAAACAGTTCTTTAGAGCAATTAAATGTGTGATAAATATTTAAATACTTATAAAATGTCATGGCATTCAAGAATGCACCTTGAATAGCATGAAATGACAAAAAATAACTGACAGTTCTATGGCATGGTTGCATGCATAGTGGGCATATAGTAGGAGGACAGAGGTGATCCCGCTAGGTGAGACATGGCAGGTGATCCAGCTAGGTGAGACATGGCAGGTAAGTGCTTATGTAAGATCCTCACATACTGTGTAACCTTTCATATATACTGAAACACTCCTTGAAATTTTAATGAATAAGGAAAAAGTTTAAGTAATATTTAATTCAATACTTAATTTAATTTAATCACCAGTTAATGCAACATGTCTTAAGTTTGTATTGACTGTCCATAGTGGACACAATGCATACATCTGCTGTGATCTTCCAAATGAACTGAACAAGAGTTTGGTATGGGAATCAGTTCATTTTACTACTCGATTATTATCCTCACACAAAGGGATGTATCAGAGATAATGTGGCCCTTGTCTGATGACCCTGCTTGTCACTACAGGTTGTTAAAGATTTAGAGATTATACTGAGATTTGGAAACATTACAAACAACCTACCACAAAACATGCTCACCTTGTCCTTTACTTTTGTCATAAATTGTTGCCTTCATCATGATTGAAAATGTCAGATTAAATTAAGCTGACATAATTTGTACCCAGTATTTACAGCCAAGAACATGTAAACAAAAATTTAATGAAATATATTTCTGATTAATATTTTTTCTTTAAAGCCTTTGTTCAGGTACACAAAATCTGAAATTTGCTAATACAATTAATATGAAATTCAGTTCCCTGGAAGATTATTGATAAAGTAATGCAACTGCAAATTCCAATTATAAGCTCTGATATATGGAGAGCTTTCATTAAAATTACAAAAAAATATCTCTTTTTTCAAAATTAATGGGATGGCTTAAAAATCTTATATTTTGGTTGCTTGTTAACCATCTTTGTCATACTTAGTCAGTCCCAAGGTTAATTACCCTTCTAATTACAGTCTCCAATATGGCTGACAGTTGTAATCAGTTTCTGTCCAATGAGAAATGCTTTATATCAATTTTTTCATTTAATCAAATTCATGAATAATTTATGTACTTTAGAGTGATACATATGGATGAGGAAATATACTGTAAACAAGAACACCCCATTCACAGACAGATAGAGCACACCCTGTTCCCATTAGACCACCAAGCTCTTCACAGAGGAGGAGGAAAGCTTTCCTGGAGCAAGGCCTAACACATCCTGCTATCAGTCAGGCATCTTTATGGGCCCACAATTCCCTGGCATCTGATTGGATAAAACAGCTGCAATATGGCACCGATCAAATGATATAAAATAGTAAATCTTGATAACAGTGAAAATCCAGAAGAGAAATCAACACAAATAATTTGAAATTCCTTCCTGTCACCCTGCCTCGATCTATCTTCAACCTAGTGTTTCAGTATCGTGGCTTGGAAATTTATTTCTTCTTAAAAAAAATTGAAAATAGGGATAGATTAAAGCTGATTACTTCTGATGCATTTACCCTTCTGAGAGAAGACAGAATGACTTGACAGAGACCAGTCAGGCTTACCCAGTTGTGAGGATAAACTTCATGGGTAGGAACCTGAAGATCTGGAGTTTATAGACAAGAGATACCATCTCTGATGGTGAAGATATTCCCTTATCACATGAAATATACCAAAATGCATTGCTTCAAGCTAACATGAACTGCCAGCATTTCTCCCTGGGCTAGTTTTGATAACCAAAGGGAGGTAACTTTGTAATGGCGCACATAATCCCCCTCTTGATACAGCAGTCAATTCTCTGGGAACCAAAGCACATAAACTCATCTCAGACTGGAAATGATATTAAGATCAGTGATAAAATTATGGCTAGCTGTATTTCCCTGAATGTGTCAGTGTACTCAGGTTCCATTACAGATTAACACAGCAAAATCAGAGTTACAGTCCTCTCCCTCCCTCCCTCCTGAACACGTCTTCACTAGAGGAGTTACAATTAAGCCATTACTTGATTTTCATCCACCCCTGGTCATATTTATGGAATAGGTAAAAAAAGCACTTCTTTATGAAACTGTGACATCTGCCATATAGTTTGGAACATCCTCAACTGAAATAAATCATTGTTTCTACATGTATTTCAATTGTCTGGAGCAACATTTCATAAAGCTTCATGTATTACAGCTTCTCAGGAATGCTTTATTGAATATAATGTCCTCAGCAGTTGCCATGAGTGTCATTTAAGTATTAACAGGTGATTTTAAAAGGTAGAGTTAAAATTATCACCATGGCAACCAGAATAAATCTTCAACATAGCAAAATTCTTTTATCATTGGTTCTAAATATAAACAGAACAAGAATAGAGAGATATAAGGTAACTAATCAGTTAAACCCTCATATAGACTCATTTTGATGCATAGGCAAACAGAGTAGTCTCATAGGAGCTGTCTGATCAGGATCTCCTCTGTTTGCCCATAAAATCTTGTAACTAAGTTTCTACACCGTCATCTGTGCTAAAGAAAGATCAAGTATTTCATAAATCATTTAAAAATCAGTCAATTTATATTCACCATGTCATAAATAAATACATGAATATTCATGAGGTAAAGGGTTAAGTTGATCATATGTTCCATCAGTGTTGGACAGACAGGGGCCTCAGTGGCCAAGAGAGTAAAGTCGCTGACTTCAGCATTTACTCAGCCCCTCACCGCGTGGGTTCGAATCCCGGCAGGGTCAATAGGATTTTAATGTGAGGAAGCCTTCCAGCTGGCTTGTGGTAGGCCGGTGGTTCTACCAGGATGCCTCAGTGCATTTAGGGTCTTCCTCCACCTGTAATTAGCTGGGCATCGCTATATGACTGAAATATTGTCGAAGCGAAGGTAAACTCAAATAGTCAAGTCAAGTTGGACAGACATGAGGCCACACAGCTCAGCTGTGTAAGTGGCAGTGTCAGCATAATGCCCAACTGAGGAGCACTAGGAATCATAAATGCCATTAACTATCAGCCATGTACCCAGAACATTTCCCTACTGTGATATATTTCCTGACAATCACAATCCAATTATCAATCATTCAAAACCTTCCTCAAAAAAAACCACCGCTTCTGTTTGAATCTCTTGAGCCTCAAAAGATATCAGTAGGGAAAGATTTTGTCATTCCAGTACAATTATAACAATTGTGAATTAAATTCATCCATCTTTTTTCTAGCCTTTCTGTTCAGTACAAACATGTTACATGACTTCATAGAACAAATTGCAGTATTTCAATATGATTCCTTCTACAGTCCTTTCTACAGTAACTTATTTAACAAGAAAGGCCATGATGGCCCTGAATCACTCACCTGATTAATATTACCTTCACTGCCTTTTATAAAACAGTCAAACTGAATACAAAATATATGCAGAAGTACAGCAAAATAATCTTAACTGCACACAAAAACTGTACCTGTGGTCAAAATTTTGATGGTCATAGCTATAAAATCAGGTGACCCCTAGGACAGGACCAATTTATACCCAAGAGCCATGATTTGGTTCAGGTCCACAAGGCCATGTTACATACTAAATATCTAGACCCATGAACTTGTAGTTTATGACAAGATATTTTAAAGACTCTCCTATATAAGTCTATGTAAAATCAAGTGACCCCTGAGGTGGGGCCAATTTTGACCCCAGGGCCATAATTTGAGCAAACTTTGTGCATGTCTATAAGGCCATGAAAAACAATTTAGACCCCAGGGCAATGATGTGAACAAAGTTGGAAGATGTCCACTAGGCCATATTACATACCAAATATCTTAACTCCAGGCCTTTAAGTTTCTGACAAGAAAAATTTCTAGTTTTCCTATTTTATTCTATGTAAAATCAAGTGACCCCTGCGGCGAGGCCAATTTTGACCTAAGGGCCATGATTTGAACAAACTTGATACATGTCTATAAGGTTATGTCACATACCAAATATCTAAATTCCAGGCCTTGTGGTTTCTAACAAGAACATTTTTATAAATTTTCCCATAATTATATGCCTATGCAAAATAAAATGACCCCTGGGACGGGCCAATTTTGACCCAAGGGCTATGATATGAACAAACTTGGTAGAGGTCCACTAGACAATGCTACACACCCAATATATTTCTTCCAGGCCTTATGGTTTCTGTATATATATTTTTCTAGATTTTCTATATAAGCCTATGTAAAATAAAGTGACCCCTGGGGCGGGGCAAACTTTGACCCCAGGGTCATGATTTGTACAATCTTGGTAGAAGTTCATAAGACAATGCCACACACCAAAAATCTAAGTTCTAGGCCTTGTGGATTTTTAAAGATTTCATTTTAAAAATATATTTTTAGCTCCTGTGACCTAGATATGCAACAGACTGGAACCATTTAAACAACTTTGGTAGAGCTTCATGCAAGGAACTTCACAGGCAAATTTTACCACGGACGGATGGATGCCGGACAAAATGCAATCACAATAGCTCACCATGAGCATGTTGTGCTCAGGTGAGCAAAAAAGGGTAATCATATTCTGTCTGGTCATTTGATAAAATATTTCTCTTACTGGTAACTGTCTACAAGTTATTAAATTCTAAACTCCTGGGTTATTTTTGTTAAACACACTCGATCTCAAATCTAGAATTCTGTGTTGATTACCAGCTCAAAATTCAGCAAATCTTAAATCTTTGAATTACATATTAGCAAGCAAAGAGTATCATTTCAATATTTCATAGTTTATCTTTTTGTTCCAGATTCTTTCAACAAATTAATTATTGCATCAAAAGTAAGACCTTTATTTTCTTTTCCAATGAAAAAAACAAATCAGAAGTCTCAGATTTGAAAACATTCAGACATGTTTATATCACCTTACTCTTCTCTCCTTCATCTTTCTTATTGCATTTAACAATAGCATCAAAAACAGGCTAACTCCTTCCTTGTAACCAGTAAGTTACAGTGTCTGTGCCATCTGGCAGGGAAATCCAAGAAGGTTTGACCAAGTAACACCTGTTTCCCTAATCATGCCATACTTGACAAGGAGATGCTGGTAAGGTTTACTGTTCTTGTTTTATTATCCAGCTTGTTTTGAGATACACTCACTGCCATGATAACACTCCGATAGATCAGGCTTCTTTAGCAGTCTAGTGAGTTCTTCAGATGATCTGGTTACCTAATTAATCCATTATAGCAGCTTGTTATCATAACAGGTGATAGCAAAGGGGCACCTGATCTCATATATTGGAGTTCAAAAGAAACTTAGAAATTAATTTGGTCACAATATAGGGCTTTATCTTAAAATAATATTTAACTAATAATTCAATTTTCATGAAAATGGGATACTTAATCCACATTAACTCTTTCCCATGCATCCATAATAACTGTTATTTCTCTGAATGTCCCTTACCTTATATTGGTGTGTTTGCACCTTATATTGGTGTGTTTGCACCTAATAATGGTGTATTTGCAACTTATATTTTTTTTGTAAATCACAACGGTAACAAATGATAACACTTATCATTAACTTACAAAGTCATGAGTTAAATATTACATCTTTATCCTATCACCAGACTCACATTGTGGTATAAACAGCCTATCGAATAAACTTAGCTTTACACTCATTCATAATTTTTTATATGCTCTGACGTCATACGTGACTACTTTCTTGTTAACTACATGTATGACATCACAGAGTTAAAGGTCGTGTGATCGGATAGTTTGTTTATGTTACGTTCTTTTTTTTCATTTTTCCTATGTTTTGCTTTGAAATGATAGGATAAATAAAATACTAGGTAAGTGTTGAATAAAGGTAAGTTTATCCTGCTCAACTTAGAAAATATGAAACGCTCGGCAAGGCTCGCGGTTTATTTTTCTAAGCCTCGCAGAATAGACTTATCTTTATTCAACACTAACCTAGTATTCTCTATATATTCTGCTGTGTTAATGCATACATCACATGATACATTGAAAGACCATATCTTGTCAGACATCGAGTTAAAGAATATTGAGCATTCTGATGAATGAGGAATTTTTAAAATTACCATTGATAAATAGTTTAATACAATCAACCAGTCAATCAACTGCTACAAATTCAGAAGATGACATGTTTTGATGCCTGGATCTCTTACCTTTGACATACAGATTGGCAGCGAAAGAGTACGCCACACCGACATTGTTCTCAGCAACACACTCATACTTCCCGTTGTCATATTCTGCACTGCGCTGTATCGTCAGTTCTCCTGAGAATCAAAGTTGGATCAAAATTGAATGTTATATAATATGATTCACCCTTTTATATATTTGCAGAGCAAAGGACAGGTACTAGTTTCAACACAAGTTCCTAAGTTTCATGCTGAGATAGATGGATATGTACAAATATTTCGACCACACACTCATATTTGTCTGAGTAATTCAGATGTAGATCTAAAGAGAAATAGAATGTGTGTATGGATTTGTTAAGCTTGAATTGAATTAAAATACATCAACATTGTTATGAAAATAGCTCAAACCAGTGGTTCAAACTATTCAGCTTTCTAGTTTAGTGACAGCTCTGTATTTCAATGTGTAGCTCTTTTTTTCTAGCTTTCTTGGTTTTCCTAATGTCCCTCTGGCTGACCTAGATATCCCTCCAGATACATTCACATGTCCTTGTCTGGACTGCTCTACCAGTGCAGCATTAGGAAAGAATGTACTGAAAGTTTCCTTCCTTTAAGTCATAGAAACTTTCCAGCACCAAGAAAATTTGGTCAAGATAGAAAATAAGCGGATACACTAAATGCTTTGATAAACACTTGTTTTGCTATTTCTCAATAATGTCATAATACAATAAAGATTGTTTGTTTATTGGGTTTAACATCCCACTGACAGTATTTCAGTCATTTGGAGACTTTATCTACTTGAGACAGATATAGTGCTATCACACTGCCGTATCACGCCATAGACATGTGACATGATACCACACCCAGTCACATTATCCTGATACCGGGCCAACCATTCCTGAAACTAGCCTTATATGCTGAGCGCCAAGCAAGGTGTCAGTACCAGTACCATTTTTTATGACATTGGTCGCGGCCGGGGATCTAACCACTCGGCTTTTAGGGACAGTAATATAATAAAGTCAGGACTTAAAAAATTGAGACTGATGAGTATCAAATTATGTTGTTTTCGGTTTGTTATGTTTTTTCATGATCCATGAAGGAGTAAGATAAAATGATTAGCATAAGTAATATCCTTCATTAGTCTGTGACATGTTCCCTCTAGAAAATAAACATGGTTTAGCAAATAGCACATGAGTTACTGATAATTTTTTATGATCACTGTGGAAATCAATAAATCTTAAGATGTCAGGAGGCTTTGTCTATTTAGATAATGATTTCTCTTTCTAAAGTGAAAGTCTGCCTACATACCTTGAAAATGTAGGTGAATCAGAATAATGGGACCTGTCCTACAGGTGTGATGTCAATATATTGAACACATTAATACATGGAATGTTTTAGTGGGAAGTTTTCTTTTCAAAAACAGTTATCAAGAAATAGGAATACCAGTAATTAAAATCCTATAATGTGTTATCAAAATCCTTTCTTTACATATTTCACCCTTTTTTACATGAATTGTAAGTATATATATGTATATATATTTTTGTTGTATATTAAAAAAAAAAAAAAAAAAAAAAAAATAGACAAAAGAAATCTCTTTGTGACACAGGGGGAACAATCCTTGTAAAACTTAATGTGCCAAGTCACAGCAAAGGGAAACAACCCTTTTTCAAGTTTCATTAAGCAAAAACAGAGTTATCTTTCTTTCTCTGTGGTCACATTATCCTTCCCTTATATTCTGATCGACAAGCAAGGGAACTAACTATACATGTACCAGTACCAATTTTTTACGACTTTGGTATGTCGCAGCCAGGGATCAAACTGAAACCTCCCACTCCCCAGGTGGATGGTAATATACCGGTAATAAAGCCAGGACTTAAAAAAATGGAGACTGATGAGGTCCAAATTATGTTATTTTTGGTTTGTTTGTGATGTTTTTTCATGATCCACTAAGGAGTAAGATAAAAATGATTAGCATAGGTATAATCATCTTAAATCTGTTGTTGTTTTTTAATCAAAATACAACAAAATAAATCCACAAATTAAATATTTCTATTGCGTATGGACAATTTCAAATTTTCTACATACTTCATTTTTCTCGGATAATATATAAATAAACAAACTATGTGGAGCATTTCAGAAAGATATATAAACCTCACTCTTCATGTGTAGACAGACATACAGCTCAGCCATTCCATAATTGACCCAATTTTGCAAAAAGCATGTCGCCCATAATCAAATGAATAAAAACATGAAGAAAAAACTGTTATGAAAAAGACTATTTTCTTGTGATATCATTGAATATGAGGAAAAATATTTGAAACTTTTTATTTTGTCCCAAAATGCCACATTTGGTTAATTATTTGCACTTCATTATAGCACGGGATAGGAAAAAACCCATGTTGCCGATACAAAGTAATACATATACTGCAGTATTGAGTGACAAAATAACTTTCCAGGTTTTCACAAATCATTGTTTTCATAACGGCATACCTATGTTCTTGTTGAATCCGAGTTATACATGATGACAAGATGATGCATTTTAATGTTTTGTTGCCTTTTGTACATGTCGCTGATTCCTACCTATGCTCCGTAACAATTATGAAATAGGGGTTACATTCAATGAATCGTACTACAACAAGGGCAGGTATGTACAGTATCAAGGAAGATTGAAAATTATGGAAACATGTACTTTAACACTTTAAATTCTTTACTTTACTGAGAAAAGCAATCTAAATTGAAAAAAGAAAATTTTATGTTTTAAAACTTGTGCTTGCGTAAAGGCTATATCTAAAAAATACGGGCTTGGTAAGGAAACTGGAGCTATCCATATATTGTCTTAATATCAGAAGGTGTCATAAATGCAAGATGTTTTGTGATTCTTGCATCAACAGCCCTACAATATCATTAAAACCCACTGAATCGCTATGCTTCTGTAACAGCTATGTTCTGTAACAATACTGCCCCTTTGTTTAATTAATGGTTTATGTTTAATTTTGAGAAAAACATACAAACATCTGTGGATACCTGCACCGTTTTTCATATTGTACCATTCTACATCATAGTAAGCGAATCTAGCAGATGTGTTTTTCATTGAATTTTGAACTTGAAGGTAAGTGTTTTTTCATAATCATTTTTGTCACTGCATTTATGTCTTTTACTGTTTATGTAAAATATTGATACCATTATTTTTATAAAGTTAACATATTTCCAGCTGAAAAAAAAATACAACAAAACAAAACACTGGTAACCTGTGTCAACATGAGATATTACCTTGTATATTTTTGATACGGAACATAGCAGAAATGTCTTAAAAGGATTATCAGCTACTATGGCAACCACATGAGGCAGATATTGTGCAGTTATTTAAGTAAAATGTAGTTATTTGCCAGAATGTACATTTCCAAATTTTGATAATTTAGATCATACACTCCTGCATGTAATGTTTTGTTTTTTTACTGTATGACAATGTCTATAACACTGTTAGATGGAGAAGGTGGTGGGCGAAACAAAGGAAATAGAACCGTGAGACCTACTTTAAGAAAGATGGGAAGAGAAAAAATGTTTCTTATTTGGAAATGTAGTGATTTAAGAACTGAAATGAAATGTCATACAGAAGAAGAAAAGTTGAAATGTGAACCTAAGTATTGGGGGTCCAAATTTTGAATAAATACATTTTATATACATGTATATATTGTATATTGGAAATTAAGCAGTGAGACTGACGTATATATATATATTGTATTGGAAATTAAGCAGTGAGACTGATGTATCAAGAAAGAAATGCTCCATAATGAAATCCATTTTGCATAGTTTTCATGATGGTTGATTGATAAATTGTGTTCCCATATATAGCCCTTCATTGAACTGATACCATTGTTTTAGATTTGTAATTGCTGGAAATTAATGGATATAGTTTAACATGAATACTGAAAATGCCAGATTTGTGTGATAATTTCGTCATCAGAGTGTTATGATACATGTATTCATTTATTTGACTAATAATATAGGGCTTTCTTTAGTGAGGCATACATAAATTTGTATTATTTGTATGTTAATATCCAATCGTTGTATATAAAATGCTATGATATGCAAGAACTAATACCTATCAGGCTAAGCTCCATCACGGAATTGTGATTCTAGATATTTCCTCAGCCAGATATAGTTATAGTATTGTTCTTAATACATTTACTTAGATTGTTAATTTTTGAGTTTGGCAAATAAATCAAACTTCATAGAACAGTGTTGTGCTTTATATCTATCATTGTATTCAAAAAAAGTATGAGAAATATGATTCTCTTAGGTTGAATTTGAGACAACATAGTTGTCAAGACCTATGATGCAAGTAACATTGCGTTGAACAAGATACGTACACATACTAGATATTATACAATTGCCCATCTTCTATCAGGAAAACAAAAAACCATGTGTATAATGTGTGACTGAGTAGCTTAAACACCGTTTGAGAAAGAACTATCCTCATATCTATGCTCCGTAACAGTTAATTTTGATATATATTTTCAAGCTGCAACCCAGAAATAATGGTTATAATGGTGAGGGTCAAACTTTCTAATACTGTGATAAGTCATCGATATTATAAAAGAAATAAGTATATTAAACTTTTAATGAAATTTAAATTTGAACTTTTTGTAAATCAAAAATGAGTCAATTATCGTGGAATGGCCGAGCTGAATCATTAAGTAGTTTGTGGTACTGATTGTTAAGTATACACAGACTGTAAACCTGGAGGTACATCTACATATGTCACCAGACCTCTGCTGGCCTGATCAACTGCCCTTGGGACCAAGAAGCTGTGAGTTCAAACCCCAGCTACAACATACCTGTTTGGTGCTAATAATAAAAGACAGGTCCAGCACCTTTTGTCTGTGTCAACTTGGTGCCTTCCTTTTAATAGTGCACATCACATCCAGGTAGCCCACAATACTGTTTTGGGATGCAAAACTTTTCAAATTAAACTGCATTAACAGGTTTCCTCACATCTTTTTCATTTGATTCAACTGAGGAAAATTTTATATCAGCTGCTTTATGATCTAGATCTGACTTAAACCTAGATTACCTTAACTTTCAGTCACAGCATGAATTATAATCAATCAAACCTTCTGTCACATCCCCATCATGTGGCAACAGCGGTGGTACCTACCATCACTTGTTTGGTGTATACGAGGGTCCCCAGTGTCAACTGGTATGGAGTCCTTCAGCCAATAGATCTCTGGTGCTTCCATACCCTCTGCCTTTGCGGAACACTTAAGCACAGCCTCATGGTCCTTCTCCACAGACTTCAGCTGAGGATTCTCAATGATTTTGGGGTATCCAGCAGGCATATCTGCAACATGGCAGGAGGGATTACAAATATGTCACTTTATGTGCATATCAACACATACTTGTGTTGTCAGTAGATTTCCTAAATATCATGCCACTAGCTAGGTATCACACTTTAGTCAGAAATGATATGATTACACATAACTCCTGTTTAACTGGAAAAGACAAGGTATTTTAAAACTTATGTTTATTGGCTGCTTGTATCCATCCATTGATATTTAAGTACATGTATTACTTTTTGTGTTTAAACTCTTAAGTCTTGTGTTGTTTATTGCAAATGGAAGGTCAACAGACTGAAGCCAAAAAAAGGTGGAGCTACTTTTGATAAGTGAGAGGATTACACCAGAGTGAGGGTGTGATTGGATGAAGTTTACAATCACTTCAATCCTTAGTTAGTGTTCATCACTCCAAATGTGACAAGGGTCTTACCACTACAGGGATGTTTATAACAAAAGTAGAACTAAAATAATACTCTTTTCTCCAATCAAATGTTCGAAAAATCACTGCATTGCTGAGATTATACTCCTCACTTTTGGGAGTATGTGATGTTATTTCATTGTCTCTTAAAGAAGGAAATAGATCTATTTTATAAATGAATTGAAAAGACTTAAGTGAAGTAGGTTTTTGGATTACCTATGCCAATTTTAAGTTATAGTTATTCATTTATCATGAACAACATCATAAGCAATTTTTTATTCATCTTTTTTCCCATAATTTTGTATGATATATGTCTACAGTTTTAGAAAAATTACACATAGGTAAATTATCAATTATAATGACATAACCATAGGTGAGTTGGATAAACAGATGATGGCAGTCAGAACTATGAAGGGAAAGAGAAATATGCATTAAATACCCTAAAATGGAATTTTAACTCACATGGGAGAGGTAAGTTTACTAACTGGGTCAAAGCACTGAAGTGACTATGGTACAACTTGTTGATAACTTATCTGCTCTCTCTCTAATTGAACGCTGACTGTTTCTTAATGACAGGCGGATGGACCAAAATGCAAAGCTCCCATTCTGAAATGTTTCATTTGTTGATTTTTGTCGGTTGATTTATGGACCATGTCACTTACTAAGAACTGGTTACACAGTGAAAACCATTAATTCTCAGCATTTTCACAATAAAATGCAAGCTTTTATTGCATACAACTATTGATTTTAGATCAACTCATTGAATACATGCATAACCAGAATGGCCTGTTTAGACAATAAGCATGGAAAAGCCTTATCTCACACTTCGTCTCTGAAAACTGTGGTTTATTAGCGAAATTAACTACATAGTATTTGGAATAAATCTGAATAATATTTCAACATGCTTTAACAGGGACAATTATTACACAGAAATAAACATGTGAGGATGGCATGATAGGGAAGTTTGAATACATTAATACAGGAAAATATGGTGTTAGGATCATGACCAAATGTAGTTGTGAAACATGGGGATGTTGGCTATTATAATGAGTAAAATCAGACTAAGGGTGTGAATGGAGACTAAATGAGTGGTACACCAGTTGTCATGGCTATCTCTGATGGCTGTAGGCTTATATATGAACCAATCAGCCAAAATACAAACCAGATGACAAACTAGGGTAAACACAGTCATATGTATGTCTATCAACGGTGTAGGCTTCTTTGAATTTAGTCACCCTTCTTTTTAAATTTTAATATAGAAATTTACTCCAAACTTCATCTGCTTGTATACCAACAATGACAAATGACTCAATATAAAACATCAGTGATAAAAATTGATGAAATATGTTCTGACACTCACATACTCCTTAAGCTACTCTTTATACTATGCTTAATGAATCTCTTTATATTTCTGCCATGACAACCTTCCAAAAGCTTGTCAAAATAATAATTAAACAAGAGAGCCATACTTTGTTCACCTGACTACCATTGCTCTTAAAGACTTGTCATGTCCTTCCTTACCTAATGGGATATCAACCATGATCACTGTATCCAAGCTTGATCAACATTGCTTAAGTAATGAAGATGCTAATTGTAAACATTCTACCTATAACTGTGGACAATGGATGATGGATGGACAATAGACAAAAGAAAACCAACAAACCTTAAAGTAAAAATTCAAGTCCTGCAGTAAGTCTTATGGAAGTGATGGTGCAGTGATGGAAGAACTGTGACACTCAAACACAGCAAAAAGGACAAGGTTAAAACTAGTTGACCAACGTGACATGTGACACTTCTACAAAAAGCTCAAGGGACATGGTTGGTGATCTACCAAATTATAGGGGACATGATTATCATCAACTATTAACCAAATGGCCATCTGACAAACTAATCTCAGAGCCATACATTATTTGTGGATAACTTGACACATCATATACATTTCTAGACTCATTTAAAGCATAAAAGATATGGTGTTACCAATTATGCAACATATCACCATTTACATTTGCACTTTGCAGTTATCTGGCATGCATTCAGTATGCTAAATCACTTACAGTCATCTATGAAGTTTTCTTAGATCATATACCATTCTGTTCGCATGTACCTTATGCTGAAGTATAAAATCTGGCAGCATTACGTCTGAAGCAAATGATCATCTATAGAACAACTGGACATATACTAGATCGATCTTGGACCACATGGATAGGACCAATAGGAAAACACTTGGTCACTTTCTCAATTTCAGCTTCTTCCATAATGTGACACATAAACTGCTTCATCACACTGTAGGAAACTGCTACACCACAACATAGGAAACTGCTACATCTCACTGTAGGAATCTGCTACACTACAACATAGGAAACGGCTTCATCCCACTGTAGGAAATTGCTACACTACAAGGAAACGCTCATCCCTGTAAAACCTACATAGCACACCAAAAAACTGCTACACTGCACAGTAGGAAACTGCTACATTACAAGGTAGAAAATAGATACTCTGCTAAGTAAGAAACTGCTACACTACAAAGTTGAACTCTGCTACATCGTGTACAATACTTCATACACAGGAATTGCATGACAGAATGTATTTTAGAGAACTTTTTTCTAAAATTTAAATATATCATCCATTATAAAAAATAATAGAAGAACTACATATTGCAATCAATTTGTTGGAAATAATGGAGGGGTTGAATGGGAAACCTTTAATTTAAGATGGTCAATGTTGGTCCATGAAACATTTTCATGTTCCTGTGACATTTTTTGACATGACATAGCTCTTATACAATGACATAAATCATCTACAGATAGGTGTATCTGAAGTGTCCAAATTAAACTTGACCAGTTATGTGATGAAAAGCTGAAGTTGCAAGACAATTATTTGCATACTCGCAAGAAAGTTAATAGTTTCAAGAAATCTCCTGTTTCTTGATATAAATATGTTTTGACATCAAGCATGACTTGTGGCTTCAACTAGCTTAGATCTGACTGGAAGTAATATTGTTACTTAAAATTATAAGAAAAGTCTATAATCAAAGCAATATGAAAAAACATGATGACTTCAATTATCATGTCTAAATAAAAATATGATATCATAAAAGGATCAGCACTGATAAAATTACATCTTGACTGGAAAAAAAAAAAGAATCCAACAACCTGCAAATCTGTAGACAAAAGCTAGATGTACAAGCAATGGTATGCTTAATTATCTAAGATGCACACTTATATCACTACTAGGCAAAAACTCACTGTCCATGCTCCACCATTCTCTATGTTTAACAGTTAAGAGGAAGTGTATACATATATATAAAACAGTTGACTAAAGAAGAGGATTCTGATCAAGATGATAGCTTGCATAGGGGTTGAAAAGTCAAGAAGCGCTGAACAGTCGCAAGCATGTCTAATTAAAACTTCACAGTTGGTCAGTCTAGTGCACAAAGTTCTTTTCTTTTTTATTCAGCAAGATACTTTCAGAACCTGTCAAGAAACTAGCATTATGTCAAACTAAATTATTTACATAAGGTTTTCTAGACAACCAATCCAGTCAAATTAAATTGTTTGTTTCTATTTTCAGACTGTCTGCGAAATTATCATCTGTGTAACTAAAAGGGTTTGTCTGTAGTCTGACCAATTGTTAAGTTTACTGGAAGCAATAATGTTTCAAGACCAAAACTTAAAATACATTTATCTTTCCCTCAATGCAATCAGCTTATCAAAAACTAAAATGATATTAAATGGCTGATTCATTGCTGCTAGAACACAATAACTTGTTATTATACATACTCAACAGCTTTTTTGTTTCATGAGGCCTCAAACCAGCAAGATCTAATCAAGATCAAACTGCTAGCACTGTGTAGTCAATCTTATATCAATTAAGACCTGTAGCAACTACACATTCTGAAAAAAAAAGGTATATCAATGTTATCTAGTCTCCACCAAGCAGTCTATAAAGATGAATTGATGCACTGCCAGTGAAAACTACAGTATGACCAAGATTTATTCATGCATTAACTGAGCTGAGGCATCCTTTCAAAGCTCTATTTCTCGTTGATGCTGCAGCTACTGGAACTAAGACATGAAAAAAGAAATATACAGATAGCTGACTGATCCAGCATGCAATAGCTTGCCTGATGCATTTTCGCTAGCCTGTGCGCACCTACTGCGAAGATCTCCGCCCTATACAATGATCACATTCAGAATGAAGCCATGCAGAGAGAGAAAATCTGTATTTCTAAGTTTTGGCCAGAGACACTAGCGAGGTTAAATCTATAAAATTTGAAGAGGAAAGGCACCAATATCACGGTTACCATGGGGATAGGGGTAAGGGGTTAAAATACCACGGTTACCTGGATAAACGGTTTTCCATTCTTCTTTATGGCCGCCTGCAATTTTTATGCAATATTAAGATGGCTGATGATGAGATGTGTACAAAAGCAAACACATGCAAATCAAGGGGCGTGGCATGAAACATGCCTTTGTACTGCTGGTCTTGTTCAGGTTTGCATGTCCAAATTTGCCTGTCAGCAACCTACTTAACTGTTTATCAAATACTGTCTTTCTAGACTTTGAAATCAATTTTAAAAATGATTCTCCCTTACACATTAAATAATTCATTAAGAAAATAAGACAAAAATGTTAACAAGATTTTTTTTCAGTCAGTTTTGCTTTTACAAAATAGTTATCAAAGAAAAACTGAACTTTTTTTCTCTAAATGATCTAATAGAATATATCACTTACATGTCTGAAAGTCCCTCTTATTTGTTTGTAAAATTTTGCAATTCACGAGAAATTATTAAGCCCATGTTTTTTTTCAAAAGCGTTATTTGGCACAGGTTATTGTAACCTGGGGACATATATCAACACGTTGCTGAAACAAATGGACATAATCAAACCAACATCCAGCTATGTCAAGTTTATCTTACGTAAGGATATTCATAAGACTACTATATGCAGCACACTGAACATTTTCCCTGTGCATAGCAGTCTGACATGCCAAGGATCTGATGTACATCATTTTTGTTAATTATTTCATTACCTTTATTTCTATTATGTTACTTTCAAAATTGGGATAAAACCAATATTAATTTATTTTATAGAAAAGCCATATTATGAAAAAAATACAAAGAAAAAAAAAGATTAGTACCAGTTTGTTTTTTTAAAAATAATATCACACAAAAAATATTCATACCCTATTTATTAATATGTTAAAAAATGAAGAAAACATTCACTATAAAATATCACAATAATCAATTTGCTGAAAAATAATTATCACTGAAGTTTCATTGAAAAATTTCTGGATGCTGGTTTGGAAGAGTTATAAGGTCTGGAGAGGCAGTGAAGATGACGCTGCGATCATAGAGGCGAAGGTACCTACGCTGGCATTACGATTATCATGTGAAACCGTACCACGAGTGTCAGCAATTAGTACTCAAATCTATGCATGAGCTGTCGATGATGATGATGATGATGATGATAATGATGATGGTATTGATGATGGTGATGATGATGATAGAAGAAACAAAAATAATTGTAACAAGAGAGATGATGAAAACACTGCTTCTAATCAATAGACAAAGACAGAGAGAACAGAAATGAATGTGAGAGAAAGAAAGCTTAGTTCAAAGCACAACAAATTTTGCACAGCAAACATGTAAGAAAAGAGTTCTCCTCCTCATACACTTGTAAAGGAAAATGATGTGAGTTTGAGTTACTTCCCTTATACTGCACATATCAGAGGTGAGTGATATTAAAAATAACCAAGTGGGGGGATGATGCCCAGCCCAGAAAAATGTTTTGCAGAAATTCAATACAAGGCTAAATTGAACAGAAGCATAGCATCTAATGGTGTTTTACACGGCCTGTGTTCTGAATAATGCAGATACGTGGGGCGCCAGACGGTTATGACGGCCCAATCACTTGGTCCCCTAATCAGGCTTGGAGTGTCCAGCTGCGGCCACCGATGGTGATATTTGGATTTCTGCTATTAGGAATGTGGTAACTTCCCCTTTAAAAACACTGAGCCCACGTTCATACCAAACCAACCATATGGCTTTCAATTCAAATAAATTTAGCAATACCCCATCTAATTGATACTGGAGTACAGAACATTTGGTTTCATATTTCATTGTAGTACCATGACCAGCAGTAAAAAAAGCTGATACTGTTGTTGTTACAGCTTTTCTATTGATTTGAACTTATAAAACTGAGCATATACCTTCATGTTAAAAAACACTTGAGCTATCAACAAATGTGATAAATACACTCCACTGCATCATTTTGAAATGTGAGATGCTATAGACTCTATGGGATGTGATTGGAAAAGACTATGTGATTGTTATAGACCACTTCATTTTAATTGAAAAAAAGTGCTCCCTGAACATGGTATAAATAGATTTCTTTACCTAAAGATTAAACCCAAAAATTCTGTATTTCCAAATTCCCCCAAAACAGTCCAACACATCTCCACCCTTAATACTCCATTGTAATGGCCTCTCTGACCGAATATTCTGGAGATTTTAGGACATACAGGCAGTTGGAATGTATAATGTCGTAAGACTTTAGTCAGATAATACCCTGTCTCTACAGGCTGACGGTGGCAGCTCATGAATACACATATGAATAATAATAGAAGCTCTCCATCTTGAGCAAGCCACACTGCAGACATTTCCTGCATGTACATGCCTGAACCAGCACAAAATGTCACAACGTATAAAGTGAAGTAAGTGTGAAAAGTTCTGTAAGATTTATGGCCAAAAAGAGGCTAGAAGCATCTGTTGAGGAGCAGTGAGACATTGAGCCCTTAATTAAGGAAGGAAAATAGAAATGGAATAG
>CM037782.1:26615144-26665144 GCA_021229015.1 Solen grandis | reverse complement strand
CCTGTCATAATGTTTCATTTTATCAGGTCATTATCTAACTTTGGAAGCACAACAATAATTGAAAAAAAAAAAAGTTCCTTAGACCTTAATGTCTATTTTTAGTTGTGTGTGATGTCAGTCACACCAACTATAGTACTACGTTTTCTACCCAGGTTCTCCTAGATTTAAAACCAAATAACCTCTCAATAGTGTAAATATGATCAAACAATTGTATATATCTCTACAACATAAGTATACTAGAATTAAGCAAAAATGCTGAAAATCAATGCTGCGTGAAAAATAAATATTTACAGGCTACAAAAATTGCATGTGGCATGAAAACATTAGAGGACTTATTTTTCTATGCTAATGTAACTGCAATCGAATAATGTAGCTGTTTTTATCACTAATCACTTTACCAAGCGCATGAATATAGTTTGTTTTGATGCAAAGGTGGTTCGCAAATAAATTTGATAGTAAATGTGCAGCGTTCGGTCATTTCAGGCTGTTAATATAACCCATGAGAAGTCAAAAACAAATCATTGTAACATACTAATAATCACATCAATCTATCGACCTCAGATATCTCCAAGGGTTATTTCTTACACTGAAAAATGACCGGAACTTGTATATCTACTATCCGAAATGAGTTTGGAGCCTCTGACCTGTTAAGAAATTTTGCATAATTACTTCAGTCTATAAACAGAGGCTGTTGTAGATAAGGTACTGCATGAATACAAATCAAAGCTCTGATAGGGCTGAGAGAACAGGAATGTCACATTTCTTTTGTTTATCAAAGTGAATTTAATTATTGTTGATCAACTTGCAGCTCTTCAAACACTCTTTCATTTGAGACACATAACTTCAGTGCTTTCAGTGCTTTGATTTTTTTTGTGGCAGTGCGGGGTTAGTGAATTCTGTATCAAGATTATAAGTTAACAATAATTAGTTAACATTTCTAGCATTATTGAAGGCTGTTCTAGATGATATTTTGAATGGGGGCAAATGTTTCACTTGATAATGAAAAAAATAGGCATGGGATCAATACAGCAAGCCACACATTTTGTCTGCAGGACTGGTTATTGTTACATGACAGGTTTTGATGCATGGACAGTCTATGAACTAGTAGGTAATCATAGTGAAATATATGCTATATTTATATTGATTGGAGGATCCCCTAGGGAGGTGCTATATTTCTTGCTTCCGCGAAACTTAGCAGCAAGATAAAAAGTAAATGATTCAGTAGGATGTCTGGTTTGCATGGTTCATTTTTAGATATTCATACATTCATACTAGGGTGAAAGATTATACTTTCATGAGCTCTGTACCACTGAGCTCTCCAATATACACCAGAATTGTTAGAGCACTGAAAAGCTGGATCAAACTGAACACTTTATTGACATGTACAGTGTTACTTTCTTATCATCGGTTACACATCAGTGGGAAACTGTTGGTTTTATGTCTCCTCAACAATATTGGAGACATTAGAGGCCTTTTTCTACATAAAACAGAATGTAAGTTCTCCCTCACTGTGGTATCACAACATAGACAAGTGGCGTGATACCACAGTAATTAGCAATATTGTCCACATAGTGTGGTTAATGCACTGGCTTTTCACCAACTGCAATACAACGGAAGTTCTTGTATGATCAGGTCATTCCAATATTGTTAAATGGTAGAGGTCACCTGTTTTGACACATGGGTATTCTCCGGCTCCTCCTTATTTTCCTGCGAATGCCACTAGCAGTACCAAAACATGATTTCCATAAGTGATCTTAATGTTTGTCCATTCATTGGAAAAGCAAATAAAAGTTAAAACTTTTACATTACTCTGAGACTAGAGTAAACAGTCCTAAAACAACAGTTATTTTTTGTGGCTTGCATATCCGCAATACACATGTACCAGTGTCTTTTAGCTTGAGCTTTGGTGATTGCCTTTAGTCTGTTGTCAACAATTGCTTGTGAACACTCTAGAGGCCACAGTTTTGGCCCAATATTCATGAAACTTGGTCAGGATGTTTGTCTACATAATATCTCGGATGAGTTTAAAATTGGGTCACGTGGGGTCAAAAACTAGGTCAGAAGGTCAAATCATAGAAAAACCTTATGAACCCTTTAGGGGCCACAGTTTTGGTCCAATCTTCATGAAACTTGGTCAGGATGTTTGTCTAAATTATATCTCGGATGAGTTCCAAATTGGGTCATGTGGCGTCAAAAACAAGGTCACCAGGTCAAATCTTAGAAAAACCTTGTGAACACTCTAGATGCCACAGTTTTAGCCTAACCTTAATGTAACTTGGTCAGAATGTTTGTTTACATCAAATCTCGCATGAATTCGAAACTGGGCCACATGGGGTCAAAAAGTAGGTCACAAGGGCAATTCTTGTAAACAGAGGCCACATTTTTCCCTTTTTTAAACTTGATAAGAATTCCCTTAGTGGAAATTCAGGTAGGATCAAAATATAGGTCACTTAGTCAAGTGTTAGAAAAACACTGTAGATGCCACATTTTATGTCATCATGCCTAACACAGCAATCTTACTCAGGTGAGCGACACAGGGCCATCTTGGCCCTCTTGTCTATTATGTATTAAGTGATTCATTTTGATTGAAAGGAAGAAAATATCTTTATCCACACAGCCTAGATAAAATTCTGTTGGTATTTATGTGAGCAACTCCATTTATCTTGGCCAATAAGTGAGTTTTATCAAAATTGATATTGAAGCAAGATATTCCAGTGGCTAAATTTGTTATGGGCAAAGTTATAGAACCCTTAGGATGTGAAAATCTAATGGAAATGCAGCTTGATGTAATGAGGACAGACATCAAAACTGTTCTAAATTCATTTAGATATAGATGGGATTGGATTAGTTTTGCAGTCAGCCCTTGATAATGCGTTGTAGACATTGGAGTATTTTTCACACCAGCAAAATGTGCATGTTTAGAAAGATACTGACATTGGTCGTATTGAGCTGATGCCATTCATCACAATTGTGTTAAACAGGAATACCATTTGATAAATTGTAGCTTTGTATTAAAATGGTTCCCAAAGGAGGAACACAATGTTAGATAATTTTGAAAAAAGAAACAACTAATATGGTATGTATTCAGAACTACTTTTGTTTATTATCCAAAGGCTTTCAAACCTCTGTATCTATTTTTTAGAATACAAAAAAGAAAAAAGAAAAAAGAACAGCACAAAAAATAAAATGCTCAGTTTGATTCACCAATTATGAAAACAAATCAACCAACAAAATAGAAACACTGAAATGAATTAACTACAATTAATTAGTACTAAACATCATACTAATAGCCCAAATGCTGTTGTTAAAGCTTGTTTGAATTAATGTTAAGGCTTGTTTGAATTAAATACTCAGAGTAATCCCTTGCTAATTTAAAAAGAATATCACAATTGCTTTTTGTTTGAATTCTAATGTTTGATTTTTAAAAACAATCTTATTCAAACTATGAAACAATAAAAATGTCCATAATAATGCAGCTATGATAAGAGACTAGCACTAAGGGATTTATTGCCCCTTGATAACACTTGTCAAGTGCAAACATTGCTGACCATTGCTCATACTTACTCAAACAATACCATTTTTGAACTAAATATTATTTATTTCATGTTGACATATATGCTTCCTTTTGATTTTTATACATACATTTATGCACAAGGGAAGAAAAAAAGAGAGACACACACATCAAAAATGTTGTGTTCATCTTTTCTTGTTATATGGCCATGTTTAGGCAAGTCAAAACTGTTTTTGTGTCACCTGCATATGGATCATTTTTCTGTCCTCTGTCTGTCAGTCTTCACACTTTTTCCTTCACACTTGTCCCTCACACTTTTTCCATCACTCTTCAGAAAGTGACACATGGGTTCTAAAGAACACTCTTGTATTTCTTTTGGTTTATTGGCATTATTTGAAAATACAGACAGAGTTTACTATTAAGAGTATATACAAAATATATGTGACATCATTACATTTAAGACATGTTTCTCTTGGTGTGTTTTGACTGTTATCCCAAGAATAGTTGCAACAAATGAACAAGATGCATGTCAGGATATAATCATAAAATGCAAATCAGTGCATTTAGTTGTCATTGAAGAATAACCTCACTTAGACAACATTCATTGAAAATGCAAACTGTCTATGCTAGATGTAAATGTATAGTAGATAGTAAAAAACACACACTTTTCATCCGAAAATGTCAAAGTATTTACAGTGAGGAAATAAATCATTTTATTGAGGCTACAGTCAGCATCATTAAGATACATCAATTTTAAAATAAAAGCATGTTTGAAATTTCATGCAATGTTGAGTGTCCCAGGGATGGTGATCATTTTCCTTACATTTAATTTATCTAGATATTTTAAATGCTTCTTCACTGGAATGCATTGCCAGAATCTAGCAGCATATAGCACACATGATCACCTTAAGACCTACTATCTAGCAGCATATAGCACATATGATCACCTTAAGACCTACTATCTAGCAGCATATAGCACACATGATCACCTTATAACCTACTATCTAGCAGCATATAGCACACATGATCACCTTAAGACCTACTATCTAGCAGCATATAACACATATGATCACCTTAAGACCTACTATCTAGCAGCATATAGCACACATGATCACCTTATAACCTACTATCTAGCAGCATATAGCACACATGATCACCTTATAACCTACTATCTAGCAGCATATAGCACACATGATCACCTTAAGACCTACTATCTAGCAGCATATAGCACACATGATCACCTTAAGACCTACTATCTAGCAGCATATAGCACACATGATCACCTTAAGACCTACTATCTAGTAGCATATAGCACACATGATCACCTTAACCTACTATCTATATAGACACATGATCACCTTATAATCACTATCTAGCAGCATATAGCACACATGATCACCTTAAGACCTACTATCTAGTAGCATATAGCACACATGATCACCTTATAACCTACTATCTAGCAGCATATAGCACACATGATCACCTTAAGACTACAATCTAGTAGCATATAGCACACTTGATCACCTTATAACCTACTATCTAGCAGCATATAGTACACATGATCACCTAATAACCTACTATCTAGTAGCATATAGCATACATGATCACCTTATAACCTACTATCTAGTAGCATATAGCACACATGATCACCTTATAACCTACTATCTAGCAGCATATAGCACACATGATCACCTTATAACCTACTATCTAGCAGCATATAGCACACATGATCACCTTATAACCTACTATCTAGTAGCATATAGCACACATGATCACCTTATAACCTACTATCTAGTAGCATATAGCACACATGATCACCTTATAACCTACTATCTAGCAGCATATAGCACACATGATCACCTTAAGACCTACTATCTAGCAGCATATAGCATACATGATCACCTTATAACCTACTATCTAGCAGCATATAGCACACATGATCACCTTATAACCTACTATCTAGCAGCATATAGCATACATGATCACCTTATAACCTACTATCTAGTAGCATATAGCACACATGATCACCTTATAACCTACTATCTAGCAGCATATAGCACACATGATCACCTTAAGAACCTACTATCTAGCAGCATATAGCATACATGATCACCTTATAACCTACTATCTAGTAGCATATAGCACACATGATCACCTTATAACCTACTATCTAGCAGCATATAGCACACATGATCACCTTATAACCTACTATCTAGCAGCATATAGCACACATGATCACCTTATAACCTACTATCTAGCAGCATATAGCACACATGATCACCTTAAGACCTACTATCTAGCAGCATATATCACACATGATCACCTTATAACCTACTATCTAGCAGCATATAGCACACATGATCACCTTAAGACCTACTATCTAGCAGCATATAGCACACATGATCACCTTATAACCTACTATCTAGCAGCATATAGCACACATGATCACCTTAAGACCTACTATCTAGCAGCATATAGCACACATGATCACCTTATAACCTACTATCTAGCAGCATATAGCACATATGATCACCTTAAACCTACTATCTAGCAGCATATAGCACACATGATCACCTTAATAACCTACTATCTAGCAGCATATAGCACACATGATCACCTTATAACCTACTATCTAGCAGCATATAGCACACATGATCACCTTATAACCTACTATCTAGCAGCATATAGCACACATGATCACCTTAAGACCTACTATCTAGCAGCATATAGCACACATGATCACCTTAAGACCTACTATCTAGCAGCATATAGCACACATGATCACCTTAAGACCTACTATCTAGCAGCATATAGCACACATGATCACCTTAGACCTACTATCTAGCAGCATATAGCACACATGATCACCTTAAGACCTACTATCTAGCAGCATATAGCACACATGATCACCTTATAACCTACTATCTAGCAGCATATAGCACACATGATCACCTTAAGACCTACTATCTAGCAGCATATAGCACACATGATCACCTTAAGACCTACTATCTAGCAGCATATAGCACACATGATCACCTTAAGACCTACTATCTAGTAGCATATAGCACACATGATCACCTTATAACCTACTATCTAGCAGCATATAGCACACATGATCACCTTATAACCTACTATCTAGCAGCATATAGCATACATGATCACCTTATAACCTACTATCTAGCAGCATATAGCATACATGATCACCTTATAACCTACTATCTAGCAGCATATAGCACACATGATCACCTTATAACCTACTATCTAGCAGCATATAGCACACATGATCACCTTATAACCTACTATCTAGCAGCATATAGCACACATGATCACCTTATAACCTACTATCTAGCCGCATATAGCATACATGATCACCTTATAACCTACTATCTAGCAGCATATAGCACACAATCATGATCACCTTATAACCTACTATCTAGCAGCATATAGCACACATGATCACCTTAAGACCTACTATCTAGCAGCATATAGCACACATGATCACCTTATAACCTACTATCTAGCAGCATATAGCACACATGATCACCTTATAACCTACTATCTAGCAGCATATAGCACACATGATCACCTTATAACCTACTATCTAGCAGCATATAGCACACATGATCACCTTATAACCTACTATCTAGCAGCATATAGCACACATGATCACCTTAAGACCTACTATCTAGTAGCATATAGCACACATGATCACCTTATAACCTACTATCTAGCAGCATATAGCACACATGATCACCTTATAACCTACTATCTAGTAGCATATAGCACACATGATCACCTAATAACCTACTATCTAGCAGCATATAGCACACATGATCACCTTATAACCTACTATCTAGCAGCATATAGCACACATGATCACCTTATAACCTACTATCTAGCAGCATATAGCACACATGATCACCTTATAACCTACTATCTAGCAGCATATAGCACACATGATCACCTTAAGACCTACTATCTAGCAGCATATAGCACACATGATCACCTTATAACCTATATCTAGCAGCATATAGCACACATGATCACCTTAAGACCTACTATCTAGCAGCATATAGCACACATGATCACCTTAAGACCTACTATCTAGCAGCATATAGCACACATGATCACCTTAAGACCTACTATCTAGCAGCATATAGCACACATGATCACCTTATAACCTACTATCTAGCAGCATATAGCACACATGATCACCTTATAACCTACTATCTAGCAGCATATAGCACACATGATCACCTTATAACCTACTATCTAGTAGCATATAGCATACATGATCACCTTAAGACCTACTATCTAGTAGCATATAGCACACATGATCACCTTATAACCTACTATCTAGCACCATAGAGCACACATGATCACCTTAAGACCTACTATCTAGTAGCATATAGCACACATGATCACCTTAAGACCTACTATCTAGCAGCATATAGCACACATGATCACCTTATAACCTATTTAGCCGCATATAGCACACATGATCACCTTATAACCTACTATCTAGTAGCATATAGCACACATGATCACCTTAAGACCTACTATCTAGTAGCATATAGCACACATGATCACCTTATAACCTACTATCTAGCAGCATATAGCACACATGATCACCTTATAACCTACTATCTAGTAGCATATAGCACACATGATCACCTTAAAACCTACTATCTAGTAGCATATAGCACACATGATCACCTTATAACCTACTATCTAGTAGCATATAGCACACATGATCACCTTATAACCTACTATCTAGCAGCATATAGCACACATGATCACCTTATAACCTACTATCTAGTAGCATATAGCACACATGATAACCTTAAGACCTACTATCTAGTAGCATATAGCATACATGATCACCTTATAATCTACTATCTAGCAGCATATAGCACACATGATCACCTTAAGACCTACTATCTAGCAGCATATAGCACACATGATCACCTTAAGACCTACTATCTAGCAGCATATAGCATACATGATCACCTTATAACCTACTATCTAGTAGCATATAGCACACATGATCACCTTAAGACCTACTATCTAGCAGCATATAGCACACATGATCACCTTATAACCTACTATCTAGCAGCATATAGCACACATGATCACCTTATGACCTACTATCTAGTAGCATATAGCATACATGATCACCTTAAGACCTACTATCTAGCAGCATATAGCACACATGATCACCTTAAGAACCTACTATCTAGTAGCATATAGCACACATGATCACATTAAGACCTACTATCTAGTAGCATATAGCATACATGATCACCTTAAGACCTACTATCTAGCAGCATATAGCACACATGATCACCTTAAGACCTACTATCTAGTAGCATATAGCATACATGATCACCTTAAGACCTACTATCTAGTAGCATATAGCACACAATCATGAATCATCCTATATAACACTAACTATTTGTAGTAGCATATAGCACACATGATCACCTATAACCTACTATCATAATTTCTAAATAAAAATATAAGATCTGATGCTATAAATTGGGTTCTCCCAGGGATAGTTGACATAAGATTTCTACTTAAAACTCTATATACAATTCCAAATATACTTTCTGAAACTTACATTGAAATATTATTTAATTTTGCACAAACAAAAATTCCACTTGATGACTTCTTTACCATTATGTCTAATCAATCAAAATCCCTTGAAGGTTAGACTACCCATGGTATCTTCTTTTCATATAAATTATTATATGAAATTCACAATTATAATTGACATAACCTACTATAATGCGCAAAGAAAAAAAAAAAAAAAAAAAAAAAAAAAAAAAAAAAAAAAAAAAAAAAAAAAAAAAAAAAAAAAAAAAAAAAAAAAAAAAAAAAAAAAAAAAAAAAAAAAAAAAAAAAAAAAAAAAAAAAAAAAAAAAAAAAAAAAAAAAAAAAAAAAAAAAAAAAAAAAAAAAAAAAAAAAAAAAAAAAAAAAAAAAAAAAAAAAAAAAAAAAAAAAAAAAAAAAAAAAAAAAAAAAAAAAAAAAAAAAAAAAAAAAAAAAAAAAAAAAAAAAAAAAAAAAAAAAAAAAAAAAAAAAAAAAAAAAAAAAAAAAAAAAAAAAAAAAAAAAAAAAAAAAAAAAAAAAAAAAAAAAAAAAAAAAAAAAAAAAAAAAAAAAAAAAAAAAAAAAAAAAAAAAAAAAAAAAAAAAAAAAAAAAAAAAAAAAAAAAAAAAAAAAAAAAAAAAAAAAAAAAAAAAAAAAAAAAAAAAAAAAAAAAAAAAAAAAAAAAAAAAAAAAAAAAAAAAAAAACCCCCCCCCCCCCCCCCCCCCCCCCCCCCCCCCCCCCCCCCCCCCCCCCCCCCCCCCCCCCCCCCCCCCCCCCCCCCCCCCCCCCCCCCCCCCCCCCCCCCCCCCCCCCCCCCCCCCCCCCCCCCCCCCCCCCCCCCCCCCCCCCCCCCCCCCCCCCCCCCCCCCCCCCCCCCCCCCCCCCCCCCCCCCCCCCCCCCCCCCCCCCCCCCCCCCCCCCCCCCCCCCCCCCCCCCCCCCCCCCCCCCCCCCCCCCCCCCCCCCCCCCCCCCCCCCCCCCCCCGCCCCCCCCCCCCCCCCCCCCCCCCCCCCCCCCCCCCCCCCCCCCCCCCCCCCCCCCCCCCCCCCCCCCCCCCCCCCCCCCCCCCCCCCCCCCCCCCCCCCCCCCCCCCCCCCCCATGATCACCTTATAACCTACTATCTAGCGCATATAGCATCACATGTCACCTTATAGACCTACTATCTAGCAGCATATAGCACACATGATCACCTTATACCACTATCTAGCAGCATATAGCACACATGATTCACCTTAAGACCTACTATCTAGCAGCATATACACACATGATCACCTTAAGACCTACTATCTAGCAGCATATAGCACACATGATCACCTTAAACCTACTATCTAGACATATAGCACCATGATCACCTTAGACCTACTATCTAGAGCATATAGCACACATGATCACCTTATAACCTAACTATCTAGCAGCATATAGCACACATGATCACCTTAAACCTACTATCTAGTAGCATATAGCACATCAAGATCACCTTAAGACCTACTATCTAGCAGCATATAGCATTCAAGATCAATGATCACCTTATAACCTACTATCTAGAGCATATCAGACTACATGATCACCTATATACCTACTATCTAGAGCATATAGCAACAATGATCACCTTAAGACCTACTATCTAGCAGCATATAGCACACATGATCACCTTAAACCTACTATCTAGCAGCATATAGCACACATGATCACCTTATAACCTACTATCTAAGCAGCATATAGCACACATGATCACCTTTAAGACCTACTATCTAGCAGCATATAGCACACATGATCACCTTAAGACCTACTATCTAGCAGCATATAGCACACATGATCACCTTATAACCTACTATCTAGAGCATATAGCACACATGATCACCTTAAGACCTACTATCTAGCAGCATATAGCACACAATATGATCACCTTATAACCTACTATCTAGCAGCATATAGCACACATGATCACCTTATCACCTACTATCTAGCAGCATATAGCACACATGATCACCTTAAACCTACTATCTAGCAGCATATAGACACAATGATCACCTTATAACCTATTTAGCCCATATAGCACACATGATCACCTTAAGACCTACTATCTAGCAGCATATAGCACACATGATCACCTTATAACCTACTATCTAGCAGCATATAGCACACATGATCACCTATAACCTACTATCTAGCAGCATATAGCACACATGATCACCTTATAACCTACTATCTAGCAGCATATAGCACACATGATCACCTTATAACCTACTATCTAGCACATATAGCACACATGATCACCTTAAGACCTACTATCTAGCAGCATATAGCACACATGATCACCTTAAGACCTACTATCTAGCAGCATATAGCACACATGATCACCTTATAACCTACTATCTAGTAGCATATAGCACACATGATCACCTTAAGACCTACTATCTAGTAGCATATAGCACACATGATCACCTTATAACCTACTATCTAGCAGCAATAGCACACATGATCACCTTATAACCTACTATCTAGCAGCATATAGCATACATGATCACCTTAAGACCTACTATCTAGTAGCATATAGCACACATGATCACCTTATAACCTACTATCTAGCAGCATATAGCACACATGATCACCTTAAAACCTACTATCTAGCAGCATATAGCACACATGATCACCTTAAACCTACTATCTACAGCATATAGCACACATGATCACCTTATAACCTATTCTAGCAGCATATAGCACACATGATCACCTTAATGACCTACTATCTAGCAGCATATAGCACACATGATCACCTTATAACCTACTATCTAGCAGCATATAGCACACATGATCACCTTATAACCTACTATCTAGCAGCATATAGCACACATGATCACCTTATAACCTATTTAGCAGCATATAGCACACATGATCACCTTATAACCTACTATCTAGCAGCATATAGCACACATGATCACCTTAAACCTACTATCTAGCAGCATATAGCACACATGATCACCTTAAGACCTACTATCTAGCAGCATATAGCACACCTGATCACCTTAAACCTACTATCTAGCAGCATATAGCACACATGATCACCTTAAGACCTACTATCTAGCAGCATATAGCACACATGATCACCTTATAACCTACTATCTAGTAGCATATAGCACACATGATCACCTTATAACCTACTATCTAGCAGCATATAGCACACATGATCACCTTATAACCTACTATCTAGGCATATAGCACACATGATCACCTTAAACCTACTATCTATAGCATATAGCACACATGATCACCTTAAACCTACTATCTAGCAGCATATAGCACACATGATCACCTTATAACCTACTATCTAGTAGCATATAGCACACATGATCACCTTATACCTACTATCTTAGCATATAGCACACATGATCACCTTATAACCTACTATCTAGTAGCATATAGCACACATGATCACCTTAAGACCTACTATCTAGTAGCATATAGCACACATGATCACCTTATAACCTACTATCTAGCAGCATATAGCACACATGATCACCTTATAACCTACTATCTAGTAGCATATAGCACACATGATCACCTTAAGACCTACTATCTAGCAGCATATAGCACACATGATCACCTTATAACCTACTATCTAGCAGCATATAGCACACATGATCACCTTATAACCTACTATCTAGTAGCATATAGCACACATGATCACCTTATAACCTACTATCTAGCAGCATATAGTACACATGATCACCTAATAACCTACTATCTAGTAGCATATAGCACACATGATCACCTTATAACCTACTATCTAGTAGCATATAGCACACATGATCACCTTATAACCTACTATCTAGCAGCATATAGCACACATGATCACCTTATAACCTACTATCTAGTAGCATATAGCACACATGATCACCTTATAACCTACTATCTAGCAGCATATAGCACACATGATCACCTTATAACCTACTATCTAGTAGCATATAGCACACATGATCACCTTATAACCTACTATCTAGCAGCATATAGCACACATGATCACCTTATAACCTACTATCTAGCAGCATATAGCACACATGATCACCTATAACCTACTATCTAGAGCATATAGCATACATGATCACCTTAAACTACTATCTAGCAGCATATAGCAACATGATCACCTTATAACCTACTATCTAGCAGCATATAGCACACATGATCACCTTAAGACCTACTATCTAGCAGCATATAGCACACATGATCACTTTATAACCTACTATCTAGTAGCATATAGCACACAATCATGATCACCTTATAACCTACTTTGTAGTAGCATATAGCACACATGATCACCATATAACCTACTATCATAATTTCTAAAATAAAATAAAGTTGATTGCTAAATTTGGGTTCTCCCAGGGAGTTGACTTAAGTTTTCTTATTAAAATCTATATACAAATTTCCAAAATTATTCTCTGAAACTTACATTTGAAATATTATTTAATTTTGCACAAAAAATCACTTGATGACTCTTTACCATTATTGTCTAATCAATATAAATCCCTTGAAAGGTTAGACTACCCAGTGGGTGATCTTCTTTTCATATAATTATCTATATAGAAATTTCAAATTATTAATTGACATACCACTATAACTGCGCAAATGATCACATTATGGTCTCCTGCCATAGTAGCTAAAACAGAATTGATCTCTTGATTTACAACAAGGCTACCAAGGCATGGGATGATTTTAGTATTTATTTGAAACTTTGAATAGTATTTCCTATAATACTGTTAAAGTTTAATGAATCACCTCAGAGCTCATAATAAAAAATGCTGAAACATATGATAATTCCAATTAAAGAGGAATCTTCCAGTAGGTGTGTCTAGTCACTTGTGATTATATTGTCACATGGTCTGTTGCTGTTTGGGTTCTTGTATAGTGTTATTAATGCTAAAGGTACTATGGCTGCTTTGTGTAATGACCCCATAATACACGAAACCCTGGTTCATCCAAGAATAAGCAGGAATCATAATTGTAAAATTAAGTTTCTGACTGTGCATTAAACATGGGCTGTTCAGTGCAGATAAAGTCATTACAAATACTGACTTATTACACAAATCATTTTAATCAAAACCTATGCAGTTTGCTATGAATAAATTTGCATGTTTGGTATAGAAGCAATGAGATCATAAACAGTTTTATATGAAGCATGCATACTAATTGATTTATGTTATGATATATTGATATTTCTGCACTAGATTCTCATGCAAAACCATGCAATCCTTGAGTAGATTAGAATTATTGGCATTTCAGTTTTGCATCATTCATAATTCATACAGACCTAAGATAATTAGGTTACAAAACTTATAACTCAACAGATTTGTAAAATGGGGTTTTCAAAAGTTAACAGGAAATTGAATATTGCCAGCTGGGATAGATTCTGAGGTAATTTCAGGAACATTAGGTCCAAGTCTTACACATGAGGAAGCAGTGCAATAAAATAAGCATGTTAGCCTGGTATGGCTTGATAAGTTAATACATCATTATATCCCCAGATATGAAGTATATGGGGATATGTTGGAGTCAGTCTTCTATCTGTAAACAAGATTAGTTAGCGCTAAATTCTTGGCTACCTTTGGTTAGATATTAAATAAACTTTACCAGATAGGTGTGTACCAAGCCTCATTGCACACATCACGATCAGCTGGATTTTATATGAGTTATGGCCCTTTGTTATATTTCTTAAATATATATTGTCCGTGCTATTTCTCAACTACCTTTGCTCTGATTTTTATTTAACTTCATTATTAATAAGCCCAAGCCTTGTTACCCATATTAATGTTTTCAGCACTCTCAGTACTTTTAAAGTGCTGATTATATTCTACCTGTGTACCTGTGTTTCGGGTGAATGATTTTTGTTGGGTAGGTGTGTATAGTGGTGCATGTGAGTGGTCATTCTGAGCTGGACATCAGTGGGTGCATATGTTTTTTTTCCATCCTGAGATGTTAACTTGAATATAAGAAGATTTGGAGACTTCATTAGGATGTATATACTGTGGCTACTGGAGGCTGGTTTCTTTACAACCATTAGAGTTGTGCTCTGTGATTCAATTATGGCAGGGAAAAAGTTGCAGCCACTGAACCAGTTAAACAACTGTTAATCTGTTCAGAGAACACATATTAAATACAGTTTAACCTGTATCAGCAGTCACCTGTATTAAGCGGTCATCCTGCAATTTTGATATTACCAAATTAAAGCATTTTTTTTACATATTCAGTCACCTCTGTTAAACGGTCACTATCTTTTGTTACACTGACTGGACGTTCAAGACAGGTTTGACTCTATACATGTACCATGATGTTTTAATATTGTCTAAAACTTTTGTTTATATGCATATGATAGAAAATAAGTTGTGAATTATGTAATATAAATTAGTTATTTATTTGAATCTCTCCTGCACAGAAAATGGATGTGGTTAATAATCCTGCAGAAAGTGGGTTAACATTTTTATGTAATACCTGCATACTTACAGGTCACAGCTATTAATATTAAATCATTTTTTTGTTTTTTTTTCATCTCACAAATATACCAATTTAATGGCAATAAATGTAGTTGTAGATTTTATTCTGCTTGGATATTTTGTAGAAGTGAATTGATTTAAACTTTACATAACTCAGGTCTCCCCTGGGGAAACTTGTCATGCAATTCCTGTGTGGATAGAATCCACACACTTTTCCTATGTGGATGTCACCAATGAATTTTCCTGTATGGAGCTTTGTGTTGGTAGTTATGTCTGTGTGGCGCTTTAAAACAGATAACCATTGAATATTTGGCCATTTGTTATTTTACCATATGGATATATTTTTAGCATATTTTTTTTTATTAAAATATGATGATAGAAGTAAGATTTGAGTTGTTCAATGGTTTCCATAATCCTTTCTGTAATAAAAAGAATTTTGGAGCACAGTAACTCCAAGTAATTTAGAAAATTGTGGCAATGGCCCTTTTTTATATCTTAAATATATTTTGTCAACTCTATTTCTCGACTACCTTTGGTGGGATTTTCATTTAACTTCACAGCATTAATGATTACCAAGCTTAGTTGCACATAATGGTGGCACATCTTGATCAACTGGATTTTAAATGAGTTATGGCCTTTTCTTTTATATACTGAATATATTTCATCCACACTATTCCAAGGTATACCAGTGGTCTGATTTTGAACTTCACAAAATTAATAAATACAAAGTCTAGTATCACATTTATCATTGAAAGTCATGACTGGCTTGATTTTAAATGAGTTATGGCTCGTTTGTTATATAAATTGAATATATTTTGTTGACACTATTTTTGACTACCTTTGGTCTGATTTTGATTCACCTTCACAACATTGATAAGTGCCAAGTCTAGTTGTGCATATTGTGGGCATGGCATGACTGGCTTGATTTTGTATGAGTTAAACCCTTTGTCATATTTATTGAAGATATTTTGTCCTCACTATTTCTCAGCTACCATTCATCAGATGTTCATTTAACTCACAATAATAATAGATACCAAGCCTACTTGGTAGGCATTTCATGCTTTTTAGCTCACCTGAGCACAACGTGCTCATGGTGAGCTTTTGTGATCACCGTCGTCCTTGCGTGCGTCCATCGTCAACAATTTCTTTAAACAACATCTCCTTCTAAACTTCTCACTGGATTTTGATAAAACTTAATAGGAATGTTCAGTATGGGGCCCTTTACCAAAGTTGTTAAAATTATTTTGATTGGTCAAAAATCTAGGTCACAGGAGCTAAAAAAAAAAGATTTTAAAAATGAAAATTTTAAAAATCTTCTCCGAAACCACAAGGCCTAGCCTTTTGATTTTTGGTATGTAGCATGATCTTATGACTCTCTACCAAGATTGTTCAAATTATGACCCTGGGGTCAAAATTGGCCCAGCACCAGGGGTCACTTGATTAAACATAGGCTAATATAGAAAAAAAAAACTTGAAAAATCTTCTTCTCAGAAACCACAAGGCCAGGAATTTAGATATTTGGTATGTAGCATTGTCTACTTGGTCTCTACCACGTTTTTACAAATCATGACCCTTGGGTCAAATTTGGCCCCACCAAAGTGGTCCCTGATTTTACATAGGCTAATATAGGAAAAAAATTGAAATATCTTCTCAGAAACCACAAGGCCTAGTGTGTAGCATTGTCTAGTGGATCTCTTTTAAGTTGACTCTTGGGTCAAAATTGGCCCCACCCCAAGGGTCACTTGATTTCACATAGTCTACCAAGTTTGTTCAAATCATGAATCATGCATTGTCTAGTGAATCTATACTTAGTTTGTTCAAATCATGGCTATGGGGTCAAATTTGGCCCTGCCATAGGGGTCACCTGATTTTACATAGGCTAATATAGAAAACTAGAAAACACATGGCCTGGGGTTTAGATATTTGGTGAAAATTGGCCCCCCCCAAAAAAAAGAAAAGTTTTTCTAAACACAAGGTGGATTGAGATATGTATGTAACATGGGCTAATAGACCTCTACCAAGTTTGTTCAAATCATGACCCTGGGGTCAAAATTGGCTCTGCCCCAGGGGTCACTTGATTTTACATAGCCTAATGATACCAGGTGAGAGATCCAGGGCCATCATGGCCCTCTTGTTTCATTTTTCATTTAGATAAGCCTCCCTCATCAAAATTCTTAAATATATCTGCATTAAATTTCATCATGCATGTGCTCACTTCACAGGCTGAACTTATGAATTAAAAATACGGAACTGGTGAAGACGCAATTTTGCAGAAAGTGTCATTTGGTACAACTCTGTATTTAACAGATTTCCCTGAAGTGGGGTTTACGAAAACAGCATTTCCCATGCAATGTGACCTACACTTGCAGAGTTTATTTGTTAGGAAATAAAGACCATTTTAACAAAGGAGAGTAGAAAAAAAAAACTTGTTTTTTATTTCTACCAATCTTCTATGACTGGTATGCTTTAACATTGAAATGCGCTCTTTCAGAATATTATTGCATCTTCTAAAGTTGTTTGCTTCTATGAACTTTTGTGTGCAGAGAAGAAAATATATTCCTTGATATCAGAGCAATATTAGGTTTCAAATAAAGATGTATGTAGTGATACAGTTACAAACAATACAAGAAGCCGCAAATCACTTTGCAATATTACGGAATTAAGAAATATTATTCTATTAGTTTCAAATTTCCGACTGCTTTCAAAAAGGAATTACTTCTAGAAAGCAATTTTTGTCTGTACTGAGCACCATAAAGATGTCGAACTCCAACAGCTGTCTGAATATTAAATTACCTACCTATAAGGTTTTGCCTGGAGCTGAAAGTTTCTTAGAGTGTGTCAGTCAGTAAAACTATGTGGCATTTCCAGTACAGTGAACCTGAGTGCTTGTTAGTGGTGAAGTCAGGGTGCTTTTGAGCATCAATCAGTAAAAGTATGGGGCCTCTGTGGCCGAGAGGGTAAAGTCACTGACTTTTACACTCACTCAGCCCCTCACCGCGTGGGTTCGAATCCTGGCAGGGTCATTTGGATTTTCATGTGAGGAAGCCTTCCAGCTGGCTTGTGGTAGGTTGATGGTTTTACCCAGATGCCTCCATGCATTTGGGGTCTTCCTCCACCTGTAATTAGCTGGACGTCGCTATATGACTGAAATACTGTTGAAGCAACGGTAAACTCAAAAAGTCAGATTGTGTGAATTGTGTGGGCTGAGTGGTTTGGAAATTTAATGAAAATACACGTTAGAACAAATAATTGTCTACGGTAGTATGTTGATATGTAGAGCAGGACCCTTGCAAGTGTCTTTAATGTTGTATTCAGCTTAACTTTAAAATAAATATTGGACATGAAAAATCTTCACTTTTTTAAACATTAAAGAACAGAACATCTTTTATTTTCAGACTTGTACAATGTACATCGTCAATACAAAACATATACATAGCATTAAACAATGTCAGTGATCCACAATAATAGTTTTCAATGACTTTTTTTGAATGATAGTTATTTTGACTTACTATTTTGAAGAAAAAAGAGAAGAAAAAAGTATTAATATGATACATATAATACAATATTATCATTTAGTTTGGTTTATTTCAGATTTATCTTTTTCATAGGAATTAAAAACAAAGAAATGTTTTCATGAGTGGTCATTAAAGCTATAAAGAATATCTGGGTAAATATACTTGTACAGAACGGCCTGTGATACTAGTATATTCAAGAAACAAAATCTTGTCACGAGAGGTTTATGGAAATGTGTCCGCCATTATCTGAAAGGCTTGCTGATAATTATGCATACTGTATTGTAAGTTCATGGGGCAAAAGGGCACTGATGCAAAAATAATGAAAACATTCTGACAGCAAAGAAAATGGAAGATCTATGTAAGGGAGAAAGGCCAAAACATACTGGTAAAAAAGACACATCAAAGCTCATAGGGTTGAGATATATAATTATTTCTATGAAATATTGTTTTTAGTCAAAATGCAATAATGAAGTGCTTTTGTACTTCTTCATGATTTTTGATAAAGCCCTGTAGGCGAAATTTCAAAAAAGAGTTATTTATCTGTGATTTAACCTTTTTCCCTGGTTAAATATTGGTTAGTTTATATTTTTAGCAATGTATAATGCCCATACATTTCTTGTTGACCATCCCCAGTGGCAGGGTGGTAAGACCGTCTGCATCGAGAGCAGGAGGTCGTAGGTTCAATCCCCATCCCCGACATACCAAAGTCGTCAAAAGTTACCTTGCTTGGCACTCAGCATATCAGGGTAGTTGCAGGACTGGTTTGCCTGGTGTCAGGATAATATGTGACTATGTGATGTGATATTGAAATAACTCAACACAAATGTTCTTCTAGAGAAGACAATGTGTCATGTGCAATATCCAGGTGTCTGTAGCTCAAAGATCAAGGTCACAGTCTGTGGTCAAAGATAAAAATGAAAGATTTTGTCATGTTTGAGCTCCATAATGCATGAATGGATTTTGAAATAAATTGGCACAAATATTCTCCATAATGAAATGGTGTGTTGTGCACAAAACCCTTGACTGTAGTAGACCTGTTAATTTCTAAGGATTGTCCGTAGTTTCTATGTTTTGACCTCAAAACAATGTACTACAGATTGAAAGCCTTGTCTCTTTCGGCAATGGTCATTAGCAGTTAAGATTCAGTGTAAAGACAATTACAGTTTTGGACTTCAAATCTCTCAGCCCCTCACCGCTGTGGGTTCAAATCCCGGTAAGGACTTCGGATTTTTCATGTGAGGAAGCCTTCCAGCTGGCTTGCGGTAGGTCGGTGGTTTTACCCGGGTACCTCTGTGTACTCGGGGTCTTCCTCCAACTGTAATTACCTGGACGTCGCTATATGATTGAAATACTATCACGGCGACAGTACACCCCAATACAACAACAACAACAGTGTAAAGACATTGCTAACTAACTTATGTAATTAGATTTTGGGGCTTTATAATTTTGTAGTTTGACAGAGTCCTGTTTTCCCCCTTTGTTAGACTGCTTTTGAAGTAGGGCAAAATCTTTCTGATTGCATTATATCTTAAAAGACTTGGGCACTTCAAAAGTAGTTGTCAGAGTCCAGTTATCCCCCTTTGTCAGACTGCTCATGAAGTAGGGCATATCTTTCTGGTTGTGTTATATCTTAATAAACATTTGGCACTTCATATGTAGCCTGACAGAGTCCAGCGATTCCCCTTTGTCAGATTGCTTTTGAAGTAGGGCAAAGTCTGTCAGATTGCATTATATCTTAAAAGACTTTTGGGCACTTATAATATTGTTGATATAATCCAGTTATCCCCCTTTGTTAGACTGCTCATGAAGTATGGCAAAATCTTTCAACTTGTGTTTTATCTAAATAGATTGTGCAAGGCTTCAAATGTAATTTGACACGAGTCCATTTATCCCCCTTTTGTCAGACTGCTTATGAAGTAGGGCAACATCTTTCTGGTTGCATTGTATCTTAATTGACTTTTGGGTGCTTCATATGTAGCCTGACAGAGTCCAGCTATTTCCCTTTGTCAGACTGCTTTTGAAGTAGGGCAAAATCTTTCAAGCTGTGTTTTATCTAAATAGATTGTACCAGGCTTCATATGTAATTTGACAGAGTCCAATTATCCCCCTTTTTCAGACTGCTCATGAAGTAGGGCAAAATCTTTCTGGTTGCATTATATCTTAATAGACTTTTGGGCACTTCATATGTAGTCTGACAGAGTCCAGTTATCCCCTTTTGTCAGACTGTCTGTGAAGTAGGGTAAAATCTCTCTGGTTGCATTATACCTTAATAGACTTTTGGGCACTTCATATGTAGCCTGACAGTGTCCAGCTATCCCCCTTTGTCAGACTGCTTTTGAAGTAGGGCAAAATCTTTCAACTTGTTTTTTATCTCAATAGATTGTGCCAGGCTTCATATGTAATTTGACAGAGTCCAGCTATCCCCCTTTGTCAGACTGCTTTTGAAGTAGGGCAAAATCTTTCAACTTGTTTTTAGCTCACCTGAGCACAACGTGCTCATGGTGAGCTTTTGTGATCACCTTTTGTCCGTCGTCCGTGCGTGCGTCCGTCGTCAACAATTTGCTTTAAACAACATCTCATGAACCGCTGAAGGGATTTTGACCAAACTTCACAGGAATCATCTTTATGATGCCCTCTATCAAAGTTGTACAAATTATTCAGATTGGTTAAAAAAGTAGGTCACAGGAGCTAAAAATAGATTTTAAAAATGCAAACTTTGAAAATCTTTTTCTGCAAAACTGCAAGGCCTAGAGCTTATATATTTGGTATGTAGTATCATCTTATGGGCCATTACCAAGATTATACAAATCATAGCCCTACGGTGATAAATGCCCCCGCACCAGGGGTCACTTGTTTTACATAGAGTTATATAGGAAAATCTTTAAAAATCTTCTTCTATGAATCCATAAGGCCTAGAGATTAGATATTTGGTATTTAGCATCATCTTATGGTTCATTACCAAGATTGAACAAATCATGACCCTATGGTGATAAATGCCCCCGCACCATGGGTCACTTGTTTTACATAGAGTTATATAGGAAAAATCTTTAAAAATCTTCTTCTATGAATCCATAAGGCCTAGAGATTAGATATTTGGTATTTAGCATCATCTTATGGTTCATTACCAAGATTGAACAAATCATGACCTTATGGTGATAAATGCCCCGCACCATGGGTCACTTGTTTTACATAGAGTTATATAGGAAAAATCTTTAAAAATCTTCTTCTATGAATCCATAAGGCCTAGAGATTAGATATTTGGTATTTAGCATCATCTTATGGTTCATTACCAAGATTGAACAAATCATGACCCTATGGTGATAAATGCCCCCGCACCATGGGTCACTTGTTTTACATAGAGTTATATAGGAAAAATCTTTAAAAATCTTCTTCTATGATTCCATTAGGCCTAGAGCTTAGATATTTGGTATGTAGCATCATCTTATGGATAATTACCAAGATTGTTCAAAGCATAGCCCTATGGTGATAAATGCCCCCGCACCAGGGGTCACTTGTTTTACATAGATTTATATAGGAAAAACTAAAAAAATCTTCTTCTATGAATCCAAAAGGCCTAGAGCTTAGATATTTGGTATGTAGCATCATCTTATGGATAATTACCAAGATTGTTCAAACATAGCCTAGGTGATAAATGCCCCCGCAATAGGGGTCACTTGTTTTACATAGAGTTATATAGGAAAATCTTTAAAAATCTTCTTCTATAAATCCATAAGGCCTAGAGCTTAGATATTTCATATGTAGCATCATCTAATGGTTCATTACCAAGATTGTTCAAATCATGACCCTATGGTGATAAATGCCCCCGCACCAGGGGTCACTTGTTTAACATAGAGTTATATAGGAAAATCTTTAAAAATCTTCTTCTATGAATCCATAAGGCCTAGAGATTAGATATTTGGTATGTAGCATCATCTTATGGTTCATTACCAAGATTGTACAAATCATGACCTTATGGTGATAAATGCCCCCGCACCAGGGGTCACTTGTTTTACATAGAGTTATATAGGAAAATCTTTAAAAAAAATCTTCTACTATGAATCCATAAGGCCTATAGCTTAGATATTTGGTATGTAGCATCATCTAATGGTTCATTATCAAGATTTTCAAAATGGTGGCCCTTTGGAGATAAATGACCCCGCACTAAGTCTTCTCCTCTGAAACCATAAGGCCAAGTGCTTATATATTTGGTGTTTAGTATTGTCAGGGCTAAAATGTTTAAGATTGAGTTATATCAGAATTCTTGTCTGTTTAAAAACCTTATAATCAGTTGTAGCAATGGTACTCAGGTGAGCTTTTCAGGGCCATCATGGCCCTCTTGTTTATCTCAATAGATTGTGCCAGGCTTCATATGTAATTTGACAGAGTCCAGCTATCCCCCTTTGTCAGACTGCTTTTGAAGTAGGGCAAAATCTTTCTGATTGCATTATATCTAAGTAGACTTTTGGGCACTTCAAAAGTAGTTGGTCAGAGTCCAGTTATCCCCCTTTGTCAGACTGCTTTTGAAATAGGGCAAAATCTTTCAATTGTGTTTTATCTAAATATATTGTACCAGGCTTCATATGTAATTTGACATACTCCAGTTATCCCCCTTTTATCAGACTGCTTATGAAGTAGGGCAATATCTTTCTGGTTGAATTATATCTTAATAGACTTTTGGGTGCTTCATATGTAGCCTGACAGAGTCCAGCTATTTCCCTTTGTCAGACTGCTTTTGAAGTAGGGCAAAATCTTTCAATGTTTTTATTAAATAGATTGTCAGGGCTTCATATGTAATCTGTCAGAGTCCAGCGATTCCCCTTTGTCAGACTGCTCATGAAATAGGGCAAATCTTTCTGGTTGCATTATATCTTAATTAACATTTGGAGCTTCATATGTAGTCTGACAGAGTCCAGTTATCCCCTTTTGTCAGACTGTCTGTGAAGTAGGGTAAAATCTCTCTGGTTGCATTATACCTTAATACATTTGGAGCTTCATATGTAGTCTGACAGAGTCCAGTATCCCCCTTTGTCAGACTGCTTTTGAAGTAGGGCAAAATCTTTCTGGTTGCATTATACCTTAATAGACTTTTGGGCACTTCATATGTAGCCTGACAGAGTCCAGCTATCCCCCTTTGTCAGACTGCTTTTGAAGTAGGGCAAAATCTTTCAAGTTGTGTTTTATCTAAATACATTGTGCCAGGCTTCATATGTAGTTGTCAGAGTCCAGTTATCCCCCTTTGTCAGACTGCTTATGAAGTAGGGCAAAATCTTTTTAATTTCATTATATCTTGTTAGACTTTGGGCTTCATATGTAGCCTGACAGAGTCCAGTTATTCCCATTTGTTTGAATGCTTATGAACTAGGGTTAAATCTCTCTGGTTGCATTATATCTAAATACATTGTTGAGCTTCATTTATAATTTGACAGAATCCAGTTAATCCAAGAGTTCTTGCATGATATGGTCTAACTTTTTTCTGTGACAAAGCAATATGCGGGAGGAATTCCATCACCTTATGTGAAAGTTCTAGTTGATTTCTTTGTGACATGTTGAATTGAATAAAAAATGCAAGTTTTTGTCTGCATTTACGCCCACTAATTCCCATCTACAAATTTGGTTAGATTTAGGCACGAAAAAAAAAAAGAATGTTATAATGTATTATGACACACCTCTAGAGACCTGAGGAGCAAAAGTTGGGCAGAATTGCATTATGTTGTACCAAATAACCATCTTCAAAATAGAAAAATCTCTCCAGACAAATAAGAATTGATGCTAGTCCACGCACAGGGATTTTTTTTAAGCTTTGCAGTCTAGAAATTCAATTAAGGTTTCTTTTGAGACTGACAGGCTGTGGCAATGTTTTCTTTTGTTTGGCAGTAGTTTTTGTCTGCTGATTACTGGCTGTTTTTTTATTCTCAATAAAAAAAAAGTGTCATATTCATAAATTGCCTTTTTTCTCTTCCAATAGTACTTTGATTCCAGAAACGTGCATGTGTATATCATATTGCACTGGTATGATACTCTTGTTGGACTATCCCATTTTACAACTCTCACACCATAGAAAATCTAGATCACACTGAAAGTAATGTCACATTCTTTGCACTGACAAGCAAAAGTTGTTACTGCACTGATAGCTATCTGCTTTTTGCAAAACTTTACCAGGACTGGTCGTCATGGCAATGCACCTATGATTGTTTTACCCCAGGATAGGTGCAGTGGGCATACACAGCAGTTTTGGCTGAAGACTGCACCCAATAGGCAGGAATTTGACTGTCAAAATGGAAAAAGTAAGCATATGAACCTGTGGGGATTTAGACAAAAAAAAAAAAAAAAAAAAAATTATTACTCTTTGGGAAAAACATTGATGCATAATAAAGGGAAGTTCCAGGACTGGCTTTCCCAGTATCAGGATGATAAAGAGTAGTTCCAAGACTGGTTGTCCCAGTGCCAGGATAATATCGGGTAATTCCAGAACTGGTCGTCCCAGTGTCAGGATAATATTGGGTAATACCAGAACTGGTCATCCCAGTGTCAGGAAAATAAAAATTAAGTGTAATTCCTTACATCACTTTCATCATTCTTACTTAACACTAAGTAACACTTTACCTCATTAATATACGTGTGCAACTCTATGACTGGAGCTTTACATTGTATATGAAAAATGAGTTTTTAATTTCTTTGCAGGCTGTAAAGATCTGACTTGTAATATTGTATAAGCAAATACAGAATAGCCAGATCAGACGGCTCCCAAAAAGATCTATCAGACCTGGGTCTGCTCTGTTTGCCAAAGAATCTAAATGAATCTAAAGGGTTAAATCAACTCATTCATAGATGATTTGATTGTTCTTCTCTCCTTCCTCAATGTTGGTGAAGATTTATTTTCCTGATAAACAAACTTGGCAAATTTAAGTCACATTGCATGGGAAAAAGCTATTTTAGTAAGCACCACTTCAGTGAATCCCCTGAAGCAGGGGCTTGCAGTATCACATGACACATTCCGCAACATGACGTTTTTGCCAGTTCTGGGTAGCGAATAAAAAAGTTCATTCTGTGATGAAAATGAGTGAAACCATGAAGTGAATGTAATCAGTCAAGGAAGGGCAAATGATAATAAAATATATAAATATAGGTTTTTTATGCCCTCACCAAAAATGGGGAGGGGGGAGCATATAGATTTGGCTTTGTCCATCTGTACATACATACTTTAATACTTCTGTCCTGAAACTTTGTGACATGCATAACTCTGAAAGTATTTGTACTACAGACATGAAAATTCATGGATATATTATTCAGGACATGAACATGTGCACCTGGGTATTTTCATCAAACCATCGTTGAAGTTGACAGAGTTATAGGCCTTTATTTTTGAAAAATATGGAATTTTATGCTAGTGATGCACGTAACTCTGAAAGTATTTGTACTACAGACAAGAAACTTCATGGATATATTATTCAGGATATGAATTTGTGCACCTGTTGTTTTTTTATTGAATCTTCGTTGAGGTTGACAGAATTATGGGCTTTTGTTTTTTAAATATAAGGAATTTTATGCTTGTGATGCACGTAACTCTAAAAGTATTTATACTACAGACTTTAAACTTAATGGATATAATACTCATGACATGACTTGTACACCTGGGTGATGGCCTTTGGTTTAGAAAATGTGATGGGTGGGGACATTGCATGTGGAAACCACCCATTTTTTAACAATAACAGATGGCTGCATAGTGTCACCATGCTTCTGTAGATGGGTATTGATAACATAAGTTAAAAATCAAATTCTTAGTCAGTGACCATCTTTAAACAAGCTCCTTTAAAGGCCAATTATATATCATGAAGATACACTTTTCATGAAAAAGAAAATATAAAATGGCATTGACGTACTGTAGACTGACGCAAATTGTACATTAAAATAAATAGCTGCTGTGAAATTACAATTATACACATTGAAAATGTTGATCAAATCTCGCCATTTAATATTTTGTATGGATGTCAAAAACTGTCTTTGTTTACATTTTGCATTGGCAAGTATTCCCAAAGAGAGTCTGTAATCGGAAATAATTTAAATTTGAAAAACTGTCGCTGAATCACAATTTGTTTATCTGCTACGCCATTAGTTTATGTACTCGTGATTATTAACAGAGACATAAAGAAAGTGTGTGGAAAATATAAGAACATAAACAAAGAAATGCGGAATATGCAAATCAGGTATTTTGGTAAACAAATTGAATGATCTTTGGTAAATGATTCTTTCTTATTTATGCCTTGTTGTCATATTGTCGTCAACGCGTATGTACAAGTTACATCTCTCAAACATTTTGCTTTTAGTCTGGAGGATATACACTGCTTTTGGAAGAATAATGGGCCTTTAAACACAAATAAATTTCATCGTTCTCATATCCCTGATATTATTACCTAAGTGCATTGTGTATTTTGTTTCATAACAAATACTGTTAATCTTTAAATTCAATATTTGGGTAGACTTGTAATCTAAATTGAAATAAATCATGAAAGAGAATGGTGTAATGTGTTTCTGTGGTAAAGATCTATACCACTATATAGCATTAAGTACTGTCGATGGAATTCAAGCCAGAACTTGTTGGTCCAGTGTCAGTAATTTAGGGTTGTTTGAGAACTGACTCAAAGTCCACAAACAATACTTAGCTCTAAGTGTTACTTAAATTCTTAAACTAGGTAGATACACATTTCACTATTACTTATTTATGAAATATTCAAGTACAAGACTAAGTTAAAATGAATTATAACCTTAATTACTAACAATAACTGATAAGAAATGAAACGACTAAGTTAAAATGAATTATAACCTTAATTACAAACAATATTGATAAGAAATTAAATATTTGGGTATATTTATTAGAGAAACAAGACTAATGAAATTCCCATGAAGTATTTAAGATTTACATATCGCTAAGAATTGTTGGTGGAATTCGACCCTGGTTGGTCCAGTGTCAGTAATGTTTAGTAGTTTGAGCTCTGGCTGATCCAGTGTCAGGATGATGTGATTAGGCATATAATACCTGTATGGCCAGATACTGCAGTGTGGTGTCACTTTCTGGCCATTTTTGTGATGAAATGGAAGGTTTTGGCCATATATGTTTTTTTCTGCCAAATGATGTTGCATTATGTAATTTAATGTTTTGTACTATGTAACATTATATCACCTGTTTTTATGTTGCATTATGTATGTAATATCATTTGTTTTTATGTTGCATTATGTAATGTAAAATCATTTGTCTTTATGTTGCATTATGTAATGTAACATCATTTGTCTTTATGTTGCATTATGTAATGTAACATTATTTGTTTTTATGTTGCATTATGTTGTTCAGTAAAGTTCAAGTAGGAAAAACATGTTTTTATTGAACTTTTCTACTTTCACCAAATGATGGAAACACTTGGAGTAGGAGATAAAAGCCAACAACTGAAATAGAGATTGTAATGTGATTGGTACGGTACATAAACTCCAAGGCTAGATAGATCCTGTATCTGAAAAAGAATCAGCCTGTGTCCCTAATATCCTCCTGATGCAATGATACAGATGCAACAGTATCATTTATACTATCTGATCTTGCACTGATGAAATCTTTGATCAGTGAAAAGGTCTTTCAGATTCAGTCAGCCCATTAACTGATCCCATTTCAGTATAATCACATGTTGAAGTTTGATTTGGTTACAGATAAGCAGAGTAGAGCTGAAAGAATATATCATTCCGATCGGAACTTTAAATGAGAAAATGATTGACAGGCATGGGAATATAGAAATAGCTTTTATATCCCAAAATTATTCACTTTTGTTGTAGATGTATATATAACATTACATATATTGTGTAATGTTATATATACATCTTTGACATGGCTGATACACAACTTCCATTAGGTTAGAAGTTCCGTTAGGTCTCTACTGTGTATCATACGGCTTATATTTCTCATGCTGTTATTTTTCCATGTCAGTCCATGCAAATTTCAGTGTTATTTTTCCAAAAACATACTTTGGAAGTAATTGTTGATGTAAGGCTGATTCCTTTTAAAATAAGGCTTCAAGCAAGTTGGGTGGCTTAAAATATCTTGTGAAAGTCAGATGGTTAAATCTTGCTCTGCTGAGGATCACCATGCAAAATCCAAAGTGACCTATAAATATATAGGGAATGTCATTTGGTCAAGCAAGATGTCAAACTTTCCTGCACAGTGAGTGGCAAAATACAAAGCCATGAAAAACTACTACAACATATTTTTCCTTTTTGTGTCAATTGCTGTAAGCAAAGGTGGCCCATAGGTATAACTTTTTTGTTGTCTGTCTGTCTGTCCGTCACACTTTTTCTATCTTGCTTCAGCAGGTAACGCACATATTCCAGAGAACACACTTGTATTATATAGCAATAAGTTAAAGACACAAGAAGTCAGTTTATAAAGGTTTTAATGAGTTTATCAAGTTTTCTCAGTTTTTAGCTCACCTGAGCCAGAGGCTCAAGGTGAGCTATTGTGACCGGTCTTCGTCCGTCGTCCGTCCGTCCGTCGTCCGTCCGTCCGTCGTCCGTCCGTCCGTCGTCCGTCAACATTTTGCTTCAAACGACATCTCCTCCTTAACCGCTTGGTCAATTTTGATAAAACTTTACAGGGATGTTCCTTGGGTGGTCCCCTTTCAAAGTTGTTCAAAGAATTGAATTCCATTTGGAATTCTGGTTGCCATGGCAACGGAAAGAAAAAACTTAAAATGTCTTCTTCTCCAAAACAACCAACTGAATTTCAAAATGTTTTGGCACAGATGTTCCTTTGGTAAGTGTCTACCAAGATTGTTCAAATTATTTGGATCCGTAAAAAAACATGGCCGCCAGGGGCGGGGCTTATTTGCCTTATATGTATATAGAGAAACCTTTAAACAACATCTCCTCTGAAACCACTGGACAGAATTTGATTAAACTTGGCAGGGATGATCCTTGGGTCAACCTTCACAAAAGTTGCTAAAATAAACTTGATCCATGTAGAACTCTGGTTGCCATGGCAACAAAAAGGGGAAAAAAATGAAAACTTTAAAAATCATCTTCTTCAAAACTACTGGCCAGATTTTAAAATAAATTGGTACAGATGTTCCTTGGGTCAACCTCTACCAAAGTTGCTAAAATTATTCCGATCCGTAAAAAAACATGGCCGCCAGGGGCGGGGCTTATTTGTCTTATATGTATATAGAGAAACCTTTAAACAACATCTCCTCTGAAACCACTGGACAGAATTTGATTAAAATTGGCAGGGATGATCCTTGGGTCAACCTTCACAAAAGTTGCTAAAATAAACTTGATCCATGTAGAACTCTGGTTGCCATGGCAACAAAAAGGGAAAAAAAATGAAAACTTTAAAAATCATCTTCTTCAAAACTACTGGCCAGATTTTAAAATAAATTGGTACAGATGTTCCTTGGGTCAACCTCTACCAAAGTTGCTAAAATTATTCCGATCTGTAAAAAAACATGGCCGCCAGGGGCGGGGCTTATTTGCCTTATATGTATATAGAGAAACCTTTAAACAACATCTCCTCTGAAACCACTGGACAGAATTTGATTCAAATTGGCAGGGATGATCCTTGGGTCAACCTTCACAAAAGTTGCTAAAATAAACTTGATCCATGTAGAACTCTGGTTGCCATGGCAACAAAAAAACAAGAAAAAAAGAAAACTTTAAAAGTCATCTTCTTCAAAACTACTGGCCAGATTTTAAAATAAATTGGTACAGATATTCCTTGGGCCAACCTCTACCAAAGTTGCTAAAATTATTCTGATCCGTAAAAAAACATGGCCGCCAGGGGCGGGGCTTATTTGCCTTATATGTACATAGAGAAACCTTTAAACAACATCTCCTCTGAAACCACTGGACAGATTTAGATTAAACTTGGCAGGGATGATCCTTGGGTCAACCTTCACAAAAGCTGCTAAAATAAACTTGATCCATGTAGAACTCTGGTTGCCATGGCAACAAAAAGAAAAAAAATATGAAAACTTTAAAAATCATCTTCTTCAAAACTGCTGGCCAGATTTTAAAATAAATTGGTACAGATGTTCCTTGGGTCAACCTATTTATCTCAGGTGAGCGATTTAGGGCCATCATGGGCCTCTTGTTTTAACTGTATTGGTCACTGACATAATTCAGAATTTTTATCTTTTGAGATGTTTCTATGCCCTGTGTTTTGCATGTATTTGGGCCAGAAAATTTATCGATAAATAATAATAATATATATTATTATTATTCAGGTGAGCAGTCTTGAGTAAGATTGTTATATTTGGCAGGTGCACAGGTAAAATTTAAATTTTCATTTATTTTCTGTTGCATGCAAAAAGATTGAACTAAGTAATTACTATTATTTACATCTGTTTAAGGATACAAGCCTAATTTTTTTTTTTCTGAAGTTTATAGAATCCAAAGCAACAGAAATCACCCTGGCAAATACATGTGACACTCTAGAGCTGTGGTGGGAGACAAAGATGGGGCAGAATTCTGGGGATTCTATCTCTTGTTTGAGAGATGACATGACATTTTCTGAAAGCATATAAATAAATGCAGTATTTCATCATTAAAAAAAGATCTGATGGTATTATGGACATGTTTTATTCGGGCTTTTTTTCCATCAAAACTAGGTCATGGTCACATGGTCAGATGCATAATGTAAAGGTCCATCCACATAAACAGCTGTCCAAATATTGAAATAATCCAATGAAGGACATAGAAGTTATAGCAGATTTAAAAACATGGTCTACCTGAGCAGACGCCAATGCAAGTGTACAGACATCATCAATTTAATGGAGGGCTGTTTTGTTGAAAAACCCATCAAAAAAAGTAGAATTCAGGGCTTTCTCTCAAATATTAGTGAATATGTCAGTTTGTATTGTTTATTATTGTTTCATGGTTTCAAATGTAGTTGAAAAGGTGAATTTATTGTAGTATAATGGCTGTCAGTATGAATTGTTGTTTAGCCACATATTCTTATAATATAAAAATAGAGTAAACTTGGAAAATGTGGTTACAATTTGCATATTGTCTTAACAAAATAGATGAAATGATCTTAATTATTGTAGTCTTATTGATTTTTGTTCTTTTTCCTGAAATTTGGAAAATAGTGGGATTAGAATAAAAAATCTGTATCACAGAAAACCAGACTTGAGACTTGTAAATGTAGAAATAACAAAAAAAATTATTTCTACATTCTCTTGGTGAAGTTCTCTTGTTAATGTTGAAGTTTTTGTTTTCTGACAAATGAATTTGGCAAGTGGAAGTCACATGTCACAGGAAAATGCTATTTTTCATAAACACACTTTTGGGAATTCCAGTTAAATATAAAATACAGTTTCCCCGAAGAAGGTGCTTGCTGTAACATTTGATATTTTCACACAAAATGGTCAGGTAGAAAATCTGTAAAGTCTTATTATTATTTTTAGTCTGAAGGGGAGAGCGTGTTCTAAGAATGAATGAAATTCAAGTTAATACTGTTCATAACGCTTTAGCCTGTGATGAAGAAACCACTATGTGCTCAAGGTGAGCTATTAGGATAACCATGTGTCCATTGTCTGCCGTTGTGTGTCGTCCGTCGTCAACAATTTGCTTTAAACCACTGAACTGAATTTGATTAAACTTGGCAGGGATGATCCTTGGGTGAACCTTCATAAAAGTTGGTAAAATAAACTTGATCCATATAGAACTGGTTTCCATGGCAACGGAAAGAAAAAACATGAAAACTTTATAAATCATCTCCTTCAAAACTACTGGCCAAATTTCAAAATGTTTTAGTACAGACGTTTCTTGGGTAACCCTCTCCCAGGATTGCTAATATTATTCTGATTCGTAAAAAAAAAATGGCCGCCAGGGGCGGGGCTAATTTACCTTATACGTATATAGTGAAATCTTTAAATGACATCTCCTCTGAAACCGCTAGATGGCAATGGAAAGAAAAAAAATCATGAAAACTTTAAAAATCATCTCCTTCAAAACTATTTAGTACAGATGTTTCTTGGGTAACCTATACTCAGGTGAGCGATCCAGGGCCTCAATGGCCCTCTGTTGTTGTTGTTTTTAAGCAATTACGGAATGGTAGAGTAAACATTGTAATGAAGTGGACTACAAGTCATTAAGCCTAAAGGAGACAGTAAAACAGACTAAACTACAGCTATTCATAATGTTTAGCTTGAAACAGTTTCCATTGTACATTGAACTAATTGTAATTCAGTCAGAATACTTTATCAATATTTCCTGAATACAGCATATATTCAGCTAGTAGTCATCTCAAGGTCATTTTTCCCCCAATGTAAAGGCATTTTCTACCAATTAAAACTATTCAAATATTTATATATTTATTTGATCTGGTCTTATCTTGCCTCATCATCTGTAAATAGATCAAATGTTAAGTAAGACAGTTACCAGAAATATAATTATGTCCCCCCCCCCCCCAACAAATTTATATTTATGTCTCCCCCCCCTATGGGGGAGACATATTGTTTTGGAGTTGTTTGTGTGTCTGTCACACTTTTTTCCGGAGCATAACTCAAACTTCACAGGTATATAGATCTCATTGAGGAGAAGTGTTATGCACAAGAACTGTAACTCTGCTCATCATATTTTTGGAGTTATTGCCCTTTGATTAATTTCATACCTAATTTTTGTCCGGAGCATTACTCAAAAAGTATCAAAGCTATTAACTTGAAACTTCACAGATGGATAGATCTCACTGAGGAGAAGTGTCATGCTTAAGAACTAACTCTGCACATCATATTTTATTAGTTATTGCCCTTTGATTAATTTCAACCTTAATTTTTGTCCAGAGCATTACTCAAAATGTATCAAAGGTATTAACTTGAAACTTCACAGGTGGATAGATCTTATGGAGGAGAAGACTTAGTGTCATGCACAAAAACTGTAACTCTGCTTATCATATTTTTGGAGTTATTGCCCTTTGTTAAATTTAAGACTTATGTGTCAAGAGCATTTCTCACGCATAACCTTGAAACTTCATAGGTGGATAGATAACATGGAGAAGGAGTGCAATGCACAAGAATCAAATTCATTTCCAAGGTTTTTTGTTATTTTGTGCCCTTAAGATTAAGATCCTTAAGATACCTCCCATTCAACTCTGATGCTATTGAAATTAAATTTCATTTATGGAAAACAAGTAATGAGAGAAAGTGTCATGCACAAGGTTCCTAAGTCTGGCCTTAGTGTTTTAGAGTCATTCCCCCTTTTTACAATTTCTTGACCACAAGATAACTCTTGTTCTACTTATGCTATTGAAACAAAATTTCAGTTCTGGAAAGAAATTGACAAAAGAAAGTCTCACATACAAGGTTCATAACTCTGGACAGAGCTTTATCAATATAGTCAGCCTTTTAACTTTAACTGTGTGCCTTAATGTTTATGTGTGTGTGTGTGTGTGTGAGGGGAAGGGGGTGGGGGGAGACAAGAGTTTTCTACGAAAACAAATCTCTAGTTGTACATCGGTAATACACACCATCAGTACTTACCTTGAGCTTAGATAGTTACTAAACATTGTACATGGCAACTTGTAGCAGGACTGATACTAGCAGTCATGGAAGTCTTGCTAGGGATAATACGAAATATGGCTAATCATATTGTTCTTCTGTACTTAGCCATGCAGAGATTTTCTGTCTGTGGCAAATTGGATAGATGTGGACTCTGGAAGTTGGTTTAATCTTTTTGAGGCTTTGAATATATGCTTATATATTTTACTCATGTAAGTTTTAGGCTAAAGTGTATAGGGACTAAAAGGTTTTCAAAAATTTTGCTTAGATTAGGTTTTAATTTAAGGGCTACATTTCATAAGGGAAAAGGACAAAAGAAAATTCAGTACTTTCATACAGAGAAAATCGGATTACTTCAAAAGTGAATGTTATGCTAGAAGTCATACTGTTCATTTTCTCCAAATAGTTAAGAAATATAGCTACTATATGAACTTGTAAGGTACATGTAGCTATTTTACCTGAGTTTAACACACATTTGTCTTTTAAGATCTACCAGCAATATGTATCTTATCTGTGACTTAAATATCACAATCAAATTATGAGCAATTTTGATAAGTTAAACTAATTATCTCAAAATTAATTCTTATCTTTAAGTGCTCAAAGGAATAGAGTATTCTGGTATCAGTAAATTCAGCTAAGGGTTTATTTGATACTTTGTCATCCTCTGTGAAATTTTTAGTTCTATTTGGACCATTAGTTTTGATTGTATCCAAAAAAAATCTGTATTAAACATTTCAAATTTGCATTTATTTTTCAGATACACAAACAAATAAGCACAATCCAATATTCATGATAAACATGCACTTGATTAACTTTTTGTTTTTTCCCCGGGAGTTTGGATGAACTCTATTTTATACATCAGGGTTTGAGTTTAGCCAGATTTTGCACTTGCTTTTTTTTAGCAAGCAGTTATCTTTTTTACCAGCTAAATGAAAAAAAATCAACTCACAATTTTAACGTTTCAAATTCTTTATTTGTAAATAGTCAAGTGTCAGTTTTAACAACATAATGTAAATCTATGAACTATAGCATGCAGTGACAAGAAGATGATCATATAATATTAGTTCTGGGCCCCATATGACAGAGTGGTGGGTGTCTGCCCCCCTCCAGACATCATCCATCTTGTAACTGCAGGCTTTGAATCATAGTTTTTAAACTGAGCATTAGCTTCTCTATTTCCACTCGCAAAAAGAAGCAAGTACATGAAATTGTAACTCGCATTTCTAAAATTTCACTTCCTTTTAGCAAGTATGCTTAAATTCGAACCCTGTACATTAAGCCAGTCCATTTCATAGGGTAGCTAAGTTTAATCAACCAGCTATTTGTGAATGCATCCCCCCCTTCCCCTAGTCCATTTGCTCAAAAGTATAAATTCTTAAAGAAAAAAGAAAACAATAAAGAAATTATGTTTCGAATATCATCTCAAGCCTATTTTTTGTTTGTATATGGGCTACATCTCTTTACATAATCAAGACAATAGCTGGAATGGTTGGTCTGTTTTCTTTATGAAATAGGGAAGGGGGCTTTTATGTGGGTTATATGGTATTTACTATTAAACCGAATAGAGAGGATCCATGATCTCCCAGAAACCTGTGTTTTCTTCTTGTCCTTTAGTGAAATCCTTAAAACATTTTTAGAGACGTATATAGTCCTGTCCATTGCAAAAATTTATATTCGAAAGTCTCACAGTTCCTTGGGAAATCCAGTGTATTTTATAAGTACAAATGTTTTATTAGCTCATCAGAGCACAAAGTGCTCAAGGTAAGCTTTTGTGATCACCCTTCATCGTCCAATGTCCAGCATCAACAATTTGCTTTAAACAACATCTCCTGAAACCCCAGGACAGAATTTGATTATATTGGCAGGGATGATCCTTGGATGAACCTTCACAAAAGTTGCTACAATAAATTTGATCCATGTAGAACTCTGGTTGCCATGGCAACAGAAAGAAAATTTATATGAAAACTTTAAAAATCATCTCCTTCAATTTCAAATGTTTAAGCACAGATTAATGACTATTATCTTGCCAAGGTTGACTTGGTATTGGATCACTATCTCCAATTATGGCCCTTGAAGTATAAAAATGCCATATTTAACTTTGTTTATAATGAAAATAGACCAAGGATTTTATGCCTTGTATGGAAGTTATGGTTCATAATACAATATAAGGTTGCCTTTAGAGCAGTGGTATTCAGGGCGATTTAGGCCATCATGGCCCTCTTGTTTGTTTTAAACTTTATACTCAAATGCTCATGTTATTAAACTTAATATGAAAGCTAAATGATAAAAATATATACAAAACTAAAAGTCACAGTACTGATAATTCACAGTTATAGAGGAGAAATGTGTGTAACTGCCTTGTAGCTCAGTTGGTAAAGCTTTTGCCCTGCAAACGAAAGGCCCCAGGTTAAAGTTCCAGTCCAGCTGCACATTTTTATCCCCTGCCAAAGGCGACAAGGGATATTGTAATAGTTTCCGTTTGTCCGTCCATCCCTCACTTTTGTCCGGAGCATAACTCGAAAAGTGTTTGAGGTATCAACTTGATACTTCATAGGTGGATAGATCTCATTGAGGAGGAGTGCATTGCACAAAAATGATAACTCTACCTTTTATAATTTTTTAGTTATTGCCCTTTGTTATTTTTAGCTCACCTGAGCACAACATGCTCAGGTGAGCTTTTGTGATCACCCTTTGTCCAGCGTCTGTTGTGCGTCGTCAACAATTTGGCTTGTTAACAATCTAGATGTCCCTCTTGATCAGACTTAATTTTTGTCTGGAGCATAACTCGAAAAGTATTTGAGGTATCAACTTGATACTTCATATGTGGATAGATCTTTTTGAAGAGCAGTGCAGTGCAAAAGAATGATAACTCTATCTTTCATAATTTTTTAGTTATTGCCTCTTGTTATTTTTCAGACTTAATTTTGATAATACTCAAAGTATTTAAGATATTAACATGATGCTTCATATGTGGATAGATCCTATAGAGGAGAAGTGCAGTGTACAAGTGCACAAGAATGATAATTCTACTTTTTGTAATTTCTGAGTTACTGCCATTTTTTTTTTTCAGACTTAATTTTTATCTGGAGCATAAGTCAAAAAGTATTTGAGATGCCAACTTGAAACTTCATAGGTTGATAGATCTCATTGAGGAAGATAACCCTATCATTAATATTTTTTTAGTTATTGCCCTTTAATATTTTTCAGACTTAATTTTTGTCCGGAGCAAAACTCTAAGGGTATTTGAGATATCAACTTGAAACTTCATAGGTGAATAGATCTCATGGAGGAGGAATGCAGTGCACAAGAATGATAACTCTACCTTTCATAATTTTTTAGCTATTGTCCTTTGTTATTTTTCATGTTTAATTTAACAGTGACCTTGACATTTTACCTGTAGACCTCAAAATAGGGGAATTAGTAGGTCTTCACATAGGTTTCATATCTATAATCACTTCACACATCAGTCATCAGTACCAAAAATTTTCTGTTAAAAATGAAATATTCTGCTCTCCAACACCTCTTCTAAAGAGCAAGCATTCGGCAGGGGATAGCCATGTCAACATGGCTCTTGTCTCACCCTGTGACATTTGGTGTCTAATGTGTAAGCGTGTCTGACCGTGTCTAATGTGTGACCGTGTCTAATGTGTGAGCTTGTCTGATGTGTCTAATGTGTGACCGTGTCTGATGTGTGAGCTTGTCTGATGTGTCTTATGTGTGACCGTGTCTAATGTGTGAGCGTGTCTGATGTGTGAGCGTGTCTGATGTGTCTAATGTGTTAGCATGTCTGATGTGTCTAATGTGTGACCGTGTCTAATGTGTGAGCTTGTCTGATGTGTCTAATGTGTGACCGTGTCTGATGTGTGAGCTTGTCTGATGTGTCTTATGTGTGACCGTGTCTAATGTGTGAGCGTGTCTGGTGTGTCTAATGTGTGAGCGTGTCTGATGTGTCTAATGTGTGACCGTGTCTAATGTGTGAGCGTGTCTAATGTGTGAGTGTGTCTTATGTGTGACCATGTCTAATGTGTGAGTGTGTCTAATGTGTGAGTGTGTCTAATGTGTGAGCGTGTCTAATGTGTGAGCCTGTCTTATGTGTGACCATGTCTAATGTGTGAGCATGTCGAATGTGTGAGTGTGTCTGATGTGTAGTCTAATGTGTGAGTGTGTCTAATGTGTGAGTGTGTCTGATGTGTGACCTGTATAATGTGTGACCGTGTCTAAATGTGCTCTGAGATCATTTTAACTGTGTTCTCTGGACCCCATTTCGAGGGGTGAGAGCGAAACTATGCTTATATATTTATATGCACTAAGCATAGTTATGCTTTCATCCCTCGATTTAGGTTTTTATGGATGAAATCCATTTTGCTGGAGGATTATGTCACGGAACAGATAAAACTCACAATAGGGGAGAAAGGTATGTAAGTGGCTGGGTAGCTCAGTCGGTAGTGCATTAGCCCTGTAAGCAAAAGGCCAATTAATCTCATCCTGTGACATAAGAAAGAGAAAACCTACCTTCAAGTATCAAACCATAAACCTTTTGTACCTTGTGCCAGATCTTCTTTACCACCTGGACTATCACTTGGGTCTCAAGTAAATCTTCTTGCTGAATTATTAATATCATGTCTTTCTACATTTAAATAAGGATTTCTGTTGAAAGTCTTGGACTGCTCCTTTTTTCAAATATATTAAAATGTTCAAACACAAATTGTGAGGTACCTAAACTATGTTGAATTCATGCATGGGAGAGGTTTGACCTACATATCAAGCCTTCACTTATGTAATTATGTCAAAATAACTGCAGGTGTTTAATTTTATTTGTGAATTTTCTACCTTTTATGGCATTGTTAATCTGACCCAGACATTTAGTTACATTTATCATTATATTGATTAAACAATTTCAGTGAATAGGTATTCATCAGATCATAAATTTGTTTATGAATATTCATTAAGGTAAAAGGTTCAACGGCAGCTACAAACTGACTTACAGAAATATAACCTTGACCTTTCAGTGACCAACAGAATAATGACCTTCACCTTTTCCATGACCAGCAGAATTATGACTTTCACCTTTCCATGACCATAACCTTCCTTCACTTGTGTGACACAATATTAGCGAAATTGGTTGAATATAGAATACAGTATCCCTGAAACACATTCCGCAGTATGTCATCTTCACCTGTTCTGGATAGTGATTAAGTTTGGCCTATGAAGTTTAGTGCATGCACATAGAGTGAATGTGCTCAGTCAAGTAAGGAAAAGGAAAATAGAAAATCTTAATATAGGTTTTATAATTCTAAATATAGTTTCAATACTGTCTGTGATGGTATTGCCTGTGATTTAGAAACCACTCATATTTTCACAGAATGTTTATTTTACGTTCTCAATGTGCGCCTCTACATACGTTTTCCCAGACTCGGAAAGACTAAAGTTCTATGGTGGAACCAAGTTTTGAACTTTGGACCTGAAAATGTATAAAAGCATTACGAAGCTTACAGATAAGCCAGGAACTTGAAATTTGGACAGAACATAATTATGTCCTATGAATTTTTTTCAGCTCTTAGAAGACTAACGTCATATGACCTAAAATGACGTCATGACAAGTAACAAACTTTGAATCCAAGATTTACGTTTTTTTTAGCACTACATTTCTTAGTTTTTGGGTGATTTGCATAAAATTTTCACTGAAGTGCATCAGTGCATCTCATTGCCATTAGTCACTTCCGTTTCCGGAAAATTGCAGAAGTCAAGGTCATATGTCAATTATCATTTTTTTATTCAATCGTAAATATCTCAAAAATGATAAATATTCTATTGAGACTCTGTGGGTATAATTTTTAGTGCTTTGAAAGACCTTTCATGACATTGTGATGTTTAGTTTTTGTAGGTTGGGGTTGATTCAGTTGAGTTATTGCAGAAAAACAAACATGTTGCTACCCTAGGTACACTTAACTATTTATATCTTGATAATTATTGATTTTTGTTAATAAGAGTATGAATATAATTTGTAGAACAATGCCTGGCTGTTCTTATGGTGTTTAAATATTAAAGATTGACTTAATATTAATTAAGTTATAGGGAGAAAACAAAACAACATGAACATATTTTCCCTGATTTTTGCCTTTTTCTCAAGGTTTAACTGCCCATATCTAAAGAGTGGTTAATGATACATATATTTATATAGCATGTGAATTGTGGGAAATTAGAAGACCTTACTAACGGTACCTAGCTTTTTAAAATTGGAAATCATATAAGGAAGTTACATGAAAAATAAGAATTTGTTTAAACCTTTCTTTCATGCACTTCTGCAGTTAGTCCCAAAAACATTTTTACTTGTGCTTCTGCAGTTGATCGCACATATTATTCCAAATTTTATTCCTGTTACATTAAAGGTATAATGTAATACAAAAAATTACATTAATGCTCTGTGCCCCCTTCAGTTCAGTAAGAATATTCAATAAAAATATAAGAAGGAAATGTTTTGCAAGAAAGGAACCTTGTATATATTTTTAGCATGTAAAGAGGAATAGTGATACTTGATTCCCTTGTAGCTAGAACACAAAGTTTGAGTATTATTGTAGTAAAGATGGTTCTCGAAAAGTTAGCATTATGAAATTATATCTGAAAACAAAACCACATATTCCCTTTTGAGTGCATTGACTTTAAATTTCAAATTATGTCGTATGACGTCACAGAATTTATCTGCTCTTTATATTAGTTTGCACTCTACAGCTGTTAATTCTGGACGGATTTTCTTCAATTTTTGAAGATGGTGTATGTCAGAAAAGTAAAAGTATGGTCAGATTTGACATGGTTTGCAGTGCAGGAAGCCCTTTCTTTTGTTTAGAACAAAAGAGGTCTAATTTTTTTTTACAATCATGGATGGTTCCATTGGGTAACCATGCATCTGCAGATGGTTATTAATAAACATAAAACACACATACACTGAGTCAATGATCATCTGTGAATGATCTGTTTTAAATATTTCTTTTTTTATACATATATTATGATGGATTAGGCTAGTGTTACAAATTGGACCATACATCATTGCAGCCATGCCAGTGTAGTATGATTTTTGGGATAATTTGCATCATTACACGCTGCTGTGAATAATAACTTGTAGAAAGAATTGTATTTGAAGAGATAATTATATGTATCCTGCCGTTCACTGTCAGTATGTTTAAATGTCAAGTCCATAGTAATCCCTGTCCTTTCATAGCTATAAAGGTTTAGACAAGAAAATCAAGTTTTGACTGAATTGAAAGCTAGATGGTATAAGGTGAAAATGAAATGGAATAGAATCGTTTAAGTTATTGGAATGATGATAAAATGAACAATGATTAAAAAGTGTCAAAATTCAATTAAACCTGTATTTTATTTCCTTTGTGTGTGTTTTTTTTTCTCTCTGATAAGTTCTCAATTAATTAGGAGATTAATTTAGGACACTTTAGAGAATTACATGGATTACTTAATTGGATTTTTATCTCTACCCAATTTGGAAGCAGAAATGTTTTTATCCATCAGGTGATGGACATGTGACAGCATTTTTCATAATTAACCCCAGTTAGTATGGTATTTTTATAGTCAGTTAATTCAGTGTATCAAAATGGACATGTTGTTATAACAGGAGAGTATGTTTGAATAAGTATTCAGTAGGACTTGTCAGTCGACAAAACTGAAGTTTATTGGGGAGAAATTAGTTAATACACACATACACAATTATTTTCATTTCTTCATTGTTAGCAAATTCTAAAGAGATCAACACACAATAGAAAATACATCACAACATAAGAATAGTATATATTGGGATATCTTTCAGTACCTGCATAGGTATAGACTAACGGGTTTTTGTGCGAAGGGATCTGTGTTCATTGACATTACATAGAACTGTGTATACGCTATAGAGTTTAAAATTCACATCATGAAAATTGTTGCATAATTTTGTTTGTTATGCAAATATATTTATTTACAGACATGTATGTGACATGGAAAGAAAAAATGAGGAAAAGAAATTGAATTAGTTTCTGGATTATGTTTTACATTTTGAATAGGTGAACTATTTAGCATTTACTTGAAGGTTATAGTGTGTCAGTTTAAATAGAGTGATTCTTTTTCTACTACTTTTACACTGGCATTAGGAGGGATATATTAATCATCAGTGTGAAAGGAAAATGGAGAAGTGAACTTTGATATTTTGGATATATCAATATATTTTAACACATGTATAGTTTGGCTAAAGTGAATTCGTAGAGAAATGAATAAATTGACGATCAGCACCAAATTGAAGAGCCTCAGTCTTCACTTAAAGTATGCAGAAAATGTTGACAAGAAGAAAACTTATGTTGCGAAATGTACTTTCAGAGGTAAGAGTCTTTTTCAATAAATCTGAATTTTGTGTGGGGCTTACCAGTAGAACCCAAGTGGTATAATTATAATTATTGAGTTATTATGGGGTTGAGCCTTGCACTGGACACACTTTCTCAGAGTATTTTTTTTGGACAGAATTATTTAAAAGTAATTGTTTAACTATAGGAACAGAAGGGTTGTGACATAAAAATAGAAAGGAGCATAAGTAAGTAAAGTCTTTATTTAAAGTGGATAATTACATATTTGGCCTAAACAACCTTATATATGGTCCACATACATGAACATTACTTACAACATATTTATCCAAAAAAATTATTATGATATATGGAATAACAAACAATAATTACTTGTCCCACTCTTGGAATTTCCACCATTTTAAAGGAATATTTGAATTTGTGGACAGAAGAAGCTGTAACTTACAGATTTTATAATTTTGTACCTATATTTTTTAGGTTAACTTGATCTTAACCCTTACCCTGCTTGAACTGTAAGTGCTAACCTTTGCCACCAATAAAGAGCAGGCTGGCCTGGCTCTGGCTGACCAACTACAAATTTTCATCTTGTTATCCCTAAATTTGATAATGGACAGTTCCAAAAAAAAATGCCAGCTAAGTCCATTTGAGAAATTCAGCAGGTTAATGTTTAATATAAATTTAGAATTTGTTTCAACCATCCAGCTGTGTATTCAGTAAAGGCAGCTGTTAGCTATCAATTGTGATTTGGTAGCCTTCTGACATTCGTTAAACAACGATAATACGGGTGCAACTGTCCATATTAGTGACTGTTCAGTTCATTGAATGCATGTCTGATATCCTTGTTTGTTTGACCGTGATTAGCATCTCCCGTGATATCCTGACATGACAGAAATTCTCCTTGGTGTTGCCTCTGACTGCTGTGCTCTATTCATTCCTAAATTGATCTTCCATACCTCAAACAGATTGTTTCCATATTCATTGATATCTAATTTTATATATAAAAAAAATAGAATAAAAATGACACGCACAAATCAGAATATCTCTGTACTAAGATTCAACATGACAGAATTTCTTTGAATTACAAAATATGTTGAACTATTGGGAAGGATATGAGATTCTCTGAGATTTTCTGAGCAGATAATTTGATTTGCAGATTTTGTAATGATCGAAATGTGTTTTATGTTTTGTTAAAGAGCAACAAATTTCTGACAGAAACCATAATTGAAAATAGAGAAATGTGATTTTTTTAACAACTACAAATTCCACGTAAATATGTTTTTTTTTATTGTTTTTTTAAAAATTTTGTGATCGCCCTTTGTCCGGCGTCCGTCGTCGTGCGTCGTTAGTCGTGCGTCGTCAGTCGTCCGTCGTCCGTCGTCAACAATTTGCTTTAAACGACATCTCCTCTGAAACCGCTGGACAAAATTTAATGAAACTTGGCAGGAATGTTCCTTGGGTGAGGCTCTACAAAAGTTGCTAAAATAAAGTTGATCCATGAAGAACTCTGGTTGCCATGGAAACAAAAAGAAAAATAATTTGAAAACTTTAAAAATCATCTCCTTCAAAACTACTGGCCAGATTTCAAAATTATTTGCTACAGATGTTCCTTGGGTCAACCTCTACCAAAGTTGCTAAAATTATTCCGATCCGTAAAAAAACATGGCCGCCAGGTGCGGGGCTTATTTGCCTTATATGTATATAGAGAAACCTTTAAACAACATCTCCTCTGAAACCACTGGACATAATTTGATTAAACTTGGCAGGGATGATCCTTGGGTCAACCTTCACAAAAGTTGCTAAAATAAACTTGATCCATATAGAACTCTGGTTGCCATGGCAACAAAAAGAAAAATAATTTGAAAACTTTAAAAATCATCTTCTTCAAAACTACTGGCCAGATTTTAAAATAAATTGGTACAGATGTTCCTTGGGTCAACCTCTACTAAAGTTGCTAAAATTATTCCGATCCGTAAAAAAACATGGCCGCCAGGGGCGGGGCTTATTTGCCTTATATGTATATAGAGAAACCTTTAAACAACATCTCCTCTGAAACCACTGGACAGAATTTGATTAAACTTGGTAGGAATGATCCTTGGGTCAACCTTCACAAAAGTTGCTAAAATAAACTTGGTCCATGTAGAACTCTGGTTGCCATGGCAACAAAAAGAAAAAAAAGAAGAAAACTTTAAAAATCATCTTCTTCAAAACTACTGGCCAGATTTTAAAATAAATTGGTACAGATGTTCCTTGGGTCAACCTCTACCAAAGTTGCTAAAATTATTCCGATCCGTAAAAAACATGGCCGCCAGGGGCGGGGCTTATTTGCCTTATATGTATATAAGGAAAACTTTAATCAACATTTCCTCTGAAACCACTGGACACAATTTGATTAAACTTTACAGGAATGATCCTTGGGTCAACCTTCACAAAAGTTCCTAAAATAAACTTGATCCATATAGAACTCTGGTTGCCATGGCAACAAAAAGAAAAAAAATATGAAAACTTTAAAAATCATCTTCTTCAAAACTACTGGCCAGATTTTAAAATAAATTGGTACAGATGTTCCTTGGGTCAACCTATTTATCTCAGGTGAGCGATTTAGGGCCATCATGGGCCTCTTGTTTAATTTAAGAAGTCATCTCTACAGTTGTTTTCAAAATCCATTTTTACCTTTTACCTGAAGTATATAGATACAGCCTTCTGGGAAATACTGGTATTTTCTTTCCAATGTCTGATATATCAATTAACCCATTAAATGTCATGAAAGTGTTTCTTTTTCAACCATTGAAATTTAACCCATTACCTTATATAGACAAATTTTTTGCACATTGATAAACAGAGAAGACCCAGATCAGACGGCCCCTGAAAGGTGTCAGGGAGAGGACACTGTCCCATGGGTTTTTTACAGAATCCCTCATTGTATGTTATAGTTGACACTGTAGTGTAGAGTAGTTATAATGGACATGACAATTTTGTCCCCAGGCACCCTGACCTCAGCAGAGTGTCACACCCTACTTCAAAGCTGAAGCTGTCCCTTTCAAAAAGAATAACACAATGTAGTCACTTAATACAGAGTGTTTCCATAAAAGAATAGGTACTTTGTTTATTGGGTAAAACGTCCCATTGATGGTAATTTAGTCATTTAGGGACTTTTTTCTACACAAGACCAACATAGTGCTGCCACACTGTAATATCATGTAACAGACATGTAGCACGATACCACATTCAGTCACATTACAGGGGTGTAAAATTTTCTTTTAGGTCACTCCACCTGTAGGACGAGTAGGTGAAAAATCTTACTCGTCCTTAAACAAATTTAGCTCGTCCTAAAATGATTTTAATTTTTGCTTGTATAAAGCTTTTGATATTTTGCGGAAACACCGCAAAACAGTTTTTCTTCTTTTTTCGTCAAAAACGGAAAGTCAGAAAACCAATGATCCAGGGCTTTTTTGTGCGTTTCGTTTTATCGAAAGCGCTTTGGTGCTTCCTATGTTTTAACTCTCGCTTTTTTGTATTTCCGTCGTCTCTGCCGCCGAGAAGTGTTTTCATTGACAATTGTTTCGACATTTTGACCGCCGGAAACAAAACATATTTGCAGTCCCTGAGTGTGCCGCAGTCCCGGACTGTGCCGCGAACTAACAAAAAACGTATTGAAAAAACACCGTAGAAAATTGTGAAACAGTCTGCGCTAGCACCTCAAGGATCTTTCTAAAAAATGAGCGTCGCTATGGTGATATTTTGTCATAATTAGCTCCCCTGATCAAGTAAAGAGTTTATGATCATGATTAACCATCGTAACAATATGAAATTCATTTTTTACTGAAACATTTCTTTGCTGGCCGCGAAAAGTTACTCTTCTGGTCCGACGAGTGTTCAGGGAAATTATGTTGTCCGACCGTGAAATTCACTCATAAATACGAGCGGACGAGTAGATTTTTACAGCCCTGCATTATCCTGACACCGAGCCACCAGTCCTGCAACTACCCTTATATGTCGAGTGCCAAGCAAGGTAGCTAATCCAGTACCTTTTTTTACAACTTGCACAGCATGTGGCTGCCAGGGATGAACCCACAACTTTCCTATTTTAGGACTGACAGTCTAACCAATCAGGCACCAGAGAATAGATAAGATTTATCAAAAGACCCCTCCCCCCCTATCCATCTGACAAGTTATGTTTTTTCATTCAAGTTTTAAACACACACATCAAATCTGAGGTTTTCTAATTAACTGGACAAAGGCCATATTATTACTGTTGATAGATTCTGCTTGTGTCTGTCTTTTTATCGGAACTTAATAATAAAATATAGGTACAAAATAACTGGTATGAAATGACTGGTAGCTTGGCAAGTAGAGAGCTGGTCCTGAAACTCTTCCATCTCCTCCTATTTCAGTCTACACTTATAACAGTTTAGTGGTCAGACCTCCATATGAGTGATGAGGTATTATTAACCAGTTGTTGCTGAACTACCAGCTGTTTTTGTTCGAGCCTTGGCCCCAGTATAATAACCAAGTACAGTTGAATGAACTTACCGTAAAGTTTGGGTATAGTTTGAATATAGATTTCAAGATTTTTTGGTACATGCTTGCAAGTGTTGTTTAATACTGTGTGCATACATGAAGAGATTGCATCAAAAGTTTTCATACAGATTTTTTTTCTAAGAGTTATATGTTGATTGCAACATCTGCTTAATTAAAAACCGAACTGTGACGGCCAATATAATAATTGGGCTAATAATAATAAATGGTTTCCAGGTATGTTTTATGTTAAAAATCAAAGCAGAGTACCAGAACAAGCAGCCAATTGCTGATCACAGAGGCTCAAAGTTGCCTGGGGTGAATCATATCGAACTTTGAGCCCCTGTGTTCTGATTGCTTGTTCCTTCCCACAATTCATTTAAACTTTGGGAAACCTGCATATGACGTGATCTTGGCTATCTGCCAAATGCAACATGTTCGAAATGTTATGAGAATCACAAATCCAAGTAAATTAATAGGCTTGCGGCCGTGGCTGCAAGCCAAAAAGAAAAATTGTCAGGCCATCACCAGTGGTCTGTTAAGCCTGACTGTGTTGGGGTCAGTCATCACCAGAACAACATCCATATGTGCTCAAAGTGGACAATGTTAAAATGTGTCTGATGATTTGAATCGGCTTTTGAACCTCAGGTTGATAACCATGTCTCAATGGACTGTAGTATTAAGTCTGGCTGTTTCAAATGTCAAGGTAAGGATGGGATACCCAGTCAGTGCATATGAAACCATAAATTGCTTCTTCAGTGGTGACATGAATTGATAAAGATTTTTCATCCCTTGATTCGAATAATTGGCCACTTTATTGTGCCACCTGCTGTAAGCAGAGATGACACATAGAGATCACTTTTCCGTCATCTGTCTGTAATTAATATCCTGGTGAGTAAGTTATATTTGTATTCTTAAATTTGTCAGAAACCATAAATTTGTCAGAAACGGGTTCCACCTTTCCTGTTTTATGGAGTATCCTAGTTCATGGCTGAGATAATTTGAAATATTTCCTTAATATTATCCAACCATATTTGTAAAGTAATGAAATCTATTTTTTTAATTTTATTATAGAAGTAAGAATAATGAAAATAACCTCAAAGTATTACTTCGCACAAGTATGGTTGGCTGAAAACAAGACAGGTTTTATTACTCAAATGAAGAGTGAGTCAATATAGTTAGGACCTTTTCAAATATAATCTAATACCAATTATTCAAAATGATAGGATCAACGTTATATTTTAACCCTTTCCCTCATATAGACTCATTTTGACGCACTCAATAGGTATCACATAAAGCCTGATCTGCAATTACAAAATCCTCATTTCCAGACCACTGAGGAGCAGCAAACAGCATAAAACCTGATCAGCCTGATCTGGTTTTATGTTGTTCGCATAGGTCTTTTCATGGTGTCCTCTATGAGGGAAAGGGTTAAATAAGGCATTGTTTTGAATAACCCAAATCAAGTTGATCCATAATGTGTATAATGCATGCATCATTCTGATGTTATTATGTGTGAATGCAAATAAAAATCATCGTAAACCACAAATGGTAATTAATGTTTATTTCATAACATCTGTCTTTTCATGCATAAATGAACTGCATATTAAGTAATTTTACATCAGTAATCAATACATGTTATTAGTATAGACTAAATTACATTTTTAAAAAAAATATTAATAAAATTTAAATTTTTTACTTCATCTATATTTGATTAGATAATTACATTAATTACAGTTGAAATGCATTTAAATTGAATTATAATTAATTTGCACCATTCCTTTTTTTTTTTTTAGATTAAAAATTTTTAAAAAAACTGAAGGGACAGGAGAGTTTCGAATATGCCAAGGTAATTGATTAAGGGATTGTGAAGTAACTGGGGTTTGTCTGTATTGATGACCTGGATACTAATGGTATGTGAGGCATTATGAGACCAAACTCCAAATTTACATGGATATCTTTTGAGATTGGACAAGAACTGTAACTCTAGCTCATCTTATTCTTAAATTATCCCCCTTAATTTATCTTCTTTTTTTTTTTTTCTAATATACCCTTAGCATAACTTCAATACAAGTGATTGGATATACTCCAACTTTGAACATGGATAGGGACATGGATGAGTAAATTGTAGAATTGCAGGGCACAAGAACCATTATTGTTATTCATCTAATTCTTTAATTCCCCTTAATTGATTAAAAAAAAATGGAGCATGATTTCAATACTTTATGATGGATTCACTAGCTTAGTGATAACTTTCCCGTGTTTCGTGGAACATTCATTTTGTAAATATGCAATGATAACCAGGAGGCAGTTGAGGGACATTTATCAATGATAACCAGGAGGCAGTTGAGGGACATTTATCAATGATAACCAGGAGGCAGTTGAGGGACATTTATAAGAGAGTATACGGTAAATTGTGAATACCTGTCCTTGAGTCGCAAGGATTAGTGAAACCTTGGTAGTCTCTCATTGGGACATGCTTATATTATGTGCAGATAAGCAAGTATATTAT
>CM037782.1:26570761-26615044 GCA_021229015.1 Solen grandis | reverse complement strand
CAAGTTTGATCTCTAACAAAAATGGATAGGTTTTCATAGACCTACCCTCATTTGCACAGTTTTTTGCGATGTTCGAACTTTCAACCTTCTGTAGCTCAAAAACGTTCAGCCATACATACCTTCAAAACCTATCATATTTTATTAGGCTATCAACAAGGAACAGAATGCAAAAAAAAAAAAACGCATTTGAATCAGACCTCAAATAACTGAGTTATTAGCCATTAATAAATTTCATGCAAAACGCCCCCTTGCGGGAAAAGCAAGACATAAATGGAAATTTTCTCAACATTAGGATCATCTTCAAATATGTGGTAAAAACTGATTAAAATTTCATAAATGTGGCTTTTCTTGTCATGGAGATTTGCCGTTAACAATGAAAGGTTAGAAAAAAAAGAAGAAAAAAAATAAAAAAGCAAAAAAACCCCAAAAAACAGAAGAACAAAAGGTTTTTGCACTGCAATGCAAAAACCTAACAAGAGGGCAAAGATGGCCCTGAATCGCTCACCTGAGAAATATTGCTTTCATTGCCTTTTACAACACAGCCATACTGAATACAAAATCCTTGCAGAAGAACAGCAATATAATCTTAATTCCACACAAAAAGTTTACATTTAGTCAAACAAGAGGGCCAAGATGGCCCTGTGTCACTCACCTGAGTAAGATGGCTGTGTTAGGTACCTGAATTTGCACTCAACTGGGAATTCATACAGTCATCATTCATATCAAGTTTAATGAAGACTGGGACAAAAATGTAGGCCTCTAGAGTGTTCACAAGATTTTTCTAAGATTTGACCTGGTGACCTAGTTTTTGACCTCATGTGACTCATTTTCGATCTCATCCAATATATCAATTAGACAAACATTCTGACCAAATCTATTGAAGATAGGGCTAAAACTGTGGCCTCTAGAGTTTACAAGGTTTTTCTTAGATTTGACCTGCTGACCTAGTTTTTGACCCCACATGACCCAATTTCGAACTCATCTGAGATATCATGTAGACAAACATCCTGACCAAATTTTATGAAGATTGGGCTGAAACTGTGGCCTCTAGAGAGTTCACAAGGTTTTTCTAAGATTTGACCTGTTGACCTAGTTTTTGACCCCACATGACCCAATTTCAAACTCATCCGAGATATCATGTAGACAAATATCCTGACCAAGTTTATGAAGATTGGGCCAAAACTGTGGCCTCTAGAGTGTTCACAAGGTTTTTCTAAGGATTTGACCTTGTGACCTAGTTTTTGACCCCACATGACCCAATATCGAACTCATCTGAGATATCATGTAGAAAATATCCTGACCAAATTTTATGAAGATTGGGCTAAAACTGTGGCCTCTAGAGTGTTCACAAGGTTTTTCAAGATTTGACCTAGTGACCTATTTTTGACCCCACATGACCCAATTTCGAACTCATCGAGATATCATGTAGACAAACATCCTGAAATTTATGAAGATTAGGCCAAAACTGTGGCCTGTAGGGTGTTCACAAGGTTTTTCTAAGATTTGACCTAGTGACCTAGTTTTTGACCCCACATGACCCAATTTCGAACTCATCCGAGATATCATGTAGACAAACATCCTGACCAAAATTTATGAAGATTAGGCCAAAACTGTGGCCTGTAGGGTGTTCACAAGGTTTTTCTAAGATTTGACCTAGTGACCTAGTTTTTGACCCCACATGACCCAATTTCGAACTCATCTAAGATGTCATGTAGACAAACATCCTGACTAAGTTTCATGAAGATTGGGCCAAAATTTGTGGCCTGTAGAGTGTTCACAAGGTGTTGCTAAGATTTGACCTGGTGACCTAGTTTTTGACCCCACATGACCCAATATCGAACTCATCCGAGATATCATGTAGACAAATATCCTGACCAAATTTTATGAAGATTGGGCTAAAACTGTGGCCTCTAGAGTGTTCACAAGGTTTTTCAAGGATTTGACCTAGTGACCTACTTTTTGACCCCAGATGACCCAATTTCGAACTCATCCGAGATATCATGTAGACAAACATCCTGATTAAGTTTGATGAAGATTGGGCCAAATTTGTGGCCTCTAGAGTGTTCACAAGGTTTTTTGACCCTACATGACCAATTTCGAACTCATCCGAGAAATCATGTAGACAAACATTCTGACCAATTTTCATGAAAATTAGGCCAAAACTGTGGCCTCTAGAGTGTTCACAAGCAATTGTTGACGACGGACGACGGACGACGGACGACGCACGACGCACGACGGACAAAAGGCGATCACAAAAGCTCACCCGAGCACAAGTGCTCAGGTGAGCTAAAAAGTTGACATTGAAAAACACAACTAAAACTGTAAGCCTTTAAATTCAAAGTTGAAGTATCATACCGTTTAAATTGACCTTTGACCTTGAAGGGTGACCTTGACCTATGCATGGAATAGAATGCATACAACACAAAGATGTAAAACATGTAAATTAAAAAATCACAATTGCTAATCCATTGAGTTTTTGATATCTAAATTACCCTTGTCAAGATGAATATAAATACCAAATATAAATAATGTATGTCAAATAGTAAAAAGTTATGGCAAACGTTACAATTTTTTGTTAAACATTTCAAAATAGGTCAAAGTTCAAAGGTCAAGGTCAAAAGTCCAAAAGTTAACATTGATGGAAAGGTCTTGCCACAAGAAATTCACATGTGAAATATCAGTGCCCTGTTGGTAACGGTTCCGAAATGACAGGCATTTTAAACAATTTCAGAAGTTACAGCAAAAAAGTCAAAGGTCAAGGTCGATAGATGTAATATTGAGGTATATCTGAATAGCCCTTGCAAAGATGATTATGTATATCAAAAATAAAAGTTGTATATCAAATAGTAAAAAGTTATGGCAAACATTAAAGTTTTTTGTTAAACATTTCAAAATAGGTCAAAGTTCAAAGGTCAAGGTCAAAAGTGTAACATTGATGGAATGGTCTTGCCACAAGAAATTCACATGTGAAATATCAGTGCCCTGTTGGTAACTGTTCCGAAATGACAGGCATTTTAAACAATTTCAGAAGTTACAGCAAAAAAGTCAAAGGTCAAGGTCAAAAGTGTAATATTGATGGAAAGGTCTTGCCACAAGAAATTCACATGTGAAATATCAGTGCCCTGTTGGTAACGGTTCCGAAATGACAGGCATTTTAATGTTTCTAAAAGTTACAGCAAAAATAGGTCAAAGGTCAAGGTCGATAGATGAAATGTTAAGGTATATCTGAATAGCCCTTGCAAAGATGAATATGCATACCAAAAATAAAAGTTGTATGTCAAATAGTAAATAAATTATGGCCAATGTTAAATTATTTTTTTTTAAATTTCAAAAATAGGTCAAAGTTCAAAGGTCAAGGTCAAAAGCCTAAAAGTGTAACAATGATGGAAAGGTCTTGCTACAAGAAATTCACATGTGAAATATCAGTGCCCTGTTGACAACGGTTTTAAAATGACAGGCATTTTAAAGTTTTCAAAAGTTTCAGAAAAGTAAGGTCAAAGGTCAAGGTCAATAATTGAAACATTTGCATATGTCTTGATAGGCCTTGTCAAGATGAATATGCATACCAAAAATGAAAGTTGTATATTGAAAAGTAGAGAAGTTATGGCCAAACGTTAAGATTCCAGATGACGACGCCTGACGATGACGACAATACAGACGCCGGAGTTACGACAATGGCTCGTATTTTTTTCTTCCAAAAACAGATGAGCTAAAACGGATCAAACTTTGGACTGCTGTAAAATGAACAAATCAAGTCTGATCTTCAAAAACTAAACATCACTAGAAAAGGCTCTTCAAGAACTTAAACTTTTGTTCATATACTTTCAATGAAATATTTTTATTTTGGGCTATTTGGGGCCGAATAAAAACACAATAATCATAATATGACCTTGACCTTTGAAATTTTATTTTTACTTTTTAATTGTGAGGCCCTTTCAGACATAACAATACATAACCTGTGAACATTTCATGAAGAATGATAAAAAAATAAGGTCAGGAGCGACAAAAAACAATCAAATCACTGACTTATTAGAAAATAAATTTCATGCAAAACGCCCCCTTGCGGGAAAAGCAAGACATAAATGGAAATTTTCTCAACATTAGGATCATCTTCAAATATGTGGTAAAAACTGATTAAAATTTCATAAATGTGGCTTTTCTTGTCATGGAGATTTGCCGTTAACAATGAAAGGTAAAAAGAAGAAAAAAAATAAAAAAGCAAAAAAACCCCAAAAAACAGAAGAACAAAAGGTTTTTGCACTGCAATGCAAAAACCTAACAAGAGGGCAAAGATGGCCCTGAATCGCTCACCTGAGAAATATTGCTTTCATTGCCTTTTACAACACAGCCATACTGAATACAAAATCCTTGCAGAAGAACAGCAATATAATCTTAATTCCACACAAAAAGTTTACATTTAGTCAAACAAGAGGGCCAAGATGGCCCTGTGTCACTCACCTGAGTAAGATGGCTGTGTTAGGCATAATGACAAAAAATCTGGCATCTAAAGTGTTTTTCTAACATTTGACTAAGTGACCTACATATTGATCCTACCTGAATTTGCACTCAACTGGGAATTCATACAGTCATCATTCATATCAAGTTTAATGAAGACTGGGACAAAAATGTAGGCCTCTAGAGTGTTCACAAGATTTTTCTAAGATTTGACCTGGTGACCTAGTTTTTGACCTCATGTGACTCATTTTCGATCTCATCCAATATATCAATTAGACAAACATTCTGACCAAATCTATTGAAGATAGTGCTAAAACTGTGGCCTCTAGAGTTTACAAGGTTTTTAATTTCAACTCATCTGAGATATCATGTAGACAAACATCCTGACCAAATTTTATGAAGATTGGGCTGAAACTGTGGCCTCTAGAGAGTTCACAAGGTTTTTCTAAGATTTGACCTGTTGACCTAGTTTTTGACCCCACATGACCCAATTTCAAACTCATCCGAGATATCATGTAGACAAATATCCTGACCAAGTCTCATGAAGATTGGGCCAAAACTGTGGCCTGTAGAGTGTTCACAAGGTTTTTCCAGGATTTGACCTGGTGACCTAGTTTTTGACCCCACATGACCCAATTTCGAACTCATCTGAGATATCATGTAGACACACATCCTGACCAAGTTTCATGAAGATTTGGCCAAAACTGTGGCCTCTAGAGTGTTCACAAGCAATTTTTGACGACGGACGACTGACGACGCACGACGGACAAAAGGTAATCACAAAAGCTCAACCTGAGCACAAGTGCTCAGGTGAGCTAAAAACCCAAGTTAACCCTAGTGTGAGATCTTTTTTGACCCCAGGGCCATGATTGGAAAACTTCATTCAGGTCCACACAGGCATGTTACATACCAAGTATTAAAACCCATGATCTTGTGGATTCTGACAAGGATAGCTTTCAAAAATCTTTCCTATGTCAGACTATGTAAAATCAAGTGACCCCTTGGGCAGGTCCAATTTTAACTCCAGGACCATGATTGAACGTCCTTGATAGATGTCCATCAAGCAATGTCTTAACTCCAGGCCTTGTGGTTTCTGAGAAGATTTTTTTAGATTTTCCTAATTAAGCCTATGTAAAATCAAGTGACCCCTGGGGCGGGGCCAATTTTGACCTCAAAGCCATGATTTGAACAACTTGATAGATGTTCATAAGGCCATGTTACACACTAAATATCTTAACTCCAAGCCTTGTGGTTTCTGAGAAGAAGATTTTCTCTTTTTTTTCCTATAAAAGCCTATGTAAAATCAAGTGACCCCTGGGGCAGGGCCAATTTTGACCCCAGGGTCATGATTTGAACAAACTTGGTAAAGGTGCACGAGACAATGCTAAACACCAAATATCTAAGCTCTAGGCCTTGTGGAAGAAGATTTTCAAAGTTCGCATTATTAAAATCTATTATAGCTCCTGTGAACAACTTTTTCAACCAATCAGAATAATTTGAATAACTTTGATAGAGGGCAGGATGATTCCTGTGAAGTTTGGTCAAAATCCATTCAGTGGTTTAGGAGGAGGTGTTGTTTAGTGGAAATTGTTGAAGCCGGATGCACGCACGGACGACAGATGACAGACGCCGGACAAAAGGCAATCACAATAGCTCACTATGAGCATGTTGTGCTCAGGTGAGCTAAAAACACACCAAAACCAGGTAGAGCTTTGATACACTTATATCACAAAGAAAAAATATTAAAAAAAATATAAAGAGGGCAATAACTCAATTAAAATTAAGCTCAACATGACATGCCAAGTATATGTGCAACTTATAGCATTGGTACTTATAAATGCTGTAAAGTTATATCAAAATGTTACCAACAGTAGCTGAGAAAAAGAGCAGATAAATTATATTCAAGATATAAGACAAGGGGGGCATAACTTCATAAAAAATAAAGCGTTCTTATTTATTATTGTTGTGAAGTAATATAAAAATCTGACCAATGATAGCTATGAAATAGTGTGGACAAAATCTCTTCAATAGATATAATAAAGGGCTGTAACTCATTTTAAATCAAGCCAGTCATGATGTGCAAAAAATATACACAACTAGACTTGGTATTTATTAATGCTGTGAAGTTAAAATAAAATCAGACTATAGATAGCCAAGAAATAGTGTGGACAAAATATATTCAATAGATATAACAAAGGGCCATAACTCATTCAAAATACATCTATCAAGATGTATCAATGACATGTGCAACTAATCTCGGTACTTATCAATGCTGTGAAGATAAATAAAAATCTGACTTAAGGTAACTGAGAAATAGCATGGACAAATTATATTTAAGACCATTGGTAGCCGAGATATAGCGAGGAAAAAATATATATTCAATAAATATAGCAAAGGGCCATAGCTCATTTAAAATCCACCTGGTGAAGACATGCAAACGATATTTACAACTTGGCTTGGTACTTATTAATGCTGTGAAGTTAAATCAAAGTCTGACTAACGGTAGCCGAGATATAGCTCAGACAAAGAACATTTAAGAAATATAACAAAAGGCCATAACTCATTTAAAATCAAGCAAATCATGGTGTGCCAAAGATATGCACAACTATATGTTTGGTAATTATTATTTTAGGTGGCGCAGTGGCTCATAGGTAACGTGCATTACTATCTATCCAGGGATCTAGGGTTCATATCCCCGTCAACCTTAGAAAATTTCTGGGCACTTTTCAGTGTTTCCCACCTATCTAGAAGCCTGTTTCACATAGACAGTGGTTAAGGGGCTTCGCATGTATCAGTTCTATACACTGGGCATGTTAAAGATCCAAGGGGTCTATTTGGAACAAGCTAGGGTAGCCTAGATACCCTGTATCCACATCTGTCTTTGTGTGTAGGTGCACCTGTTTAGAGGTACTAAGTGAGGTAATCTTTGACAGAAAAGTTACAAGAGAACTGAAGTAAGAGGTGCTGGGCCACAAAGGCGTTCTCTGTCAAAAACCACACCAACATGCACAATATGCCTGAGCGCAAACATAAACAACAACAACATGATTACTGTGAAGTTAAATGAAAATCCAACCAAAGGTAGCTGAGAAATAGCATGGACAAATTCTAGTTGAGAAATATAATAAAGGGCCATAACTCATTTAAAATCAAGGGAATCATAACATGCCAATGATATGCACAACTAGGCTTGGTACTTATCAGTCTTGTAATGTTTGATCAAAATCTGAGCAAAGGTAGCCGAGAAATAGGGCGGACAAATTTCATCTACAGACGGACTGACCGACAGACTAACCAACATACGTGATCCAATATAGCCCCCATATACTTCATATCTGGGGGTATAAAAATGGATATAAAAGCATTTTTTAACAAAACATTCACATTTTTAAAGGTCCAAATAGGTTCATAAACATGCAAAAATATTTGGAAGAGTTACTGTTCCTGTTTCTACTGGTTGGTCTGATGATGATAAACATGTGTTTGAGGGACATTCATTGAGTAAGAGTAGAGATAAGGGCAATGTTAAACAAAACCTTTAAAGATGCTGACACAGACGTCAATGCTGGGGTGACTACAATAGCTCATCCTATTCTTCATATAGTCTAGGTAAAAATGGAACACAATAATCAGAAAACTGAAGTAGAGGTTAAATTGATCGTATACTGATCTCAAACATTCTGTATCCAGACCAAACTAGATCCCTACATGATCATTCTTAGATCAACTGGACCTTTACTCAACCATAATCCCATTTCTCAAGCGCATTTTTTTCCAATACCTACATGTAAATCTTAAAAATATTCAGGTATAAAGCCAAAGTGATACCAAGCACAGTTGACCACCTTGTGTACTCATGTCGAGTGAGCCTGACTGCTTGATTAGGGTTTAGTGGTTGAGTAAGGCTTTGTAATAATGAAATTTGCCAAAACATATTTTTCTCAAGTAATTATGGCTTTACGCAAACCTACGGAAAATGTATAGGGTTATGTTTATCATCATTCTTATTATTATTCTTTTCCCAACCTGCTCAAGAGTTTATTTCAATACAGTATATTGCTGTCATCCCAGCAACATGAAAAATTAAATAGCAGCTACAAAAATGTTCAAATTTTTAAAATTCAATTATCTATAATTTTTAATGACATCAGATTTGATGTCCACATCAAAAGTTTGTTCACGCTCTGCAGTTATTATGGTCAGATTGTCTTGAATTTCTGACAGAAGATGTAAATCAGGATGTAGATGTGCACCTATGCATTCAATTTTCTGAAAAGGTCTAGATTTTATGGCAAAACTGGATTTCAAACTTGGTCCTAAAAATATAGTTTTGTGTTACAAAGGATCCTGATAAGTAATAAGCATAAGAATTAGAATTTTTCTTTTTAACTTTTACTCTTTTTATTTGAAAAGTCAAGATCATTCAAGTTCAATAAGATAAAGTCTGATGAAATTCTTTTGTATATCTTCATTGCAAAAGAGCTAAAGACAACTTAAGTATTAAAGCTTCAATGTTTAATCATGTCATAGTTTTCTTTTATAATATATTCAATCCCTTTGAGATAAGCAAACAAAAAGCCATTTCATTTGTAATTTCAACAACCTTTTAGTTTTAATACTCAAATGAACTGGAACTTTAACAAAGGTTGCTGGGTTTCCAATAATTATATCAGCTCAGCCTGATCACAAATTGCTCAGGTGAGCTAAGAAGCACCACCAAGGGGAGCAATTCATGCCCAAAGGATCAATCCTTAATTTCTTGTGTACATCATCAATGAGGTTTCACTGAAATTCCCGTCAAAACTGTGGAAGAAGATGCATGCACAAACTTCATAGTTATACTGACAATAACATAAAACAACCTTTTGGTCACATAACCACCACCCCAGTAACTTAAATAATTTAATGACATTACATACCTGAATGTGTCAACAAACATGGACAGAAAATCCTGAAAAAAAAAAACATGCTGTAAGTGGTTTTCAACCTTAAAGGGTTTTAACTGAGTACTATATAGTTATACCAGAGTTTCAGATTTATGGTGTGCCCGCGCCATTGTCGCATGATTTCAAAATATGGCACACGACTTTCGAGAACAATGGGCCCGTATGGCGCGTCCATTTTGCTCGTGAAAAAGTCTTACTCTGATGAAAATATTTGAATGTTTCCTCATTGAGAGTCTTTGAAATACAATTTCACAAACTCCTCAAAATGAAGTACGCTGTCAATGTTTTTTCATTCGATAAATTCGGCTCTTTTCGCTTTGTGGATAAAATCTGAATGTTCCAATTGATCCCTTACACTGTTGCTGAGTCACAGTTGCTTCGAAAACAGATATTTCGAAAAAAATTTAACAAAAAGGGAGACCAAGATAACAAAGTGGCCAGCAAACAACCAGTCAATCAACTGGAATAGTTTACTTTGTTTTATTTTCTTTTCTGTGTTTTTTGTGAACGCAGATTTCATATTGAACTTTCGTTTTGTCTTGCTGTGATAGAAAATGATTTCTACTAATCTCTACTGAGATCCGCTCCGGTTATGAAAAAAATAACCAGAGCGGATCTCAGTAGAGATTAGATTTCTACCAGATATTTATCGATGTCCGTCGATGTCTGCAAAATCTCAATTGACGAGTTGTTGTGCATTTTGGTGCAATTAAGATAGATTTTGTAGAGTGAAATTGCATTTTTTCCAGCTGACTTCATTGGTCACTTGTCTGGTTCCTGTCCCATTTAAGCTATATGTATCAAAGCACCGACAGCACTGGTGGGTGGGGCGAATTTTAATTTCAGTTGTTGGTTATCCCACAAATGTTCAAGATGTTTTTGTTTTTACAAAAGTAGTATGGACCCATGCACTTCTATATTTTCAGTGGTTATTTTAATCCAAATCCATTAAGTAATTGTTTTCATACTTTGCATGATCTTGGTGGAACTTTTAGCCCATTGATGATTTAAAAGAAACTTGGAACAAGGTCAGGCTTCAAATAAGAGTCCTGTTTTGTCATATTAACTGTTTGAAACTCTTTATTTGTTAAAAAAAATACTGCACACTCATGTAGACCTATCACTCATGGACTTTAACCCTTTCCCTCATAGAGGAAACCATGAAAAGACCTATGCGAACAGCATAAAACCAGATCAGCCTGCGAGTAACTCACAGGCTGATCAGGTTTTATGCTGTTCGCTGCTCCTCAGTGGTCTGGTAATGAGGATTTTACAATTAAATTTGGTAAGGTTTAACTGTGGTTTTCTGCAGATCAGGCTTTATGTGGTACCTATTGAGCGCGTCAAAATGAGTCTATATGAGGGAAAGGGTTAATAATAATGCAGTGAACATCTGGAGGCATAAAGAGGAGAGGTTCATTTTTGTCAAAAAGTAGTACATGTCTGTTCCAGTTTGTTTGTAAAATATACCTCACAAATTTTAACTTTGTTAAGTTTTGTATGATTGGGCCCATCATTTTTGAAAATGACCCACCATTTTTCAGCTTCAGGGGCCCATCCGGCCCACCAATCTTGGAAAAAATCTGAAGCTCTGTTATACAGTGCGGCTCACGTTCAAGTTGGCAAACGGAACGCACGATACACGCACGTTACACGCACACGAACCGCACGATACACGCACGTTACACGGTACACGAACGGTACACGATTGATACATATACACGATACACGGTCCGTAAAGAGAGAGAGAGAATGAGTAAAAAACATAAAAATGTAGGCTATTTATGCTATATAAATACCCGCAAAATAGTATGGTTATTGTCGGTATTTTTTTTCGGCATATGATAGAAAAGTCGGACGTTCCGCTTTTAAACCATAACTTTCTGCGCTCTGATTCCTTCTGTATCCGATTTAATTCTTATCACTGTCTATTGTTTCACCCTGCACCCACACATTCCTTCCTCATTCTATTTTTTTTACAAATAACTTGATTTTAAAGGGTATTTCAATCAAAATCTCCACTGCTCGTATTGAAACATATAAGGCGACTGGCCGCAGTTGACAGCCGGACTATAATTAGTAACGGAAAACCCCCAAAAATGACGTCACGCTAAATAAATATGTTTGATAAGAATGTAAATTAATTAAATAATCTACACAAATACACCTTTTATCGTTCATTGTCACCTTTGTATCATTCTATGCTTTTAATCCTCGATTTTTTATCTGTCACATAGGTCGACCTACACATTTCTAATATTGACATTTTTTAGTAAAATACTGTCTTTAAAATAACTACACGCCTCCTTCTCTGAAATTTAACAGTTTGTAAGAATAAATTTTAATTGCAACCAGCATCTCCCTTTGGGGGCGGTGTGCTTTATGGAAAATGTACAGCTGACCGCAACAGATTTACTTTGAACTGTACTGAAAACTGTTACGTAATTGTCAGGTGGTCATTCGGGAGGAACACTTTTGATCACAATTGTTATAGATGAGCTAGAGGAAACTAGACACATGTATGTACCCACTCCCAACTCCTCTCCCAACAGGGGGTGGGTGCTATATTGACCGGATAATGAAAGCGACTTTGAACTATACCAAAAACAGTTACGTAATTGCCAGGTGGTCATTCGGAAGATAACACGTTGACTCTTTCAAGCAAGTCAAAACGTATCTATACGTAGAGCAATCGTACCCATTTTTTTTTTTGTCAAATTTATTAAACATGTCAACGTCTTTTAGGAATGTACATGTACAGAATGTGATTTATGTGTTTTAAATTTATAATGTATTTCAGCTGTTCAGCTGGAATAGGAAGGAATTATGGATTTAATTTTTTTTTTTAATATTTGCATGTACAAGTACTATTGATGAGGAAATAGAAAAGATCTATTCACCCCGATAGCTTAATAGGTATAAATTAATTATTTTATTATATAAACAGGCATGTAGACCTGATTTGATCATTCTTTGCGCTAGCTATATGATATTTGATTTTTTATTGAAATTAATGTCACCATGTAAACTGTTACTTTTTAATCATTTAATTATTAATTCCGCCGGCTATTTCGCGTAGGACGGTTGATATATGGACCAATAAATAGGCTTATCTATCTGTATGTACTTCAAAGGCTTTCGCGGACAGTAATTAACATGCTTGTGCACTGACATCCGGAAGTGATGACAATTGAACATCCTAGGTGGTAGGCTTTTGTGTTAGGGGGTGATTGATGATTACGCAATCAAGTGCTAATGATCAGCAACAAGGCAGGTTTGTCGGTATTATAATCCAACCAAAGTATCCAGCATTAAATTGGTAGCATTTTGGGTATTCAATGTTAAAGAGATACTTAGTAGTATACACAAACAATATCCAAAATCCACTGAGTAACCGTAATAAAAAGGTCCCGGAAAATAGCCAGTATTCTCAAACAGGAAGTAAACAAAAAATGTTAATTAGGTAAGCGTCGTCTGGTAATTTGTTTTTATTAAACATCTAAAATGTCTCTCTTATCATCAGATCACAATAGATTCGCCTCATATTAATTTCAAATGGCGATAAGTTGTTATGGAATGGCAATTTTCACACCAACATCGTTTTGATAAAAAAAAAAAATAATCGGACCGCATTTTTTTAACAGGCAGAACGATTAACACGATACACACGATATGAACGATGTTACACGGAGCACACCTTAAGAACCGTGCACGGTACACGCACGCACGTTACACGCACGATACACGGAAACGAAACGCACGATACACGCACGATACACGAAAATTCTGCCAACTTGAACGTGAGCCGCACTGTACTCTAAGGAATTGTATGAGAATCTTTTGATTTTATTTGCAGAAGACAATGAGTATGTAGGCCAATCAGTTACAAAATCATATCATGCAATCTTCCATTGCAATCTAAATGCCCAAGGGCAAATTGTTGAGCCCAAATCCTAATATGCACTTTTCAACTCTAAATGTGACCTTGACCATGAAGGTAAGAACCAAATTCTTGGGCATGACACGTTGTCTTGGTGAGGCAAATCTTACAGCAAAATCATTTGAAAATCCTGAGATCCTTGACTTAGTCACAACTCAAGCTCCATCATCTTTAATATCTCTAAGTGTGACCTTTACCTTGGAGCTAAGACCCAAACTCTTGAGAGCACTACACATTGTCTCATTGAGGAAAATCTTACTGCCAAATCATTTGAAAATCCTGAGATCCTTGACTATGTTGCAGACTCTGGACAAGCATCCCCCAGCACCATGACCTTTCAACCCTAAATGTGACCTTAATCTTGGAGCTAGGGATCCAATTCTTATATGCAACACTTCATCTCATTTAGGCAAACATTATTGCTAAGTAATTTGACAATCCAGCTTTCTTTCAATCTAAACTGGCAAAAATGCAATCTTTTGTGATATTAAAGATGATGTAGGGTCATAATTATACATACAAAGAATTATCTAGTGAGGAAATGGAAAATTATGGCTACAAACATTGTCATTTAAAGTTTGAAAGAATTCCTTTAGAAATGGTTATGCTAAAGTGTAAACATAGTGAAATATTGAAATATGGCACTTTTATACATTAAAAGAGCCATAACTCCTGATCTAACTGGCCAATATCAGCCATAATCAAACATGACTGAGAATTTATGGCTACAAACATTGTCATGAAGTTTGAAGATGAGTGCTAGAGAAATGAAGATGCTAGAGCGAAAACAAAGTGAAATCTGGCATTTTTATACATTCAAAGGGCCATAATTTCTGACCTAATTGGAAGATATCAGTCATTATCAAACTTAATCAAGACTTTATGGCTACAAACATTGTTATGAAGTTTTAAGAAGATTGCTTAAGAAATGAAGCTGCTAGAGTGGAAACAGAGTGAAATCTGGCTTTTTTATGGGGCCTAACTGGCCGATATCAGCCATTATCAAACTTGGCCAAGTGATTATGGCTATAAATATAGTCATGAAATTTGAAGATGATTCTGAAGTGAAGATGCTACAGTGTATACAAACTACAGACGGACGATGGATGCCAGACATTCTTCAATCCTAATAGCTCATCCTGAGCACATCTGCTCAGGTGAGCTAAAAATCATATAAGGTATATTTCATTACCAACAGCAAAACAATTCCTGTCGCACAAGTATACTGGTGTTTTATGCAGTTATTTTTACATCAATGATTTTATATGATGAAAACAAAGATAAATGGATTGTAAAATAGAAAAACAGAGATGTGAAGAAAAAGTGATAAAAACATCTGCAATAAAATACAATATCTTATATCAAGACACTTTCACAAAATGTTGTTTTAAACACTGTTATTTACATTTTGTTGCTTGATGCACAATGAACAAATTTTACCCTCAGAAATTTTAATTTGACCCTTGAAAATTTTTGCTTAGTGGTCAATGATCCTTTAAGTTCACGGTCTACCGTCGAATACCCTGAGTGCTATAAATTATCAGATAGTACTAAACAGATAACATGGCTCTTTATGAGGGGTGATTCTGAAAATTATAGACAATTTTGATACAAGAGTGCTATGATGGCCCTGAATCGCTCACCTGGTATCATTAGGCTATGTAAAATCAAGTGACCCCTGGGGCAGGGCCATTTTTGACCCCAGTGTCATGATTTGAACAAACTTGGTAGAGGTTTACTAGCCCATGTTACATAATACCAACGGAAAATGATACTTCACTAATTAATTCAGGTAAGAATCAAGACTAGCAAACAAACAACTTTGGCTTTAGATTGTTAGCACTATGTAAAGAAAACAATTTGATTATTGCAAATGGTTGCCTCAAGGAGGCATTGCAAACAATGTATTTTCTCAGCACTTCATGTCGTTGAACACAGCATTTTACTCACACCAGCCTTAAAACAAACAAGAGGGCCATGATGGCCCTGAATCGCTCACCTGATTATAAATGAGCAACATATGTTGGATTTTTCATATTTACCTACTTTTTGACCCCACATGACCCAAATTCGAACTTGTCCAAGATTTTATGGAAACAGACATTCTGACCAAGTTTCATGAAGATAAGGCCAAACATGTGGCCTATAGAGTGTAAACAAGGTTTTTTAAGATTTGACCTAATGACCTACTTTTTGACCCCACATGGCCCAAATTCAAACTTGTCCAAGATTTTATGGAAACAAACATTCTGACCAAGTTTCATGATGTTAGGGCCAAAAATGTGGCCTATGGAGTGTTAACAAGGTTTTTCTAAGATATGACCTCATGACCTACTTTTTGACCCCACATGACCCAAATTCAAACTTGTCCAAGATTTTATGGAGACAAACATTCTGACCAAGTTTTATGAAGATAGGGCCAAAAATGTGGCCTCTAGAGTGTTAACAAGGTTTTTCTAAGATTTGACCTCATGACCTACTTTTTGACCCACATGAACCAATTTCGAACTTGTCCAAGATTTTATGGAGACAAACATTCTGACCAAGTTTCATGAAGATAGGGCCAAAAATGTGGCCTCTAGAGTGTTAACAAGGTTTTTATAAGACTTGACCTCGTGACCTACTTTTTGACCCCTAATGACCCAATTTCGAACTTGTCCAAGATTTTATGGAGACAAACATTCTGACCAAGTTTCATGAAAAAATATGACCTTTAGAGTGTTAACAAGCCAAATTGTTGACGATGCACGACAGATGATGGACGAAGGGCCATCACAAAAGCTCACCCTTAAGCACGTTGTGCTCAGGTGAGCAAACAAAAATCAGTGATTTTTTCAAAAGTTCTTAATACATACTTATGTACTTGTTCTGAATAATGAATATCAAACACTGAAATATACATTTTATAAAACAAGGTCATAGCTGTTTTTATCTCACAATTTATTCCCTTTTGTAACCATTTATTTAGTGTTGGAATTACTCCCTAATCATTTTAGAAGCAAGAATAGGAAGACATTGTATAATGAAATTTCACTAAATGCAAACATTTATAATGAAATTTTGTTATATGGATAAGATGAAATTTGGATGCAATGAAATAATTGGTAAGGTCCCCATGATTTCATTATAAGTGAGCTCTACTGTATATAAATGTAAAATGTAAAATTTTACTATTTTGCTATGTAAAATTAAGTGAACCCTGGAGCGGGGCCAATTTTGACCCCAGGGTCATGATTTGAACAAACTTGGTAAAGGTGCACAAGACAATGCTACACACAAAATATTTAAGCTAAAGGCCTTCCAGTTTTGCGGAAGAAGATTTCAAAGTTTTCATTTTTAAAATCTATTTTTAGCTCCTGTGACCTCCTTTTTCAACCAATAAAAATAATTTGAACAATCTTGATAGAGGGCATCATAAGGATGATTCCTGTGAATTTTGGTCAAAATCCATGCAGCAGTTTAGGAGGAGATGTTGTTTAAAAGGAAATTGTTGATCACAAAAGCTCACCATGAGCATGTTGTGCTCAGGTGAACTAAAAACGCATATTTATTGAAGCATTGTCTATTAATTTCATGAATAGAAAATACAAGGCATTTTTAAGTCTGTGAAAAGTCTGCTTCAAACAAGACATCAACATCATTGAAAGTTTATATTTTCTCAATGTACAGCACCCCTGCAATGGCGTCTTATCCACTGGCATTAGATCTCCTTATACCAGTCCTTATTTAAGACCGGAGGCCCTTGCCAATTCTGTATAATTGTCAAAATGGCAACCCTTCCACGTGGACTTGATGGAAATAAAATCCACAAGGGCCATACTGTATACATTGGCAGATTAGGCCCAGTAACATAAACGGTGCACTGTTATTTTCAGGGTTACTTATTTAACAAGAGCTGTCAGAGGACAGCACGCTCGACTATTCAAAATGCTTGTTGGTAAATCAAATGAAATCTATTTAAATTCTTGCCCTTCACATTCCCTGTACATAATAATAGTCAAAAATGATATACCTTGATAGTCTGATACCCCTTAATATATTTATGATGTCTAAAATCAATTCCATGCCTAGTTACTGAGACATAAGCACAATAACACTGTGCATGCAAAACTTAAACCAAAAATCCAAGTTAGAAAAGGGCCATAATTTGCATCAGTCCAAAAGTTATCCTCCTGTTTTCTGATGCCCTTGAAGACACTCCTTAACTTTCTAGTCAATTCCACAAGCAATTTCTGAGATATAAGCTGGATAGTAGCTTGAATGCAAAAATTTAACCAAAATTCTAAGTTAAAAGGGGTCATAATTTTTAATTTATTCCATCAAGTGTTATCTTCCTTTATAGTATGATACCCCTAAACATATTAAAGATGTTTCAAATCAATTCTATGCCTGGACTCTGAGATATAAACATGAAAGTACCTTGCATGCAAAACTTTAACCAAAATTTCTAAGTTAAAAAAGAGGCCATAACTTGAAATATATTCCATCAAAGGTATCTACCTTGATAGTATGATACTCCTAAACATATTCAAGATATTTCAAATCAATCCCATGCCTGGATACTGAGATATAAGCATGAAAGTAACTTGCATGCAAAACTTTAACCAAAATTTCTAAGTTAAAAAGGGCAATAATTTGTAACATATTCCATCAAGAGTTATCTACCATGAAAGTATGATACCCCTAAATGTACAAGAGCCATGTTGACATGGCCATCCCCCGCCGAAAGCTTGCTCTTTGTGTTGGAGAGTAGAATATTTCATTTATTAAAGAAAATTTCTGGTAATGAAGACTGATGTTTAAAGTGTTTATAGATATGAAACCCAAGTGAAGACCTATGAATTCCTCTATTTTGAGGTCTACAGGTAAAATGTCAAGGTCACTGTGATAAAAATTAAGCCTGAAAAATAACAACAAGAGGCCCATGATGGCCCTAAATCGCTCACCTGAGATAAATAGGTTGACCCAAGGAACATCTGTACCAATTTATTTTAAAATCTGGCCAGTAGTTTTGAAGAAGATGATTTTTAAAGTTTTCATTTTTTTTTTCTTTTTGTTGCCATGGCAACCAGAAATCTATATGGATCAAGTTTATTTTAGGAACTTTTGTGAAGGTTGACCCAAGGATCATTCCTGCCAAATTTAATCAAAATCTGTCCAGTGGTTTCAGAGGAGATGTTGTTTAAAGGTTTCTCTATATACATATAAGGCAAATAAGCCCCGCCCCTGGCGGCCATGTTTTTTTACGGATTGGAATAATTTCAGCAACTTTGGTAGAGGTTGACCCAAGGAACATCTGTACCAATTTATTTTAAAATCTGGCCAGTAGTTTTGAAGAAGATGATTTTTAAAGTTTTCATTTTTTTTTCTTTTTGTTGCCATGGCAACCAGAGTTCTACATGTATCAAGTTTATTTTAGCAACTTTTGCGAAGGTTGACCCAAGGATCATCCCTGCCAAGTTTAATCAAATTCTGTCCAGTGGTTTCAGAGGAGATGTTGTTTAAAGGTTTCTCTATATACATATAAGGCAAATAAGCCCCGCCCCTGGCGGCCATGTTTTTTTACGGATCGGAATAATTTAGCAACTTTGGTAGAGGTTGACCCAAGGAACATCTGTACCAATTTATTTTAAAATCTGGCCAGTAGTTTTGAAGAAGATGATTTTTAAAGTTTTCATTTTTTTTTCCTTTTTGTTGCCATGGCAACCAGAGTTCTACATGGATCAAGTTTATTTTAGCAACTTTTGTGAAGGTTGACCCAAGGATCATCCCTGCCAAGTTTAATCAAATTCTGTCCAGTGGTTTCAGAGGAGATGTTGTTTAAAGGTTTCTCTATATACATATAAGGCAAATAAGCCCCGCCCCTGGCGGCCATGTTTTTTTACGGATCGGAATAATTTTAGCAACTTTGGTAGAGGTTGACCCAAGGAACATCTGTACCAAATTATTTTGAAATCTGGCCAGTAGTTTTGAAGGAGATGATTTTTAAAGTTTTCAAATTATTTTTCTTTTTGTTGCCATGGCAACCAGAGTTCTTCATGGATCAACTTTATTTTAGCAACTTTTGTAGAGCCTTACCCAAGGAACATTCCTGCCAAGTTTCATTAAATTCTGTCCAGCGGTTTCAGAGGAGATGTCGTTTAAAGCAAATTGTTGACGACGGACGACGGACGACGCACGACGCACGACGACGGACGCCGGACGAAGGGCGATCACAAAAGCTCACCTTGAGCACTTTGTGCTCAGGTGAGCTAAAAATGCAATAACCAAAACATTATGAAAGGTAGAGTTATCATTCTTGTGCACTGCACTCTTCCTCATTGAGATCTATTCACCTATGAAGTTTCAAGTTGATATCTCAAATACTTTTTGAGTTTTGCTTCAGACAAAAATTATGCCTGACAAATAACAAAGGGTAATAACTCAAAAATTATGAAAGGTAGAGTTATCAGTCTTGCACACTGCACTCCTCCCCAATAAGATCTATCTACCTATGAAGTTTCAAGTTGATACCACAAATTCTTTTTTTAACTTATGCTCTGGACAAAAATTAAGTCTAAAAAAAATAAAGGGCAATAACTTAACAAGAGGGCCATGATGGCCCTGAAACGCTCACCTGAGTACCATTGCTACAACTGATTACAAGGTTTTTAAACAGACAAGAATTCTGATATAACTCGATCTTAAACATTTAAGCCCTGACAATACTACACACCAAATATATAAGCACTGGGCCTTATGGTTTCAGAGGAGAAGACTTAGTGCGGGGTCATTTATCTCCAAAGGGCCACCATTTTGAAAATCTTGATAATGAACAATTAGATGATACTACATACCAAAAATCTAAGCTCTAGGCCTTATGGATTCATAGTAGAAGATTTTTTTAAAGATTTTCCTATATAACTCTATGTAAAACAAGTGACCCCTGGTGCGGGGGCATTAATCACCATAAGGTCATGATTTGTACAATCTTGGTAATGAACCATAAGATGATGCTACATACCAAATATCTAATCTCTAGGCCTTATGGATTCATAGAAGAAGATTTTTAAAGATTTTCCTATATAACTCTATGTTAAACAAGTGACCCCTGGTGCGGGGGCATTTATCACCATAGGGTCATGATTTGAACAATCTTGGTAATGAACCATTAGGTGATGCTACATACCAAATATCTAATCTCTAGGCCTAATGGATTCATAGCAGAAGATTTTTAAAGATTTTCCTATATAACTCTATGTAAAACAAGTGACCCCTATTGCAGGGGCATTTATCACTGTTTGGCTATGATTTGAACAATCTTGGTAATGAACCATTAGATGATGCTACATATGAAATATCTAAGCTCTAGGCCTTATGGATTCATAGAAGAAGATTTTTAAAGATTTTCCTATATAAATCTATGTAAAACAAGTGACCCCTGGTGCGGGGGCATTTATCACTGTAGGGCTATGATTTGAACAATGTTGGTAATGAACCATTAGATGATGCTACATACCAAAAATCAAAAGGTTAGGCCTTGTGGTTTCGGAGAAGAAGATTTTTTCAAGTTTTTCCTATATTAGCCTATGTGAAATCAAGTGACCCCTGGGGCGGGGCCAATTTTGACCCCAGGGTCATAATTTGTACAATCCTGGTAGAGAGTCATAAGATCATGCTACATACCAAAAATCAAAAGGCTAGGCCTTGTGGTTTCAGAGAAGAAGATTTTTTAAATTTTCATTTTTAAAATCTATTTTTAGCTCCTGTGACCTAATTATGCGATGGACCAGAACCATTTATACAACTTTAGTAGAGCTTCATCCAAGGAACATTCCTGCAAAATATTTTTCAAATTGGCCAAGCCGTTTAGGAGGAGATGTTGTTTGAAGCAATTGTTGACGCCAGATGCACGGACGACGGACGACGGACAAAAGGCGATCAGAAAAGCTCACCTTGAGCACGTTGTGCTCATGTGAGCTAAAAATAACAAAGGGCAATAACTCAAAAATCATCCAAGGTAGAGTTATCATTCTTATGCACTGCATCCTCCTCAATGAAATCTATTCACCTATGAAGTATAAAGTTGATACCTCAAATACTTTTTGAGTAATGCTCTGGACAAAAATTATGTCTGAAAAATAACAAAGGGCAATAACTCAAACATTATGAAAGATAGAGTTATCATTCTTGTGTACTGCACTCCTCCTCAATGAGATCTATTCACCTATGAAGTATCAAGTTGATACCTCAAATACTTTTTGAGTTATACTCCGGACAAAAATTAAGTCTAAACAAGAGGCCCATGATGGCCCTAAATCGCTCACCTGAGATAAATAGGTTGACCCAAGGAACATCTGTTCCAATTTATTTTAAAATCTGGCCAGTAGTTTTGAAGAAGATGATTTTTAAAGTTTTCATATTTTTTTTCTTTTTGTAGCCATGGCAACCAGAGTTCTACATGGATCAACTTTATTTTAGCAACTTTTGTGAAGGTTGACCCAAGGATCATCCCTGCGAAGTTTAATCAAATTCTGTCTAGTGGTTTCAGAGGAGATGTTGTTTAAAGGTTTCTCTATATACATATAAGGCAAATAAGCCCCGCCCCTGGCCGCCATGTTTTTTTACGGATCGGAATAATTTTAGCAACTTTGGTAGAGGTTGACCCAAGGAACATCTGTACCAATTTATTTTAAAATATGGCCAGTAGTTTTGAAGAAGATGATTTTTAAAGTTTTCATTTTTTTTTCTTTTTGTTGCCATGGCAACCAGAGTTCTACATGGATCAACTTTATTTTAGCAACTTTTGTGAAGGTTGACCCAAGGATCATCCCTGCCAAGTTTCATTAAATTCTGTCTAGTGGTTTCAGAGGAGATGTTGTTTAAAGGTTTCTCTATATACATATAAGGCAAATAAGCCCCGCCCTTGGCGGCCATGTTTTTTTACGGATCGGAATAATTTTAGCAACTTTGGTAGAGGTTGACCCAAGGAACATCTGTACCAAATTATTTTGAAATCTGGCCAGTAGTTTTGAAGGAGATGATTTTTAAAGTTTTCAAATTATTTTTCTTTTTGTTGCCATGGCAACCAGAGTTCTTCATGGATCAACTTTATTTTAGCAACTTTTGTAGAGCCTCACCCAAGGAACATTCCTGCCAAGTTTCATTAAATTCTGTCCAGCGGTTTCAGAGGAGATGTTGTTTAAAGCAAATTGTTGACGACGGACGACGCACGACGCCGGACGCCGGACGAAGAGCGATCACAAAAGCTCACCTTGAGCACTTTGTGCTCAGGTGAGCTAAAAATAACAAATTGTAATAACTCAAAAAATGTGAAAGGCAGAGTTATCATTCTTGTGCACTGCACTCCTCCTCAATGAGATCTATTCACCTATGAAGTATCAAGTTGATACCTCAAATACTTTTCAGTTATGCTCCGGACAAAAATTAAGCATAAAAAATAACAAAGGGCAATAACTCAAAAATTATGAAAGGTAGAGTTATCATTCTTGTGCACTGAACTCTTCTCAATGAGGTCTATTCACCTATAAAGTATCAAGTTGATACCTCAAATACTTTTCGAGTTATGCTCCGGACAAAATTAAGTCTAAACAAGAGGGCCATGATGGCCCTGGATCGCTCACCTGAGTACCATTGCTACAACTGATTACAAGGTTTTTAAACAGACAAGAATTCTGATATAACTCAATCTTAAACATTTTAGCCCTGACAATACTACACACCAAATATATAAGCACTGGGCCTTATGGTTTCAGAGGAGAAGACTTAGTGCGGGGTCATTTATCTCCAAAGGGCCACCATTTTGAAAATCTTGATAATGAACCATTAGATGATGCTACATACCAAATATCTAAGCTCTAGGCCTAATGGATTCATAGAAGAAGATTTTTAAAAAATTTTCTATATAACTCTATGTAAAACAAGTGACCCATGGTGCGGGGTCATTTATCACCGTAGGGCTATGATTTGTACAATCTTGGTAATGGCCCATAAGATGATGCTACATACCAAATATCTAAGCTCTAGGCCTAATGGATTCATAGAAGAAGATTTTTAAAAAAATTTCTATATAACTCTATGTAAAACAAGTGACCCTGGTGCGGGGCATTTATCACCTAGGGTATGATTTGTACAATCTTGGTAATGAACCATAAGATGATGCTTCATACCAAATATCTAATCTCTAGGCCTTATGGATTCATAGAAGAAGATTTTAAACATTTTCCTATATAACTCTATGTAAAACAAGTGACCCCTGGTGCGGGAGCATTTATCACCGTAGGGCTATGATTTGTACAATCTTGGTAATGAACCATTAGATGATGCTACATTGTACATACCAAATATCTAATCTCTAGGCCTTATGGATTCATAGAAGAAGATTTTTAAAGTTTTCCTATATAAATCTATGTAAAACAAGTGACCCCTTGCGGGGTTTATACCGTGGCTATGATTTGAACAGCTCTAGGCCTTATGGATTCATAGAAGAAGATTTTTAAAGTTTTTCCTATATAAATCTATGTAAAACAAGTGACCCCTGGTGCGGGGTCATTTATCACCGTAGGGCTATGATTTGTACAATCTTGGTAATGGCCCATAAGATGATGCTACATACCAAATATCTAAGCTCTAGGCCTTGCAGTTTTGCAGAAGAAGATTTTCAAAGTTTGCATTTTTAAAATCTATTTTTAGCTCCTGCCCCTGGTGGGGTCATTTATCACCGTAGGGCTATGATTTGTACAATCTTGGTAATGGCCCATAAGATGATGCTACATACCAAATATCTAAGCTCTAGGCCTTGCAGTTTTGCAGAAGAAGATTTTCAAAGTTTGCATTTTTAAAATCTATTTTTAGCTCCTGTGACCTACTTTTTTAACCAATCTGAATAATTTGTACAACTTTGATAGAGGGCATCATAAGGATGATTCCTGTGAAGTTTGGTCAAAATCCCTTCAGCGGTTCATGAGGAGATGTTGTTTAAAGCAAATTGTTGACGACGGACGGACGCAAGCACGCACGGACGACGGACGACGGACAAAAGGCGATCACAAAAGCTCACCATGAGCACGTTGTGCTCAGGTGAGCTAAAAATAACAAAGGGCAATAACTCAAAAATTATGAAAGGTAGAGTTATCAGTCTTGTGCACTGCACTCCTCCTCAATGAGATCTATCCACCTATGAAGTATCAAGTTAATACCTCAAATACTTTTCGAGTTATGCTCCGGACAAAAATGTCGGTCGGACGGACGGACAGAGACTATTACTATATCCCCCGCCGCCTTTTGGCGGGGGATAATTAAAGATGTTTCAAATCAATCCCATGCCTGGATACTGAGATATTAGCATGAAAGTACCTTGCATGCAAAACTTTAACCAAAATTTCTAAGTTAAAAAAGGGGCCGTTATCTACCATGAAAGTATGATACCCCTAAACATATTAAATTTTCAATCCCATGCCTGGATACTGAGATATAAGCATGAAAGTACCTTGCATGCAAAACTTTAACCAAAATTTCTAAGTTAAAAAGGGGCAATTATTTGTAACATATTCTATCAAGAGTTATCTACCATGAATGTATGATACCCCTAAACATATTCATAAACTTTCAAGTCAATACCATGAATGGTTATTGAGATACAAACTAGATAGTAGCTTGCACGCAAAACTTTAACCAAATTTTCTATTGCATGCAAAACTTTAACCAATATTTCTAAGTTAAAAAGGGGCCATAATTCATATTAAATTCAGTCAAGAGTTATCTACCTTGGTTGACTGATTCCCCTGAACATATTTATAAACTTTCAAGTCAATACCATAAATGGTTATTGAGATATAAGGTTAATAGTAACTTGCACGCAAAACTTTAACCAAAAGCTGCAACGCCAACGCCGACGCCAACGCCAGGGTGACTACAATAGCTCTCACATTCTTCGAATAGTCGAGCTAAAAAACAAGAGCTGTCAGAGGACAGCACGCTCGACTATTCAAAATGCTTGTTTGTTAATCAAATGAAATCTGTTTCAATTCTTGCCCTTCACATAGTTACCATCTATATAATAATAGTCAAAACTGATATACCTTGATAGTCTGATACCCCTAAATAGGTTTATGAAGTCTAAAATCAATCCCATGCTTAGTTACTGAGACATAAGCATAATAACACTGTGCATGCAAAACTTTAACCAAGTCTCCAAGTTAGAAAAGGGCCATATTTTGTATAAAATTCAGTCCAAAAGTTATCCTCCTTGGTTTTCTGATGCCCAATATCTCAGATATAAGCTGGATAGCAGCTTGAATGCAAAACTTTAACCAAAATTTCTAAGTTAAAAGGGGGCAATAATTTGCAATATATTCCATAGTGTTATCTTCCTTGACAGTATGATACCCCTTAACATATTAAAGATGTTTCAAATCAATCCCATGCCTGGACTCTGAGATATAAGCATGAAAGTACCTTGCATGCAAAACTTTAACCAAAATTTCTAAGTTAAAAAAGGGGCCATAACTTCTAATAATTCGTCCATTGAAAGCCAGAAGGGGCTATCAGCATATGTAAAAAGAAGGCTGATAGCCCCTTCTGGCTTTCAATAGACAATATATTCCATCAAAAGTTATCTACCTTGAAAGGATGATACCCCTAAACATATTAAAGATGTTTCAAATCAATCGCATGCTTGGATACTGAGATATAAGCATGAAAGTACCTTACATGCAAAACTTTAACCAAAATTTCTAAGTTAAAAAGGGACCATAATTTGTAATATATTCCTTCAAGAGTTATCTACCTTGAAAGGATGATACCCCTAAATGTATTTAAGATGTTTCAAATCAATTGCATGCCTGGATACTGAAATATAAGCATGAGAGTATCTTGCATATCACCCTTGATATTGTACCTTGCAAAGAATTTCCACCCAGATGTGACACTGTATCAATTTACTTCCATAAGACTCTATAGGATCAATTGTGCACTAACCTTCACATTCTCAAATTACTAGTTTAAATTCTCTACACTGTGTCAAAATCTAATCCAGTTTGGTCACACATTTCCCATCCAATACCCATCACTTGGATTCAAAGCAGTTACACATGCCATTGAATTTGAAAGTTGAATTTGGCCAGCCTTCTTGTTCATCATAAGTAATATCCTCATAGACTTCTCTTAATCACTCTTGCCACTTGAATACAAGAATTCATTAAAAAAAATCTCCTAAAGTCATCTTCTTTCATCAATTTTAACATTATTCCCACAAAAAAAGTAATTTTGTATGCACTTTGGGTATAAAAATATCAAAATACCTTACTTAAAGGATGGCTCGTAAGCTAATACATGGGTAACCATAGCAAAAATAAGAAAGAATACATTTGCAATTATGTGTTAATGAAGTCACAAATGTGATGTTTGCATTCAGGGCAAGTCTAAAGGATATGTCTATAAAATTTTAGTATATTAAATAAGTCACAAAATTTCTGGATCATCCCTCATAGTTATAATTAATTTTTACCTTGGAGTCAATAAGTTGTCCTTCATACTTCTGAACATATTCCTTCAGAAATTTATGAAAATGTTCACAACCAGCTATCCTTTCCAGATGCAGCAAGAGGAAATATCCCTGCAATAAAATTAAATTATTGTTTGATGGAGATATCTTAGACATTATTACACCAGACAGAAACAACAGGGCCACAGTAGCACTAGATTGTTCATCCGCCTGATTTTCAGGTCAGTTGATTTTACAAGCTTCAGATACAGTCTGTACAAGCAAGAGAGTTATACAGCTGGCCCACAAAACTGACTGACAGGTAAATATTTTGAGGGAATAACTTGCATATGTACATTTCCAAGTTTTCTTTAGCGCAGCTTTCGAAAGCTCTGGGCATCACACAAACTGTTAACGGTCTTTGTCCTTCTACCAGTCTAAATTGTGAAGAAAACCTGTAAGAGGAAAATATGCTCAAGAAAAGATCAATGCTTGAACTAAGTTAATCCATCAATCTTTTCAGGAGTATCAACTTAACATTTTTTTTTTCACAGTCAAAACTGATAATCGGGCACAATTTCATGAATAACAAGTAATATATTTCAGAAGAAAATTAATCTGCATATTTAAACAAGAGGGCCATGATGGCCCTGAAACGCTCACCTGATTATAAATGAGCAACATATGTTTGATTTTTCATATTGACCCACTTTCGAACTTGTCCAAGATTTTATGGAAACAGACATTCTGACCAAGTTTCATGAAGATATGGCAAAAAATGTGGCCTCTAGTGTGTTAACAAGGTTTTTCTAAGATTTGACCTGATGACCTACTTTTTGACCCCACATGACCCAAATTCAAACTTGTCCAAGATGTTATGGAGAGACCAAATTTCATGAAGATTTGGCCAAACATGTGGCCTCTAGAGTGTTAACAATGTTTTTCTAAGATTTGACCTCATGACCTACTTTTTGACCCCACATGACCCAAGACTTTATGGAAACAAACATTCTGATCATATTTCATGAAGATTGGACCAAAAATGTGGCCTCTAGAGTGTTAACAAGGTTTTACTAAGATTTGACCTCGTGGCCTACAACATGACCCAAATTTGAATATGTCCAAGATTTTATGGAGAGAAACTTTCTGATCACGTTTCATGAAGATTTGGGCTAAAAATGTGGCCTCTAGAGTGTTAACAAGGTTTTAATAAGATTTGACCTCGTGACCTACTTTTTGACCCCACATGACCCAATTTCAAACTTGTCCAAGATGTTATGGAGACAAACATTCTGACCAAGTTTCATGAAGATTAGCCAAAAAAAAAAAGGCCTCTAGAGTGTTAACAAGCCAAATTGTTGACGACGCACGATGGACGACAGACAGAGGGCAATCACAAAAGCTAAAGCTAACAAGAGGGCCAAAATGGCCCTGTGTCACTCACCTGAATAAGATTGCTGTGTAAGGCATGATTACAAACAAGAGGGCCAAGGTGACCCTGTGTCGCTCATCTGAGTAAGATTGCTGTGTTAGGTATAAGGACAAAAAATGTGGCATCTAAAGTGTTTTTCTAACAAGTGACCAAGATTTTGATCCTTCCTGAATTTGCACTCAACTGGGAATTCATGAAGTCACCATCCTTATTATGTTTAATGAAGACTGGTACAAAAATGTAGGCCCCAAGAGTTTCACAAGATTTTTCTAAGATTTGACCTGGTGACCTAGTTTTTGACCCAACATAACCCATTTTCGAACTCATCCAAGATATCATGTAGACAAACACCCTGACTAATTTACATGAAGATTGGGCCAAAACTGTGGCCTCTAGAGTGTTCACAAGGTTTCTCTAAGATTTCCGGTTTTTCAATTTTGAACTCATCTGAGATATCATGTAGACAAACATCCTGACCAAGTTTCATGAAGATAAGGCCAAAACTGTGGCCTCTAGAGTGTTCACAAGCAATTGTTGACAACAGACGACGCAGGACAGACAAAAAGCGGTCACAAAAGCTCACCTTGAGCACAAGTGCTCAGGTGAGCTAAAAATGTGGCATCTAAAGTGTTTGGAAGGTTTTTCTAACATTTGACAAAGTGACCTAGATTTTTATCCTACCTAAATTTGCACTCATCCGGGATTTCATGCAGTCATCATTCTAATCAAGTTTAATGAAGACTGGGACAAGAATGTAGTCTCTAGAGTGTTTACAAGGTATTTCTAAAATTTGCCCTGGTGACCTACTTTTTGACCCCATGTGACCCAGTTTTGAAATCATCTGAGATTTGATGTAAACAAACATTCTGACCAATTTTCATGAAGATTGGGCCAAAACTGCTGCCTCTATTGTCTTAAGGTTTTTAATTTTTTTTACTAAGATTTACCCAGGTAACAGACTTTTTGACCCCATGTGACCCATTTTCAAAATCATCTGCGATTTAATGTAGACAAACATCCTGACCAATTTTCATGAAGACTGGGCCAAAACTGCTGCCTCTAGTGTCTTCACAAGGTTTTTCAATGATTTTCTAAGATTTGACCTAATGACCTAGTGTTTGACCCAACATAATCCAATTTCAAACTCATCCAACATATCATAAAGACAAACATCCTAACCAAATTATATGAAGATTTGGCTAAAACTTTGGCCTCTAGAATGTTGACTTTTATTTTTTAATTTTCTAATATTTGACCTAATGACCTAGTTTATGACCCCACATGACCCAATTTCAAACTCATCTGAGATATCGTGTAGGCAAACATCCTAACCAAATTATATGAAGATTTGGCTTAAACTATGTCTTCTAGAGTGTTCATACAGTTTTTCTAAGATATGACCTGGTGACCTAGTTTTTGACCCAACATGACCAAATATCAAACTCATCTGAGATACGATGTAGACAAACATCCTGACCAATTTCCAGGGTTCAACATTAACTTTTTCAATCACTGGACCAGCAGCCCAGTGGCACAGAGAATCGACTAGACCTGACCTAATTTGAACTGGACCAAACTTTTTTGAGATAAACCCTGTAGTACAATACATTTAACATCACTTAATAGTTATGCTCCTGTTGTATACCATGTATATATTGAGGGATACACAGTCATATAATATTTTGAATAAAAAATAAAGATAAAATATGTAATTAACTTTTTTCTTTCATTAAACTGTTTCAAATTTTATTAAAGAACACCATGAGCATTTTAGACAACATATCAGCTCTATGGGTACATGAACAATGCCATTTGTTCTAAAAATCTTATGTTGCTTAATTTTCAACATTGTTGAACGCACAATGTCCATTGTTAAACAGTCCATATTAAAACAGTCTCAGACTCTCTGCACTGGCTGGTCAACTAATTTATTAAAAGAGCTAACATTGTGATTGTTTATTTCTTATCTGCAATGTTGATTCATTGTGACTTTTTATGTCATCAATTTTAAAGTTGCCAGTATGGTACCCTAAATAAATCTACCCACAGTCTCAAATTTCCTGCAAGGCATACAGTATAGCACATTACACTGTGTTAATCGTCGTGACCCAGCCACGGGAAATCATCTTTCAATTTTGCACATAATTGGGGTTTGAGCTTTTGTTTTTCATGCTCTTTTTGATTCCTCATTTCCCTTATGTATATTTGAAATTTTGCTACTTTTATTTGTCAAAACCCAAATTTAAATAGGTCCATACTTAATATAAACGAAAAACATACGTCTGCTCGATTGTAACATATACAAATAAACAAATACGGAAAATGGTGCGGTGTAACATTTGGGAAACCAGAATTTGTCTCCTTTTAGATATAATTTTTTTTATTTCATCTACCATAACAACACTCAAACTCATAAGACAAAGGAAAGATAGTAATCACAGGCAACAAATTCAAACATTGCTTTTATTTCAACGATCAAGCACATTTTTTCGATCATTTAGAGCATGCCGACAGAGCAAGTGCCCGTTTGCAATGCATCAACAGCCAATCAAATAGCCGTACTTAATTTATTAACAAAATGCTAAAAATAAACTTGGGTTTTCCAAACTCGGATAACTAAAGCAAATGAAATTACATGTCAAAATTGATTTTTTTCATCAGAAATACATGTTGTTAATTAAATGCACGAATGGAAGGGGCAAATAATGAGTAACTGGTGGATTTTTAACTAGACCAATCGGACCAGTTACTTGTGGGCTTTACTAGACCAGACCGACTTTCTACTAGACAATGTCGTTCGGTCGTAGGTTAATGTCGAACCCTGATTTCATGAAGACTGGGCCAAACAAAACTGTGGCCTCTAGAGTGTTTACAAGCAATTGTTGACAATTGACAACAGACAAAAGGGGGTCACAAAAGCTCATCCTGAGCAAAAGTGCTCAGGTCAGTTAAAAACAAAATAACTGCAAATCTTACAAATATTTTATCTATAAAAATGGTACAAATAAAATATGTAATAAATATCTTTAATATATACACAAAAACAAAAAGCAGTCAAATTATAAAGCTATAGATAAGCTGACTACTTTTTGTAAAAAAAAAGTAAAGTCATGCCTAAAGGACCATAAATCAAGTTAGAGAGGTTAATGAGGCAGAGGAGTGAAATAACTGCTAAATGTAAAGTTTAAACTTTATTTACTTTACATAAATTATGAAAGGGTAATCACAACTCATTAAAACAAGAAAGTCAGTAGAACTGACAGATGCTCCCCGAAGAACGTCATTGTTACAAATAAGGCCTTGGTCAATGGGTGGGAGGATATGTTAAGGACCGGAATGGGATCAGCACATGCTTATCATGTATAGAATCCAGGTAATGCGCATCTCCTCTTGGTAATAAAGCTTCACATAAAAAGTTTTGTTGAAATCAAGCCGTTAGTTCCTGAGAAATAGTCCGGACAAGGAAAGTGTGACGGACGAACGAACGAACGGACGGACAAAGCGGCGACTATATGCGTCACCTTCAGTGAGCATAAAAAAAGGTAAAAAAAAGCTCTTAACTCTCTAAACAGTAAACCATATTATATATTCTTGTTCCTTTTGATGAGACAGAAGATAAAATGGTAAATACTTTGGTGTCCCCCAAGATCACACAGGGGTCAGGCCCCACACCCAAAATTTTACTTAGGACCTTTCAGCTCAAAGCTGTTGAAATCCCCATTCCTAAATCATATCTATTCTCCTCATCAGATGAGATGTTTTACCAACTCTAATTTGGAGACTTAGTAACAGTTTACTATTTAATATGATAATACGTGTTACTCATCAGATCTTTCATTGATTTTTTTTAAGTTTTTATACTACTGAAAATTAAGTCATACATTTCAATGTGTGCTCATATCAAAGAGGTTAACCAACACTCTTGACATATGACTGGATATTTGAAATAGTGTATAATGGCCTAAACAACAATTAGCTGACATGATTATGATTGACATTACTAGCATATTGAATTTTGTGGGGTTTTGTTTAAATGATATCTCCTGTTAAATTAAGCAAATGACATGAATATCAGTCAACAACATGGTAGTAGGGGCCATAACTCTCTTAAAAATTGAGGAACTAGGTCATGTCAACGATATGCATATCTACTCTTGGTAATAAAGCTTCCATAAAGTTTCATTGATTCAAGCCATTATTCCTGAGAATAGCCCGGACAGAATCATGCACATGAACATAGGCCAAAGTCAAGAGGGCATAAACTGTGAAAAATTGAGAACAGTCACGCGACGATAGCGTATCTACTCTTGTGATAAAGCTTCCATAAAGTTGTTGAATTCAAGCCATAGTTCGAGAAATAGCCCGGACAAGAATCATGCATATGTACTATAGGCCAAAAAGTCAAGGCCATAACTCTGTGAAATGAGGAACCAGGTCACGCCGACGATATGCGCATCTCCTCTTGGTAATAAAGCTTCCCATAAAGTTTCGTTGAATTCAAGCCGTTAGTTCCTGAGAAATAGTCCGGACAAGGAAAGTGAGACGGACGTCCTAACGCAGGTATACTTGTGTGGCTATCCTATTGTTCTTTCTATTGTTCTTTTAGCCACCTAAGAGACAATTTTAGCCACTTAAGAGAAAAGATCAAAGGCTGCTAACCCTAACCCATTGTTCCCTAGCCCCGTAAGTACCCCTACGTGTGTACGGACGGACGGACGAAGCGGCGACTATATGCGTCACCTTTGGTGAGCATAAAAAGAGGGCCATGATGGCCCTGAATCGCTCACCTAATTTTAACTGAGTTTTTTTTTAAAAACAAACTTGTCCAAGATTTTATGGAAACAAACATTCTGATTAAGTTTCATAAAGATTGAGCCAAAGATGTGGCCTCTAGAGTGTCAACAAGGTTTTTCTGTGATTTGACCTTGTGACCTACTTTTTGACCCCAAATGACCCAACTTCAAACTTGTCCAAGATTTTATGGAACAAATTCGGAGATTGGCCAAAAATATGGCCTCTGGAGTGTTAAAAAGGTTTTTCTGAGATTTGACCTCATTTGATCCAACTTCAAAGGTGTCCAAGATTTTATGAAAACAAATAAACTGACTAAATTTCATGAATATTCGGCCAAATATGCAGCCTCTAGAGTGCTAACAAGGTTTTTCTAAGATTTGACCTTGTGACCTACTATTTGACCCAAAGTGACCTTATTTTAAACTTGTCCAAGATATTATGGAAACATTCTGACCAAGTTTCATGAAGATTGGGCCAAAAATGTGGCCTCTGGAGTGTTAACAAGTTCTTTTTTGTGATTTGACCTTATGACCTACTTTCTGGCCCCACATGACCCAATTTCGAACTTAACCAAGATTTTATGGAGACAAACATTCTGACCAAGCCATATTGATGACGATGCAAGACGCACAGACACATGACAGGATGAAGGGTGATCACAAAAGCTCACCTTGAGCATGTTCTTCTCTTTCTAAAAACAAGAGGGCCATGATCAGCTGATTATAAATAAGCAACATATGTTGGATTTTTCATATTGACCTTCTTTTTGACCCCACATGACCCAACTTTAAACTTGTTCAAGATATTATGGAAACAGACATTCTGACCAAGTTTCATAAAAGATATGGCCAAACATGTGGCCTCTAGAGTGTCAACAAGGTTTTTCTATAATTTGATCTCATAACCTACTTTTTGACTCCACATGACCAAAATTCAAACTTGTCCAAGATTTTATGGAAAGAAACATTCAGACCAAGTTTCATGAATATTGGCCTAAAAATATGGCCTCTAGAGGGTTAACAAGCCAAATTGTTGATGACGCACGTCGCACGACGGACAACAGACGCTGGACGAAGGGCGATCACAAAAGCTCACCTTGAGCACATTGTGCTCAGGTGAGCTAACAAATGCACACACTGCTGTTTTTGATTTCTGGCAAACATAATATTTCTTGATCAATTCAAAAGAGGTCTAGTTATTACCAAAGCCTATTGAGCTCATTTTCGTTGGTAGAAAAAATAAATTTTTGCTTAACTTTGGTTTCGCGTTGGTTTCCCTTTATAATGCGAAACTTTCACAATAAACGTGATACTTTTGTGAATTAACGCATTATTTTCACGTTATAACGCGAATAAACACGATATTTTCACGAATTATCGCGTAATTTCGCGTCATAACGCAAAGCTTTCACAAATAAACGCTTTTCTTTCGCGTCATAAAGCGAAACTTCCACAAATTAACGCATAACTTTCACATTATAACGCATTAGTTTTGTGTTTCATCGCAAAAATTTTACAAGTTTCACACCCAGATTTTGAATCTTCTGACATTACTATAGACAAAAAGGAAAACACCATAGTATATTTTGATTATGTACTATTGTACTATAATATAATTTTATTTAGATTAGTATAGATTTCCTATATGCCATATAAGCGATACTATTTATAAGTTATTTGTTAAGAATACTGAATATGTAAGATAAGTGAGGATATGTGCATTTTGATAATTTAGTATATATATATAATAATTGGGTAAGACATGTACGGCAATGCTTACGTTCAAATGACTTTGGTTATGTTCAGGACAGTCAATATGTACCAAATCAAAGATGATTCCTTTCCAAATATATTTCTTGATTAAAGGATCAGTTTTTACAAAATTTGTATGCACGATGTTGTAATAATGTAAAATTATCATACTATGTGAAATTTAAAAGTGACTACTATGTTGAGTGTCATGTTAATTCATTATAATTCATTATATATTGACAAGTTTAGGAAATGTTAATCAAATTTTAGCAGTTCTGTACATTGCCTTATGATAGAGACAGGGTGTTATTATAATTTACCTAGAGAATATAGAGACTGTCCATGCTATGACGGTTATCAGGAAGATGAATATCATTTTACAATGTATATGCATTTGTCCATCATATAAGAATATAAGTTCAAAATTTTGTAGTCTTCTCATAAGATGATGTGTTTAAACATATTCATATTTGCAAATTTATATACCTGACACAATACATGATAATAAATAATATATTAGGTGTGTGTGTATGTGTACGGTAATATTTTTGTAGAAGATATCAAAAATCATAAAATATACTATGGTGTTTTCCTGTTTGTCTATAATTTATAATGTCAGATTCACAAAACTAGATGGAAACTTGTGAAAGTTTCGCATTAAAACGCAAAAATAACGCCTTAATTTGCGAAAGTATCGCAAATGTTTTACGTTATAACTGAAAACTAATACGTAAATTCGCGAAAGTATAGCATTTTAATGTGAAACTAACACGTTAATTCGAGAAAGTATCGCGTTAATTCGTGAAAGTATTGTGTTTATTTGCAAAAGTTTAGTGTTTATTCGCAAAAGTTTCGCATTTTAACGCAAAAAAAAAATTTTTTTTCACCAACAAAAATGAGCTCAATGGGCTTTCGTAAGTTATGTTAAAATATGAAGATGAATTTGTTATTTGTCAATTGGAATCATGTAGACAGAATAGGTTGTGATGGACATAAAAACAAACAGTGGGCTGTAAACAAAGAATAGATTGTGTCCTGAACATATATGTTAAAAGAACTTTATTTATTACTCACAAAGTCTATAATACCACCTCATCATCACATTTTAAATATTGTTGGCCACCTTCTAGGGACCCTCAATAATTCAAAGTTAGAACAAGATGGCCCTGAAGTATCTCAGATGAGCAACATTTCCTTCATTGTTAATTATACATTGTAGCAAGGTTGTACTGAATACATAATCCATGCAGAAGTACAGCAAGACCATCTAAATTTCACATAAAAAACTGTACCAGTGGTCCTGTTGTTGAAGGTCATAGCCCTATTTTAACCTTTATGAAAATCAAGCTACCCCTTGGGTGGGGCCAATATTGATGCCAGGGCCATGATTTGAACAAACATGGTAGAGGTCCACAAGGCTATGCTACACACTCCAGGCCTTGTAGTTCCTGACATGAAGATTTAATTGCTTTTCCTATGAAACAAGGCTTTGTCAGTATAGCAAGCAATACTGTCAGGAGTCCCCATTGTTGAAAACCCCCCATGAAGAATTTGTGTCAAATAAAAACAAAAAAATAATGGAAATGGGTTATGATCCCCAAACTAAACTGACCTTTCAAGCGTGCATGTGGTTGATGCATGCAACACTGTTTTATTTTGTGTTATGACAAACACTTCTGTAAAGATTAATGAAAATCCAAACATAGATATGGAAGTTATAGCCGACATGGAAATGTAGCCTATGAATACCAAAGACAATTTCTAATAACTCCTGTGACCTTGACCTTTCAAGCGTGCATATGGTTGATGCATGTGAAACATCTTTGTGTTATAACAAACACTTCTGTAGTTCTATGAAAATCCAAATATAGATATATAAGTTATAGAGCAGACATGAAAATGAAGCCTATGACTAACTCCTGTGACCTTGACCTTTCAAGTGTGCTTTATGGTTGTTGCACCAACACATCTTCATGTGATGACAAACACTTTTGTAAAGTTAAATGAAAATCCATCCATAGATATTGAAGTTACAGAGCGAACATAAAGATGTAGCCTTTAAATACCAAAGAGAATTTCACCTTGACTTTTCAAGCGTGCATATGGTTAATGCACATGACACACCTCTGTGTTATTACAGAAATTCTAACAACTCCAGTGACCCACCCACATATGCTTGATGCTCGCAACACACCTTTGTGTTATGACAAAGACTTTTGTAAAGTTTACAAATTCTCCATAGACTTCTTCACACACTACATTAAATAGAGTGGGCTCCAGCAATAATAAAATATTTTCTGCTTGATAGCTGACTTCTTTATTTTTTGGTTATCCCATAATCCCATCCCCCCTCCCCCTCCAAAGATTTTGTTTCCATGCACATCATATTCAAGTTTATAAAGCTCTTCTGATGTTTATATCAGTTACAGACTGGACAATGACATGGACAAGGATGATGAGTGATCCTTTAGTATCTGCCAGACTGCAGAAGTAAAACATTGTTGCATTTACCTTAATGTAGTGAAGCTGCATGAAGCTTTTCTCTGGGTTCATACCATTCCTGATATATGGAACACTTTTACCCTCACAACCACTGTCTGGCCTATAATATAAACATGAAAAGAATGGTTGATGGAATGACAAACAAGAGGGCCAAGATAGCCTGGAATCACTCACCTGAGAAACATTGCCTTTCATTTGCCGTCCAAACTTTGAAGGTCATAGCTCTAATAAGTCTTTATAAAAGTAACCCCTGGGGTGGGATCAATTTTGACACCGGGTCCATGATTTGAACCCGACTTGGTTGAGGTCCACTAGCAAACATTTAACTCCAGGCTTTGTGGTTTCTGAGAAGAAGATCTTTTGAGAGTTTTCCTATACAAGTCTATTTAAAATCAAGTTACCCTCGGGGCGGGGCCAATTTTGACCCATGGGCCATGATTTGAATAAACTTGGTTGAGGTCTATTAAGCCATGTTACACACCAAATATCTAAATTCCAGGCCTTGTGGTTTCTGACAAGATGATTTATTCAGGTTTTCTTATATAAGTCTATGTAAAATCAAGTGACCCCTAGGGCGGGGCCAATTTTGACCCCAGAGCCATGATTTGAACAAACTTGGTAGAGGTATACTAGGCCATGTTTCACACGAAATATCTAAACTATAAGCCTTGTGGTTTCTGAGTAGAAGATATTTCTAGTTTTTCCAATGTAAGTCTATGTAAAATCAAGTGACCCCTGGGGCAGTGCCAATTTTGTCCCCAGGGCCATGATTTGAACAAACTTGGTAGTGGTCTACTAAACAATGCCACACACCAAATATCTAAGCTCAAGGCCTTGCAGTTTTATAGATGATTTTTAAAGATTTTACTTAAAAAATCTATTTTTAGTTGTGACCCAGATATGCCACAGGCCAGAACCATTTGAAAAACTTTGGTAGAGCATCACAGGCAATTTTCATAAAATTTTGCCCAGTGGTTTCAGAGGAGATGTCGTTTGAAACAACTGCAGACAACAGACAGACGACAGGCAGCCATTGATTCTAAAAGCTTACATGAGCACTATGTGCTCATGTCAGCTAAAAATTAATAAATTTGTAAAACTTGATGAGCTAAAACTGTCACAGAGGTGACTTATGTTCTCGCATACAGCTTTGCCACAGTATGAAAGTTTGTTCTAAATGTTGAGAGCATTAACTATGGATTTAAATAAACAAATTACAAAGTAATGAAAAAAACAACAACTGTAATATGAATAAATAGCAATCAATTTTTAAGTAGTAAATGTTAATTACCTTCCACACAAGAGGTAAGTATGTCTAAAACATGGCTGTAATATTATCTAATACCTGTTAGACATTTTTAACGAAACAGTGACAGTGACATTGACTCATCAAACCCAAACAGTTCTACAAAGCTTAACCTTCATACAACCTATATATTATATATTACAACTTGTTATGATATTTTATTCCTGACCATAGTTATTTTAAACAAGAGGGCAGAGATGGCCCTGTGTCGATCACCTGAGTAAGATGGCTGTGTTAGGCATAATGACAAAAAATCTGGCATCTAAAGTGTTTTTTCTAACATTTGACCAAGATTTTGATCCTACCTGAATTTGCACTCAACTGGGAATTCATGCAGTCATCATTCATATCAAGTTTAATGTACACTGGGAAAAAAATTAAGGCCTCTAGAGTGTTCACAAGATTTTTTTAAAATTTGACCTAGTGACCTAGTTTTTGACCCAACATGACCCAATTTCAAACACATCTGATAAAGCATAAAGACAAACATCCTGGCAAAGTTTCATGAAGATTGGGCCAAAACTGTGGCGTCTAGAATGTTCACAAGGTTTTTCTAAGATTTGACCTGGTAACCTAGTTTTTGACCCCACATGACCTGTTTTCAAAATCCTTTGAGATATCATGTAGACAAACATCCTGACCAAATTTTATGAAGATTGGGCTAAAACTGTGGCCTCTAGAGTGTTCACAAGGTTTTTTTAAGATTTGACCTGGTGACCTAGTTTTTGACCCCACATGACCCAATTTCGAACTCATCCAAGATATCATGTAGACAAACACCCTGACCAACTTTTATGAAGATTGGGCCAAAACTGTGGCCTCTAGAGAGTTCACAAGGATTTTCTAAGATTTGACCTGGTGACCTAGTTTTTGACCCCACATGACCCAATTTCAAACTCATCCAAGATATCATGTAGACAAACACCCTGACCAACTTTTATGAAGATTGGGTCAAAACTGTGGCTCCTAGAGAGTTCACAAGGATTTTCTAAGACTTGACCTGGTGACCTAGTTTTTGACCCGTGACCCAATTTCGAATTCATCCGAGATATCATGTAGACAAACATCCTGACCAAGTTTCATGAAGATTGGGCCAAAACTGTGGCCTCTAGAGTGTTCACAAGGTTTATCTAAGATTTGACCTGGTGACCTAGTTTTTGACTCCACATGACCCAATTTCGAATTCATCCGAGATATCATGTAGACAAACATCCTGACCAAGTTTCATGAAGATTGGGCCAAAACTGTGGCCTCTAGAGTGTTCACAAGCAATTGTTGATGACGGACGCCTGACGACGCACGACGGACAAAAGGTGATCACAAAAGCTCACCCTGAGCACAAGTGCTCAGGTGAGCTAAAAATCCATTTTTGGGACAGTAAGTATTAACAAAAATAGTTTTTTAGTAATAATGACCTTGATCCATTAAACACCAAATAGCCTATCAAAGCTTTTTCTTCACACAAGCTATATAAGTTCCAAACAGTATCTCATTCCTGATAAAAAGATTTTAAGTTAATTCAGTTTAAGGGACAATCTATTCTAAGTATCAATGACCTTGACCTTTCCAACCCGAACAGCAGATTAAAGCTTTATATCGACACAAAGTATACAAGAACCAAACTTGATTATAATATAATGCCTCATTCCTGACAAAAGTATAAATACAATTTTGAGACCAGTAATAAGTAATAAAAGTCTATTTTTAGTAACAATGACTTTGACCCATCAGACCCTCAACAGTTATCAAAGATTTATCTTCACACTAGCTATCATATAGCAATGTTATATTCAGCTTTTTTGACATAAACTAGCAATGGGTCCTTAGGACATAAATGCCCCTATCATTTTGTTTTGAAGATTGATATTTTTGTCAGTGAATATGATGAGAAACTGGAAGTGTAAAAGAAGTTATTTTAAAATCAAATGAATGCTGTGACCCCTAACCTCAACCATGTGATGTGAGCTTGGTTATTGCTTGCCCAGACTAAAAAAAAAACAGAGAGAGAGAGAGAGATGTAACACCGTATGCCCATCACAATTTCATGGTAGGGAAATTAAAACTAGAGGGCTAAGATTACCCTGAATTGCTCACCTGAGAAATATTGCCATGATTGAATTTCATAACATAATCATACTGAATACATATTCCATGCAGAAGTACAGCACGATAACTAGAGTTGTTAACGTGACAGCATTGATTTTCACGGGTACAACAGTCTTTGGTACCTAGTAATGCAACAAACAGTTCCATTTAGTATGGTAGTTGCATGGTTAAAACACTGAATTTCCAGTATGAAGCATAAATACTAATTTACAATTGAACAACAATGGATCAAACTTTGAACAGTCATAAAATAACCAAGTCATGCCCAATCTTTAAAACCATAACATCTCTGGAAAGAGCTCTTTAAGCACTTAAGACTTTTGCCCATATTCACTTGCTAAAATATTTGTTACTTATGGACATATCTTGGGTCAAATAACAAAAAATAATTGTAAAATGACTTTGACCTTTCAATTTTATTCGATTTTTTAAATTATGAGAACCTTTGAAATAGCAACTAATATATAATTTGTGAAAAATTCATGTGACAATAAACAAACAAAAAAATCATGTTTTTTGAATTTTGATGTTTGACCACTTCTAGAAGACAAACCATGCATTTCCTTAAATCGCCACCCCACATTTTATATACGTATATGTCTTGCAAATAATATGCAGTAAACAGATATTTTTCTATCTGACTGATCTGAAACAAAAACAGGAATGTTTTTCATAGACATCCCAATTTGCACACATTTTTGAAGGTTCGAACATTCAAACTCTTCTTGTGCAAATATTTTTGGTACGCCATACGAGATACCTATTATATTCTATTGAGTTGTCAACAAGGATCAGAATGCTGAGAACAGATATTTGAATCAGACTTCAACTTTTTCAGTTATAAGCAAATAAGTGATTTCAAGCAAAGCGTCACCTAGCAGCAAAATGAGAAACAAAACTGATTAAAATTTTACCATTAGGTACCTAGCAATGCAGCAAACAGTTCACTTTAGTATACAGGTCGCATAAGTCAAACATTCTAATTCTCAAAGCATAAAAACTGATTTACAATTGTTCAAAAAAGGATCAAACTTTGGACTGTTGTAAAATGACCTAATCAAGCCGATCTTTTAAAACTAAATATCACTGGAAAAAGCTCTTCAAGAACTTACACTTTTGTCCATATTCTCTCAATGATTTTTTTAGTTTTAGAGCTATCTTGGACCGAAGAAAAACTTATAATTGTAATTATGACCTTGACTTTTGCATTTTTTTAACTTTTTAAATTATGAGGCTCTTTGAATCATAAACCTATATAACCTGTGAAAATATCACGAAGATTGAACAAAAAAGGAGCTTCAAAAAACCTAAAAAGTCACGTTTTTGAAATTTTGATTTTTTTAAATAGTGAAGTTTGACAACATCCTGTGGATAAACCAAGCATACCCTAAATTTGACAACCCACATATTTTGTGTGTATATTTTTTTACAATTCATATGCAGCAAACAGAATTCTTCTATCTAATCTCAAACAAAACTGGGCAGGTTTTTATAGACCTACTCTCATTTGCACAGTTTCTTTTTGCAAGGTTCAAACATTCAACCTCTTCTAGCGCAAATATTTTCTCGCACCTGATACCGTGAAATCCATTATATTCTGTTGTGCTGTCATCAAGGAACAAAATGTTGAAAACCACATTTTAATCAGACTTCAACTGTTTGAGTTATATGCAAAAGAGTGATTTTAAGTGAAGCGCCCCCTAGCGGCAAAATGAGAAACAAAAATGATTAAATGTTTTCTATTAGGTACCTAGAGATGCAGCAAATACTTTAACAAAGTATATAATAAGCATGGGATAAACATTCTGTTTCTTAAATGTCACAATTTGAAGAATAAAAACTGATTTACCATTGTTCAAAACAGGATCAAACTTTGGACTGCCATAAAATGACCAAATCAAGTCTGATCTTCAAAAACTAAACAGCACTAGAAAGAGCTCTTCAAGAACTAAAGCTTTTGTCCATATACTCTCAATAAAGTATTTTTAGTTTTGTACCTATTTGGGGCCTAAGCAAAAAATAATAATTGTAATATGACCTTGACCTTTACAAGTTTTTTTTCTCATTTTTTAATTGTGAGACCCATTCAAACATAATAATACATATCATGTGAAGAAATCATGAAGAATGATCAAAAATTAAAGTCAGGAGCGACAAAAAATATGTTTTTGATATTTAAATTTTTCCTAAACTTTAGTGAAGTTTGACCGTTTCTAGAGGACAAACCATGCATTTCTTAAATCCGCCACCCTATATATTTTGTGCGAATATGTCTTGTAAATCGTATGCAGCAAACAGAATTCTTCTATGTCTTCTTAAGCAAAAATGGGCACTTTTTTCGTAGACCTACTCTCATTTGCACAGTTTTTGTTTTTTTGCAAGGTTCGAACATTCAACCTCTTCTAGCACAATTATATTCCCGCACCCGATACTCAGGTCAGGTGCGACAAAAAATATGTTTTTGCTAGGTTTGAACTTCCAGCCTTCCGTAACTAGCTCAAATATTTTCAGCCACTCATGCCTTGAAACTATCATATTTTATTAGGCTATCAACAAGGAACATAATGAAAAAAAAAAAGCATTTTGATCAGACTTTATCTGTTTGAGTTATATGCAAAAGAGTGATTTTAAGCAAAGCACCCCCCAGCGGCAAAATGAGAAACAAAATTGAGTAAAATTTTACCATTAGGTACCTAGCAATGCAGCAAATGGTTCAATCAAGTATACAAGTCGCACTAGACGAACATTCTATTTCTTATATATATATCACAATTTGAAGCATAAAAACTGATTTACAATTATTCCAAAAAAGGATCAAACTTTGGACTGCCTTAAAATGACCAAATCAAGTCCGATCTTCAAAAACTAAACATCACTGGAAAGAGCTCTTTAAGAACTAAAACTTTTGCTCATATACTTTCAATGAAATAATTAGTTTTGTAGCTATTTGGGGCTGAATAAAAACACAATAATCATAATATTACCTTCTTTTTTTCTTTTACTTTTTAATTGTGAGGCCCCTTCAAACATAACAATACATAACGTGAGAATATTTCATAAAGAATGAACAGAAAATAAAGTCAGGAGCGACAAAAACATGTTTTTGAAATTTTAACTTTTCCTAAATTTTGGAAAACTAGTGTAACATACACATTCTGTGAAATTCTGATAAAATTATGTCCAGAAATAATGGCTGTAGACCGCATAAAAACTTATATAGACAACGTCAAAAATCAATGAAATGAAATATTCAGTATCTTAAATACGAGAGGTGATTCACAAATTTTGAAACACTTTGTAACAGCGTATAATATTAAACTGATATGCATTTTACTGTAACAAATGCTCAATATGTGATCCATGCATGTTGTAAATGAGTCTACATCGCTTTGGCCATAACTGCAAGGTTTTATTTATAACTGTTGTTCCATTCATCCTTTAATGCTCGTTTAAAACCTGCCAAAGTGTATATTTTACGTTTTTGTAAACGTCGTTTTAAGATACTCAAAATAGCAAAATCCATTGGTGCTGCATCAGGACTTTTGGGCATCCATTCTTCAGGCGTTAC
>CM037782.1:26520661-26570661 GCA_021229015.1 Solen grandis | reverse complement strand
TTTTTTGTCGCTCCTGACCTTATTTTTTTATCATTCTTCATGAAATGTTCACAGGTTATGTATTGTTATGTCTGAAAGGGCCTCACAATTAAAAAGTAAAAATAAAATTTCAAAGGTCAAGGTCATATTATGATTATTGTGTTTTTATTCGGCCCCAAATAGCGCCAAAACTAAAAATATTTCATTGAAAGTATATGAACAAAAGTTTAAGTTCTTGAAGAGCCTTTTCTAGTGATGTTTAGTTTTTGAAGATCAGACTTGATTTGTTCATTTTACAGCAGTCCAAAGTTTGATCCGTTTTAGCTCATCTGTTTTTGGAAGAAAAAAATACGAGCCATTGTCGTAACTCCGGCGTCTGTATTGTCGTCATCGTCAGGCGTCGTCATCTGGAATCTTAACGTTTGGCCATAACTTCTCTACTTTTCAATATACAACTTTCATTTTTGGTATGCATATTCATCTTGACAAGGCCTATCAAGACATATGCAAATGTTTCAATTATTGACCTTGACCTTTGACCTTACTTTTCTGAAACTTTTGAAAACTTTAAAATGCCTGTCATTTCGGAACCGTTACCAACAGGCAATTATTACACTTTTGACCTTGACCTTTGACTTTTTTGCTGTAACTTCTGAAATTGTTTAAAATGCCTGTCATTTCGGAACAGTTACCAACAGGGCACTGATATTTCACATGTGAATTTCTTGTGGCAAGACCATTCCATCAATGTTACACTTTTGACCTTGACCTTTGAACTTTGACCTATTTTGAAATGTTTAACAAAAAACTTTAATGTTTGCCATAACTTTTTACTATTTGATATACAACTTTTATTTTTGATATACATAATCATCTTTGCAAGGGCTATTCAGATATACCTCAATATTACATCTATCGACCTTGACCTTTGACTTTTTTGCTGTAACTTCTGAAATTGTTTAAAATGCCTGTCATTTCGGAACCGTTACCAACAGGGCACTGATATTTCACATGTGAATTTCTTGTGGCAAGACCTTTCCATCAATGTTAACTTTTGGACTTTTGACCTTGACCTTTGAACTTTGACCTATTTTGAAATGTTTAACAAAAAATTGTAACGTTTGCCATAACTTTTTACTATTTGACATACATTATTTATATTTGGTATTTATATTCATCTTGACAAGGGTAATTTAGATATCAAAAACTCAATGGATTAGCAATTGTGATTTTTTAATTTACATGTTTTACATCTTTGTGTTGTATGCATTCTATTCCATGCATAGGTCAAGGTCACCCTTCAAGGTCAAAGGTCAATTTAAACGGTATGATACTTCAACTTTGAATTTAAAGGCTTACAGTTTTAGTTGTGTTTTTCAATGTCAACTTTTTAGCTCACCTGAGCACTTGTGCTCGGGTGAGCTTTTGTGATCGCCTTTTGTCCGTCGTGCGTCGTGCGTCGTGCGTCGTGCGTCGTCCGTCGTCCGTCGTCAACAATTGCTTGTGAACACTCTAGAGGCCACAGTTTTGGCCCAATCTTCATGAAACTTGGTCAGGATGTTTGTCTACATGATATCTCAGATGAGTTCGAAATTGGGTCATGTGGGGTCAAAAACTAGGTCACCAGGTCAAATCTTAGAAAAACCTTGTGAACACTATACAGGCCACAGTTTGGCCCAATTTCGGGGATTTGTCTACATGATATCTCGATGAGTTCGAAATTGGGTCATGTGGGGTCAAAAACTAGGTCACAGGTCAAATCCTTGAAAAACCTTGTGAACACTCTAGAGGCCACAGTTTTGGCCCAATCCTCATGAAACTTGGTCAGGATGTTTGTCTACATGATATCTCGGATGAGTTCGAAATTGGGTCAGGGGAAAAAGGCCAGGTCAAATCTTAGAAAAACCTTGTGAACATTATACAGGCCACAGTTTTAGCCCAATCTTCATGAAAAATGGTCAGGGTGTTTGTCTACATGATATCTTGGATGAGTTCGAAAATGGGTAATATGGGGTCAAAAACTAGGTCACCAGGTCAAATCTTAGAAAAACCTTGTGAACACCCTACAGGCCACAGTTTTGGCCTAATCTTCATAAATTTTGGTCAGGATGTTTGTCTACATGATATCTTGATGAGTTGAAATTGGGTCATGTGGGATCAAAAACTAGGTCACCAGGTCAAATCTAAGAAAAACCTTGTGAACTCTCTAGAGGCCACAGTTTTAGCCCAATCTTCAATAGATTTGGTCAGGATGTTTGTCTAATTGATATATTGGATGAGTTTGAAAATGTTTTTTCCCAGTCTTCATTAAACTTAATATGAATGATGACTGCATGAATTCCCAGTTGAGTGCAAATTCAGGTAGGATCAATATGTAGGTCACTTAGTCAAATGTTAGAAAAACACTTTTAGATGCCAGATTTTTTGTCATTATGCCTAACACAGCCATCTTACTCAGGTGAGCGACACAGGGCCATCTTGGCCCTCTTGTTTAAATGTTTAACAAAAATATGTAACATTGGCAAAAACAGATAAACGTTGGCACCCGCATGCAGTGCTCTTGATTGGAATAATTGTAAATTAGTTTTTATGCTTCAAATTGTGATACAGTCAACCCTCATTACATCGGCGTTCAATACAATGGCAAATTCGGGATCCGGCAATAAAAGTCATGTAACGGATTTCTTTGTTCTTTATTTCTCCCTTTACAACGGCAAACTCGGCTTCCGGTACCGGCAGCAATTTTCGGCAGACGAATCTCCGTTTCATTGTGTAATCACTTTTCGTTATAGCGGCAACCTTACGGACGGCTTTTGATCATTGCCGATTTTCGCCAAAGGCGTTGATCTAGTCCCCATGCTGGTACACTTTCCTGTTTATTGTGTATGCCGTTGTTAATTTGCAATTTGACACGGTCTTTACACGGGTGATCACAGCTGAACATTTGTTGACATATGCCGCATTTCGTAGTGGAGGATTTCATTGTTTGAGAGAGTAATAAATGGGAAGCCACTCCAGTAGACGTGTGAACAACTTGCCTTTAATTAGATAACCGTTGTTAGGGATTGAAATAGGTGTGGTAGTCAGTTTTTGTTTGTTTTAACACGGATAAAAAACATACTTTTGATCAAACTAATAGCTGCATTGATTGCTGATGATATCGATAAGTGGTATCAATTAATGAGGTGATCAGTTTGTTTTGTTTATTACACGGCTTTCAACATGCCTTTGATTACAAATTTAGTCGAGTTTCAATCAACGTGTTGTCAGTTTGTAATGATTTTCAACAATAGGTAACTGTACCTACCAATGGGAAAATGAAGAGATAATTTCTTGATGCGCGAGAGTTAAAGATATCCAATCAATAAACGTAATTTATAATTGTTGATAATTATTGTTACGTTTTTATATCCTTACTTGTATCCTGACTTTCATTCCAATAAAAAAGTTAAAGCAATCACATAAAAGAAAATAAACTGTAATTTCTATTTTTGTTTATTATGTCTTTTCCCTTTACGATATAAGTATGTTCGTAAAGCTGTTATTCCTAACCGGAAGTTGTATATACATGTAGCGTCTACATATTTACAAAGTAGGGTAAAGCATGAATAGGTATAATTTTCAGGTAAAACAAAGTTTATTTACAAATCACACACACATGATACATGAAATACGTGTAGAATTAATTCAGATGCATCATAAAAGTTATATTAGCCTTATCATTTATTATTTATCAAGTCTCCTTTCACCGAAATCAACATTACGGTTAAGTGGGTGGGATGTGTAAATAGGAAAATAGGATTCGCTTATTACACCGGCAAATTCGATACATCGGCAAAATTGAGATTTACGAACACTGCCGGTGTAACGAGGGTTGACTGTATATAAGAAATAGAATGTTTGTGTAGTGCAACTTGTATACTTGATTGAACCATTTGCTGCATTGCTAGGTACTAATGGTAAAATTTTACTCAATTTTGTTACTCATTTTGCCGCTTGGGGGTGCTTTGCTTGAAATCACTCTTTTGCTTATGACTCAAAAAGCTGAAGTCTGATCAATATGCGGTTTGTTTCATTATGTTCCTTGTTGATAGCCTAATAAAATATGATAGTTTCTAGGTATGAGTGGCTGAAATTTTTTGAGCTAGTAACGGAAGGTTGAAAGTTCGAACCTCACAAAAAAACTGTGCAAATACGTGTAGGTCTATGAAAAACTTAACCATTTTTGTTAGAGATCAGATAGAAGAACTCTGTTTGCTGCATACGATTTGCAAGAAATATACACACAAAACATATGGGATAGCGAATTAAAGAAACGATGGTTTGTCCCCTAGAAACAGTCAAACTTCGCTAAAATATTGGGAAAATAAAAATTTCTAAAACTTATTTTTTGTTGCACCTGACTTTATTTTTTGTTTATTCTTCTTGAAATATTCACACCTTATGTATTGTTATGTTTGAAAGGGCCTCACACTTACAAAGTTAAAAAAAATGCAAAGGTCAAGGTCATATTACGATTATTGTGTTTTTATTCGGCCCCAAATAGCTTCAAAACTAAAAATATTTCATTAAGAGTGTATGATTAAAAGTTTTAGTTCTTGAAGAGCTCTTTTCAGTGTTTAGTTTTCGAGGATCTGACTTGATTTGTTCATTTTATGGCAGTCCAAGGTTTGATCCTTTTTAGAACAATTGTAAATCAGTTGTATGCTTCAAATTGATTGTGATATATAAGAAATAGAATGTTCGACTAGTGCGACTTGTATATTTGATTGAACTATTTGCTTCATTTCTAGGTACCTAATAGTAAAATTTTATTTAATTTTGTTTCTCATTTTGCCGCTAGGGAGTGCTTGGCTTGAAATCACTCTTTATAACTAAAAAAAAGTGAAATCTGATTTTTATGCGATTTTTTACATTCTGTTCCTTGGTGACATCAATTTGAAATGACACTCAAAAATTAATGTGGTATTCATGAAAATGATAGTAATTCAATGCAACTTTAGTTCGTAATAATGTTGAGTGTCATGTCGCATTGTCGTGTGTTATTTTATATTGTTGTGTGTCATTTGCAGTTGTTGTTTATCGATTACAATTGTCTTTTGTCACCATCATAAAGCAACACACACATCTAACGTGGCAGGCTAACAGCTAAGTTTTCAAGTTTGCGACTACATAACTGACAGGTAATACTCAAAAATATTCTTTTTAGTAAAATGTCTGCTTAAACATTGCGACAAAAATGTTTGAAAGATCACTGTTAACAGTATTCAACAAGCCATGCTTTTCTAATCATGATACTCGTGAACTGAATGGAAATGACTCGCGAAAACCGATGATATCGCGATAGCGATTCTAGTTATTTTTATCCTTCAACTTTGTGGAGACTGTTTCTGACATTGATACAATAACTATGACAAAGCAGTATCTGGGGATATTCATTATCTTCAATCATAGTTCTTGGTTTTGCTATCCTGCTAATGCACACAAAAACATAGAAATACAATCCCTGGAAGAAAAAAAATTACAGTAGAAAAAATATTTGCAGGATAAAACTCGCATTCTTACTATAAATCATTAAGATACTGATCTCCATTAAATACACTGTGACTGTTTCTATTATCAACAAGGTATGTTTCCAGCTAGCAGCAAAAACATACAACCAATCAGTGTGGTTTTTAACTAAATTGTGGAATGGGTGGTAATAAAAGGAAATAGATGAAAAGGATAAGGTGTGGTCACACTTGCATAATAGCAACCAAGTAATATAGCAACTCATTTCTGTTACTAACTTGTATCAAGAGCTGCTGTTAAGATGTATGTATGTTTGGTATGGTGTTCTGTAGAGTATGTGAGCTGTAACATATTGTGATCTCCCTTGAGTGAAAGGAAAGTGTCCAGTAATTGCTTGAATTCAATATTTTGGTATTTTTGCTTTTGCAGTGTAAACAAGCGCAAAAATGAATTCTTCTGGGTTCATAATATGACAGAAAACTAATCCACAGAAAAAACTAACCCCTTTTTTATACCATACCTCAGAATATTATTCCTGCAGAAAAAATCTAATACAGTAGAAGCAACATTATGTTATGCATGTAATACATTATCACAAAAAAATGCTTTATTACACATGCATGTATATTTTCAGGTATACTGATATATCCGTGGAAGGTATAGTCAAGGATTGGCTGAAAAACCCAGAAATAAACATGGTGGGTACTGTCTAATATCCTTCAATAACGGTATCAGGACAATTCCCCTTCAGTACAAATCCCCTCCCACTAATTTTGAAAAGACGGACATTTCCCCTCCCATGACTTTTTCAAGGTGGACATTTACCCTCCAGTGATTTTTACAAGGCGGACAATTCCCCTCCCATTTTTCTACCAATTCCCCCCTCCCTCTGCCGACACCTAATGTGTGAACAATATTCCTTTTGATTAAATCTTATTTGTGGCTATCATTGAAATTAACAGTCATAATTTGCATTTCGTATGATTAGATATTGTTTGGACGTTAACTGTCAGTTAAGTTGTGTAATTAACTAAAGTAGAAATCTTTAATTAGGCACTACTTACTTCTGTTTGTCCCACTATTTTCAGCAAATAGAGTAGCTCTTTTTAAATCCAAATTCCATAACAGGTTATGTGAAAAACAAAGATACTCCCAATACTGAGTAGATATCTTTAATTAGGCACTACTTACTGCCGTTATATTATAGAGGAGGACAGCCCGAGCTGGATTTCAATCATTAAAACACGATGGCCCAAATTACAGACTAACAGACATTGAGACAGAAAAAAACCCCACTTTTGCTCTGGGAAGTTAATCCATTGTTATACCCCCCACAAACATAATTTTGGGGGGTATATAGGAGTCACCATGTCGGTCGGTTCGTCCGTCCGTCCGTCTGTAGTTTTTTTATCCACGCTATTTCTCAATAACTACTGGATGGATTTCAATCAAACTTCATAGGAAGCTTCACTGGTGAGCATAGATGTGCATATTATGAAATTGTTACAGCTGATTGACTTTCTTTTGAGTTATGGCCTTTTGCTGATTTTCTGGAGTTTTCTTTGTCCACGCTATTTCTCAATAACTACTGGATGGATTTCAATCAAACTTCATAGGAAGTTTCAATATCAAGCACAGATGTGCATATTATGAAATGGTTAGGGTTGACTGATTTTTATGCTCACCGAAGGTGACGCATATAGTCGCCGCTTCGTCCGTCCGTTCGTCCGTCACACTTTGCTTGTCCGGACTATTTCTCAGGAACTAACGGCTTGAATTCAACCAAACTTTATGGGAAGCTTTATTACCAAGAGGAGATGCGCATATCCTCAGCATGACGCGGTTCCTAAATTTTTCAAAGAGTTATGGCCCATTGACTTTTCGGCCTATAGTACATATTGCATGATTCTTGTCCGGGCTATTTCTCAGGAACTAATGGATTGAATTCAACAAAACTTTATGGGAAGCTTTATCACCAAGAGTAGATACGCATATCGTCGGCGTGACCTGGTTCCTCAATTTTTCACAGAGTTATGGCCCCTTGACTTTTTGGCCTATAGTTCATATTGCATGATTCTTGTCCGGGCTATTTCTCAGGAACTAATGGCTTGAATTCAATGAATCTTTATGGGAAGCTTTATTACCAAGAGTAGATATGCATATCGTCGACGTGACCTGGTTCCTCTATTTTTAAGAGAGTTATGGCCCCTACTACCATGTTGTTGACTGATATTCATGTCATTTGCCTAATTTAACAGGAGGTATCATTTAAACAAAACCCCACAAAATTCAATATGCTAGTAATGTCAATCATAATCATGTCAGCTAATTGTTGTTTAGGCCATTATACACTATTTCAAACATCCAGTCATATGTCAAGAGTGTTGGTTAACCTCTTTGATATGAGCACACATTGAAATGTATGACTTAATTTTCAGTAGTATAAAAACTTAAAAAAAATCAATGAAAGATCTGATGAGTAACACATATTATCATATTAAATAGTAAACTGTTACTAAGTCTCCAAATTGATGCATGCACAACCAATACTGGATCAACTCTTGATCAAGTTTTCATGTCTGGAGATCTTAAGCCATTGGTCCATTTGTCAACGCCATATTTCAGTGATCATCAAATTATTTGGATGGGTATCAATCTTCAGTCATTGCTATAATATAAAGGTAAATAAATTGTATTTTGTATTTGATTTTTCCCTTTTTTCGAATTTGAGGACATTACCTGGATTCTATACATGATAAGCATGTGCTGATCCCATTCCGGTCGTTAACATATCCTCCCACCCATTGACCAAGGCCTTATTTGTAACAATGACGTTCTTCGGGGAGCATCTGTCAGTTCTACTGACTTTCTTGTCTTTTTGAGTCATGGCCCTTTGCTGATTTCTTGGAGTTTTCTTTGTCCACGCTATTTCTCAATAACTACTGGATAGATTTCGAACAAACACCATAGGAAGCTTCAATATCAAGCACAGATGTGCATATTATGAAGTGGTTACTGTTGACTGATTATCTTTTGAGTTATGGCCCTTTGCTGATTTCTTGGAGTTTTCTTTGTCCACGCTATTTCTCAATAACTACTGGATAGATTTCGAACAAACGTCATAGGAAGCTTCAGTATCAAGCACAGATGTGCATATTATGAAGTGGTTATGGTTGACTGATTTTCTTTTGAGTTATGGCCCTTTGCTGATTTTCTGGAATTTTCTTTGTCCATTCTATTTCTCATTAACTACTGGATGGATTTCAATCAAACTTCACTGGTGAGCATAGATGTGCATATTATGAAATTGTTACGGTTGACTGACTTTTTTTGGAGTTATGGCCCTTTGCTGATTTTCTGGAGTTTTCTTTGTCCATGCTATTTTTCAATAACTACTGGATAGATTTCTAACAAACGTCATAGGAAGCTTTAAGCACAGATGTGCATATTATGAAATGGTTACGGTTGACTGATTTTCTTTTGAGTTATGGCCCTTTGCTGATTTTCTGGAGTTTTCTTTGTCCATGCTTTTTCTCAATAACAACTGGATCGATTTCAATCGGTCATAGGAAGCTTCATTATCAAGCACAGATGTGCATATTATGAAATGGTTACGGTTAACTAATTTTCTTTTGAGTTATGGCACTTTGTTGATTTCTTGGAGTTTTCTTTGTCCACGCTATTTTTCAATAACTACGGGGTTTAAATTTAACTTCACTCTTCACTTAAAATTAAGGTTATATAATAATAAGCTCTTCACTTAGAAACAGCCTTTCGGTGACTCACTTCTTTTTTGTTTAATTCAATGTTGCAGATTTGGTATGATTTGGGCTTCATTAAAATAAGAACAATTTTGATTTGGTATAAAAAGATTATTATTGTGAAATAGTTTTGTGTAATATGTCAATTGAAAACCTCAATTCATTGTGACTTACCTCCTATAGCTGGGCACTTGATTGTAAACAAAGGCTGTGGGGGGGGGGGGGTATTCATCACCTTTAGTGATAGCTCTAGTTTTATTTTCTTTATTTACTCTTTACCTTTTGAGTTTGACATACTTACGCTCATTCCAGGGCCAATTAATTTTTGTCTTTTTAATGACTCCCATTTAAATTTTTCCCTTCAAATTTTTATGGTTGTTTCTCGGACATTTATTTCTTTTGAATATTAATGCCGTGATAAGTGCTTTTCAATAATTTGGTAGAATTAATACACTATTAATATCAACACAAACATGGTGCCATAATGTCGTAGTTCATTCATTACCTGTATAATTATATATTGATAATTATACTTAGTATTTTATATTTTTTAACAGTTTTATGATATATAACTGATAAGGATCCTATGGTGCTTACATCGGTCACTTTGCCTCAGATAACACATAGCTGATCTTGTGGTTTTATTTCTGTTACAACTTCAAAAACATGGCATTTAGAGATTTTTTTGGGGGGTTTTATGTGAGGCAAAGTGGGAGGGGAATTGGATGTGATTCTTCAATAACACCTTGATGTTTGGTTGTGCACCTGTGGTTTCATTTTGGAATCATTTCTTCAGATCAAGGCTATAGCCCCTACTTATGTACAGATATGAAACTGTAAGGTTTGTTCTTGCTTTGCCCACATTTAAATGCTCAGTTGGCCCATGTTTAACTTCTCAGTTGGCCCACTTACCAATTCACCACGTCTAGTTACCAGTACGCTGTTGGTGGCAACATAAAATGTACTTTAAAAAAATCTACTTTGAGGCAGTCACCATTTTGTATTGCTGCAGGTGTTTTGCAGATGTTTGATTGCATTTTATGTGACAAACTTTCTACTGCTTCCGCAAGTCAGTAACACCTTCTCACTTCCGGTCAAGGTGGTCAAGACACGTTTTCATTTGCTTGTCAATCTGATAATTATTTTTTCATTTTTTTTATACGCCCATCTTAAGATGGGGCTTATTATGTGAACACTCACAGCGGGCAGACGGGCAGGCGTGGAACATTTGTTGTCCGGGCTCTAACTTCAATACCGTTTGATCAATCCTTTTCAAACTTTCCACACATGTGCATGGCCATAATATCTCGGATGAGTTCGATATCCAGCATTATCGCGTGAATGACTTAGAAATTATGGCCCTTGACGTACACAAAATACTTGAAATTGTGATTGTCCGGGCTCTAACTTCAATACCGTTAGTCCAATCCTTTTCAAACTTTCCACACATGTGCATGGCCATAATATCTCGGATGAGTTCAATATCCAGCATTATCGCGTGAATGACTTAGAAGTTATGGCCCTTGACGTACACAAAATACTTGAAATTGTGATTGTCCAGGCTCTAACTTCAAATCCTTTTTAAACTTTTCACACATGTGCATGGCCATAATATCACGGATGAGTTCGATATCCAGCATTATCGCGTGAAAGACTTAAAAGTTATGGCCCTTGACGTACACAAAATACTTGAAATTGTGATTGTCGGCTCTACTTCAATAGTTGCCCATCTTTTAAATTTTCACACATGTGCATGGCCATAATATCGCGGATGAGTTCAATATCCAGCATTATCGCGTGAAAGACTTAGAAGTTATGGCCCTTGACGTACACAAAATACTTGAAATTGTGATTGTCTGGGCTCTAACTTCAATACCGTTAGACCAATCCTTTTCAAACTTTCCACACATGTGCATGGCCATAATATCGCGGATGAGTTCGATATTCAGCATTATCGCGTGAATGACTTAGAAGTTATGGCCCTTGAACACTTGAATAAGTCAAAATTTTCCTTAAATTTGGAAATGTTTTAACATGATTGTTTTAATAAGTAACATTCATTAACTTATGGGATTTAGGAGACAATAGTTTGTTTCTCTGAGCTATTTCTGAGAGTCCCCATACTGTGATGGGCGTATTTTGTGGCAGTCCTGACCCTTGTTCGTCATTGCAACATGCTAATATGGATACCACTGAGGAGCATAAAGATGGTACAGATCTCCAAACATCAGATTTAACTGGTAAGAAGACTAAGCGAATGTGAAATTACACTGTCCAACAATTTTCAAGTGCTTGAGGGTATCAACCAAGGACAAAATGGCGAGGCGTTTACCGCCGATAACTCACAACCGTGGTCACTAGTGAAGAACAAAAAATGGAATATTAGGGTTAGTGAGGATTCTTTTCTATCTGCCGATGATTATAGAAATCTTCCCTTGGATGATAAACTTACTGCTGTGTTTACAAAGCTGCATTTTCAAAGTAACTCAATGTCCAAAATCGAGAGCAAAGTTGACTGCTGCCTACAGTTGCATAAAAAGGTAGATGATTTGAGTATCAAAATGAATGAATATGACGCCAGGATTACCCTATTAAGATATAAGACAATTGACATTGAGGCTAGGTCTAGGCGTAAGAACCTCATTTTTTCTGGTTTGGATGAAGAGAGATATGAAAATTGCAACCTAAAGATCTCTAGATTCTTATCCGAGAAACTTGACATTGACTACGACTTGTCTATTGATAGGGCTTATAGGCTGGGCAGATTCACTCGAGGGAGATGTAGGAGCATTATTGTTGCTTTCAGAGATTTCACTGACACTCAGATGATTTTATCTAAAGCATACAAACTTAAGAATACCCCCTACAGTATCAATAAAGACTTTCCACAGGAGATTTCAAACGTCAGTTAAAGCTTGTGGGCTGAATATAAGACTTTCAAATCGCAAAACTCGGACAAAAAAGTTAGCCTTGTATATCCTGCTAAAACAATCATGAATGGTCAGGTTATTCGTGACGCGTTCCTGATGTGAGACACCGTTATGCTAGAGAGCCGTCTTAACACAGGTGCACGGGACGTGTCCGACACAGCCAGCAATCCCCCTGCTGACACTCATTCATGTGATCATTGAAATGAGGTCAACACAGAAATTCAAGCCGATGCAGCATCCTCATCCCAGACCCAGAGCAAATCTCCACGCCCCGGATCATCGAACACCCACAGTGTGAGACAACGGCCTTCTAGGAGTAGGTTGCCCATACGTCGCCAGAGTCATTCCGCAGGAAGAAGATTTGCACCCTCAAGAAACGCGAGCCAATCCTCTAAGGGTGAGTCTCCATTTCGACGCCCCTGGACGTCATCAACAACCCCCGGTAATCAAAATGACTCTCATCAGGAAGAAAGGGGAAGTGCATCAATTGACAATTCAAGCATTAGGTTTTGTGCATTAAATGTTTGTGGACTTAGACAAAAACTTAATTTTCCTGAATTTATAGAATTTATAAACAATTATGACATACTGTGCTTTAGTGAAATTCACACTGACTGTTATGATAATGTAGATGTTACAGGTTTTAAGTTCGTACCTAAACATAGATCTCAAAATTATAGCCAGAAATCTGGAGGAATAGGGATTTATATTAGAGATGAACTATATGATTATATCAATGTCTTAGATAATCAATCCCAATATGTTTTATTGGTAGAAATCAGTAACTCATTAATTAATCTGCCGGAAAATTCAATTCTAGGTGTTATTTATCTCCCCCCTGATAACTCGAAATTCTATCACCTCGATGAAATGAATCTGCTTGACCAAGAGATCACGGATATGAAAGCACGATATAAGTCTACCTGGTTATGTGGAGATTTGAATGCTTCTAACATACCTGAATTTTTGCCATCTGACCCCTTTTTATCAGACCTGTTTGATATTGACCACAAGTTGCAAACTAATTTAAATAAATACACTCGTCTAGATAATCTGCTAATCCCATTAACAAGAAATTCTAAAGATTCTAGGTCTAATGCGCACGGACTTCGTTTGATAGACATGTGTCGCAATAACAACCTGTTTATACTTAACGGTCGAGTAGGCAAGGATACACACATTGGCGAATACACATTCCGTGATACTTCCGTTATAGATTATGTCATCGCCTCTGTCAGATGTTTTGATATCGTTCAGTCATTCGAAATTATTGACACAGACACGCTTTTTTCAGATGGACACAGTGCGCTATCGTGGTCTATTTTAGCCAAAGCTACTTATCTGCCAGAGATTAAAAATGATCATGGATACAAACAAACAAAATATCGTCAAAGATGGAATGAGCAATTAAAAGATAAATTTATTGAAAATCTAGATACCTATCGTATTGATGAAATATGTACACAATTGAATGATGCCCCTAGAGATGGAAGTATGATTGAATCTATTACATTCAAAATACAATTATTATTTCAAAATTCTTCAGGTAAAAGTTTTACAGACTCTAAAAAGCATAAATATACTAGTAAGAATAAACCATGGTTTGGACCACAGTGTCACCAGCCTAGAAGAAAATACCATGATGCAAAAAAAGCGTACAAATTAAATAAAAATAATTTAAACAAACTCTGCGTAACACCAGTAAAATTTACAAAAAGACACTGAATTTTTTCATTGGTGATTATAAACATAAGCGTGCAGACTATCTGCGTGGGTTAAGTACAAAAAATCCTAAAAATTATTGGAATTTCCTAAATAACCTAACAAATGATAATAAGAAAACAAAAATGCCAACAATAGATGATTTTTTCGTACACTTTAAAAACATAAACTCAAACAATGAAAACACAGATTGGCAGCCGGATGAACTACTCTTGAATTCTGATAACACTAAACGAATTAAACTTTGTTATAACTGAAATGGAAATAAGCAAATGTATATCTCAACTTAAAAACTCAAAAGCACCAAGTCCCGCTGATGAAATTTTAAATGAGTATATTAAAAATACTGAAGAGTTACTTTTACCAGTCTACTCCAAACTTTTTAACATTGTTTTTGATACAGGTGTTATACCTAATTCTTGGCTAGAAGGATATATAATACCACTCTACAAAAATAAAGGTGATTCTACTGATCCAAATAATTATCGGCCCATTACTATTTTATCCACTTTAGGCAAACTTTTTACATCAGTCTTAAACAACCGAATTACTAAATTATGCATATGATTCTAGCTATTGTGTATTTCATACATGCATATAATGCTGTAGTGATTTCACTGTTAAAAGATGTCAGGGAAAAGTCAAAAGAAATGTCAGGAAATTTTTCACAAAACCATGTATGTGCACTTCGGGGGCATTCATCACATCCTGTGACATATCTTGTTCTTGTTTATTTTTCACAAAAGCACAAAAAGTAAGCCATCAGTTCTATCAAGGGTTGTTATCTGAAACCCTCAAAATTGGATCTGGCTTGTGTTCTTCTGTCCCTCACCAAGGCACCTTATAAACTGTAAAGTCTGGCCTCCCTCACTCATGTCACATGGAAGACAGCTTTCCTTCTTGTCATGGCTTCTTCTAAGAGAAGATGTGAATCACACGCCTTTTATATTGAGGAAGGTTTTCTCAGCTTTATTAGATCAGATGATTCAGTTTCATTACGTTTCCAAATGGGTTTCCTTCCAAGGAATCAACTTCCTTTGGTGCGTCCATCTGCAGTGGTTATACCAAGTAAAGCGAAGTCATGTGGGTCTGATGACTCCGACAGGCTTCTCTTTCCAGTCAGGTCTCTTTAGTTTTGTCTTAAAAAAAGTTATTTCTATAAAAAACAGAAATAGGTTATTTATTCCTACAAAAGGGTGTGTGTGGGAGATATCTCAGCAGCATCCATTCCCAGATGAGTTGCCTCTACCATTTAACTGGCCTACTCAGATCTATCAGATACTGATTTGTCCTTCCTTAGAATTCGCCCTCATGAACTCAGGGCCCTTTTATCTTCTTGGGCTTTTCTCAATAAAGCTCCACTTGACGATGTTCTCAAGGCTTATTGGAAGTGTTCTTCCACCTTCTCCTCTCTTCTCAACACAAGCTGACAATATTCAGGCTCTGGGTCCTATAGTTGCGTAGAGAGTTTAGATTTCTCCATTGTTCATTTTCCCATGGTGTAGGTTTCAATTTTGATTCTGTAGTGGTTTTCCTCTATCACTCTCAGTCTAGCTTAATTGATCAATCTGATATATTTTTTTTTGTTTGGGAGACATGGCCCCTTTAGACTCTTATGGCAGAGGAACCCTAATGGGCTCGGCAAATGTCGACAAAGATTGCCCAACTTTGGATATTCTTCATCATAACACGCCATGATTTGGAATGTGATTCTTTTTTCATTAAGAAGTTTTGTTCATGGTATCTTTTATCATTGTTAATCATATGTAACAATTTTGATTGGTATTCATCTATTTAAATGCAAAAAAAATAGTGTTCCTTTTTTAAAAAACAGTAGAAAAACACTTCCCTGAATTACTTTCGGTTATGGAATAGTTTTTAAACAAAAATTACATTGTGCTTGGTGATAATCCAATTATGCTTAGTGGCAATGCCATTGTGCTTTGTGATAATGGCATTGTCTTTAATGACAGTGTTATTGTGTTTCGTGACCATTCCTTTATGCTGGCCAAAATATTTATTTAATTATTTGTAACTATCCCTTGTGTATGATTGCAGAACTTGAAGTACCAATGTATTCGATAACAATTTTTAACTAACACTTACCCTTATGCACCATGTCATAAAGGCTATCACTAAGCACCAAGCATAATGCAACAATGTATTTTGTAAACCACATTGTGTTACACCACATTCTAGCGACAGTATTTCAAACATTTGGAGAGTATGGCTGCTTGAGACAGATATAGTGCTGCCACACTGCAGTATCATGCCATAGACATATGACATGATATCACACCCTGTCACATTATCCTGACACTGGGCCAACCAGCCTTGGAACCACATTGTCCCCTTCTCTCTTTCTGTATTTCCTACTGTTTTCAAGATATAAATAAATTTTAATCAAAAGGAAGTAAATATAAAACAACATACTCTCACTCTTTATCTATGTCTGGAATATTTTTTTTTATTTCATTTTATTTATTTAATAAAGGTTTTAACCCTTTGTGCTTTATTTTTTTTATATTTAACATATTTAACTCCATTGGTGTATTTAGTTACACTTCAATATTAAAATGTGTTTGTTTATTTATAGGGTTTGATATCCTGCCGACAGAATTTTATTCATTTAGAGACTGATCATCATATCTAATTGAGACAGATATATATGATGCTGCACTGCAGTAATCAGACACATTACCAGCAACTCCTGGAACTACCCTTATATGCTGAGCACCAGGCAAGGGAGCTATACCAATACATTTTTACAACTTTGGTATATCGCGGCTGGAAATTGAACCCATGACCCCCCACCTCACCCAATTCTGTGGTGGATGCTCTTATCACTTACCCACGGGACAGGTAAATATCAAATTACATGTAAATAGTATCAACTACAAGGGGATTTTTCATCATTAAACATGTATAACAGGAACAGAAAAAGTGAGCTTCCATAGATATTGGAACCACATACCATTTCAATATTAACGGGTTACTCTACAGACACAGCTATGAAGGCTCTATGGTTGAACCAGTCAGTGAAAATTCTTGCCATACTACAGTTTGAAACAAAGCAGAATGTCATTATCACCAAGCACAATGCAATTGTCAAGAAGCAGTGAGAGACATCAGCAAGCATGGCGATGCTCGAGTTTCATAAAGCATGATTTCCTTGAAACCAAGGACAATGGAAGGCAATGAAGCACATAGCCATCAAGCAGAATTCAAATGTCCCTACACATAATGCACTCCTCGATATCAACAAGTGCACAAAGATACCATCAAACATAATAACATAATCACCAAGCATGATGTAATTTTTGCTTAAATACCACTCCATATTTGGGGAATCATTTTTGGAAATCTCCTAGATTTGTCAAATGCATAATTGTGGTAACTGAGGGTATTTCGAAAAGTTTTTCCATAACAAGAGAGCCATGATGGCCCTGGATCGCTCACCTGAGTATACGGTTACCCAAGGAACATCAGTCTGTATTAAAACATTTTGAAATCTGGCCAGTAGTTTTAAAGGAGATGATCCCTGTAAAGTTTTCCCTATATACATAAAAGGCAAATAAGCCCCGCCCCTGGTGGCCATGTTTTTTAACTGGTTGACCCATGGCAACAAAAAGAAGAAAAAAAATGAAAACTTTAAAAATCATCTTCTTCAAAACTACTGGCCAGATTTTAAAATAAATTGGTACAGATGTTCCTTGGGTCAACCTATTTATCTCAGGTGAGCGATTTAGGGCCATCATGGGCCTCTTGTTTTTTTTTCTTTTTTTGTAAAAACTCTTCAGGTAACTTTTATTGAATGCTTAGACTTTTAATTTTTAAAAACAAATAAAAAGTAACATGGAAATGAAATACTTTATTAGGAAAACATATTTGTAGTTGTACATTTATTCATATTTAAGTTGTGGGATTTTTCTTTGAAAATGTCATTGTCTGTTCATTATTTCACTGACAATGATTTTACATTAATCATGCAATGGAAAAAAAGACACTTTATAGGATTATTATAATTATTATTTCAAGTTTGTGCTAACATTGAACCTGAAAAAAAGGAAGCAGTCAATACCTAATGTTTGGTGTTTTTACTAAGCTATAAAAATAGATGGTCAGGTAATACATTACTTGATCCTTTTTCAATCAATAACTTGAGAAAGCATAAATCTAGGTTTGTGAAACTTCTGAGGGACATTGCCCTTGTCCTGTAAATGACCCCTATTGATTTTGAGGTCATTAGATCAAACTTGAAGGTCACAATGACACTTAGCGTAAAATCCTTGCTTGATCAATAAGTTGAGAAGGAATTTATCTAGGTTTGTAAAACTTGGTAGGGACATTTCCCATGGTCTGTAAATGACCCTTATGATTTAAAGGTCATAAGGTCAATGACACAGTGTAAAATTCTAGTCCAATCAATAACTTGTTTTAGTTGTTTTCTTTCTTTCTTTTATATGTTTTTTCATACGCCTGAAGGTAACTTTGGTCATATTATGATATGGCGTTTGTTAGTCCGTCTGTCTGTCCAGGCATTGCAGAAGTAATAGAGGGCCAGGAAACTGTAAACAGAACAAAAGAGAACAATAGACTTTATTCCATAACAAAAGAATAAGGGGCCAAGGCCCTCTATACAACAAAAGAAAATAACAAAAGGATTGGCCCCTTGTTTCCATTCCTTGGCACATCCGTCCGTCTGTCTGTCCGTAATGTACATCGATGTCCGCTCAATAACTATTAGGTCTGATGTCCTCATACTTAGTAGGGAGGTTGGTCATGGCCAGAACATGACTCCTATAGATTTTGAAGTCATTCTAAGGTCAAGATCACAGTGACCTTCAACATGAAAACCTTGTCTGCTCATTTTCTTAAGAACCTTTTTTGAGGTCAGTCAGTCTATGGTCAAGGTTACAGTGACCTTCAACTCAATTGTCTGCTCAATTTCTAACAAACTATTTGGTCTACATCGATCTACAGTCCTGATACTTACAAGGGAGGTTGGTCATCACCAGCAGATGACCCTATTGATTTTGAGCACTTCAGTAATTTTTCATACCGCTTAGCTGAATTAGATGAAACTTCAAAGGAATTCATCATCATCATCATCATCATCATCATTCAGTCATTAGACATCTGTGCTCCAGCATTCTGTGTTGGACGGTTTTCTATGGCTGTGTAGCGAAAGTAATATTTGTCACCTTAATATTTTCTAATATACGCTATAATGATTAAGAAATGGACGATTCGCATCCAATTGTTTCGTACTTAGTTACGTTTATATCGGACGGTGAATTACTAAACCCTTGATTCTGTCTCTATCAACAAATGCTTTATAATTGGTTCCCACAGTTGGCTCCCCATTTTAGCCTATATAAGCGCAGTTGAGATGCGTATTGGATCCGTCTGTACCTGACCGTTGTCGAGTCAACATCATATGAATGTTACAGAATGCCTTATATTATTAATAAAGGTTTTCTGATTCCTGTACGCGGAGGGTTCACTGCAAGCATTGCGTTTGCTGGGAGCTACTAAACTGCAAGAAAAAGGGATACCCTATTCATGGAAGGTTTGCTGCAAGCATTGCGTATGCTGGGAACTACTAAACAATAGGATTCGATAGGGCAAGTTATCCACATAGTTGTTAAACAGGGATAGGCTCAACTAATTCTATATTTATCGAAGTGATAGGAAATCACACCTGTTATTATACATTAATTAAAACTGATTCGAGCATTCATTTGACCTAAAATCTTGCCCCATCTGTAACTTCATTATATAAAGTGGTGTTTTGAAATAATTTGGCACAAGTGATTTTTAGGACAAGACAATGTGTCGCAAACAAGAACCAGGCTGCTAGCTTTAAGATCAAGATCACAGCACTTAGCTGACCTTAAATTATGTCCCAGCTTTAACTTTGTTGTGTATAGTCATGTTTTGAAATAACTTGGCACAAGGAGGGATCCTTAGGACAAAACACTGTGTCACAAAACAAGTACAGGTTGCTAGCTTGATGGTCAAGGTCACATCACTTGGTTGAGGTCAGGGTCGAAGCACTCATTTGATCTTAAAATCATCTTTTATATTTTCAGTTTTTCATATTCACTGACAAAAAAATCATCTAATAAACATAATGGTGGGGGCATCCATGTCCTATGGACACATTTCTAGCTTTTCCATAAAGTCCTCTCACATTTTCACTTTGGGCATCTTACGACAGCACATAATGCTCTGACATGCGGAGCTCTTGTTATGTTTGATTAAGTATATGAATAATTTTGTTCTTGTTCTGAGAAATTTGTATAGGAATATATGTACTTTACCGGGAATTGTAGTGTAGCTTTATAAAATGGGGAAAATATCAAACTGTTATATGAAGATTTTCTACACACACAAACACACACACACACACACACACACACACACACACATAAATATATATATATATATATATATATATATATATATATATATTCTGTCTAGCAGTTTCAGAGGAGATGTCATTTAAACCAAAGATGGGGGGTGATCACAATAGCTTACCTTGAGCACGAAGTGCTCAATAGATACAGATAGATAGATATATACAGGTGAGCTATGATATATATATATATTTTATATATATATATATATCTATAATCTATCTATCTGTATCTATTGAGCACTTCATGCTCAAGGTAAGCTATTGTGATCACCCTCCATCTTTGGTTTAAACAACATCTCCTCTGAAACTGCTAGACAGAATTTAATTAAACTTGGCAGGAATGATCCTTGGGTGAACCTTCACAAAAGTTGCTAAAGTAAACTTGATCCATGTAGAACTCTGGTTGCTATGGCAACAGAAAGAAAAAAATTAAAACTTTTAAAAGCATCTCCTTCAAAATCACTGGCAAGATTTCAAATGTTTTAGTACAGATGGACCTAAGGTAACCCTCTACCAAGTTTGCTAAAATTATTCTGATCTATAAAAATCATAGTTGTAAAGGGTAGGCCTAATAAAGTAACAAAGTTTTGAGACTTACAGTTGTTGTTTTTTTGCTTTAAATGTATATAGTGAAAACTTTTAACAACATCTCTGAAACTGCTGGACAGAATTTGATTAAACTTGGCAGGGATGATCCTTTGGTAAACCTTCACAAAAGTTGCTAAATAAACTTGATCCATGTAGAACTCTGGTTCCATGGCAACAGAAAAAAAATAAAACTTTAAAAATCATCTTCTTCATAGGTACTGGCCAGATTTCATAATATTTTAGTACAAATGTTTCTTTGGTAACCTTATACTCAGGTTAGCAATCCAGGGCCCCTATGGCCCTCTTGTTTAATATGTGTTTCATTTGGTATATATGACTTTAGTATATGATAAATCAGCTCATGAGAAAAAAATGGGAAGTTTGATGATTTTATAGCAGTTTTTATACCTATAACCCCACACAATTTGAGAAAGCATTTCAATACAGGGTGAGATACCGGTAGACTAAAAATCATTAAACTTTTAGAATCTGTGGTTAGAAATTTCTAATATCATACAAAATGCTTTCTTTGCATCATGTAACAGGTGCTGTACTGATTTGCTAAATACAGGTCAGATTAGCCAAAATGTGGAAGCTGCCTGTGTCAGCCTGGTATGTGTGATAAATATCTGACACTTCATTCAAGCGCATTATTAATCAACCATTAATTGGTCCTTTGGACTTCATAGATGGTTCGCAGCAGTGCATCTTTTGTTCTATCCATTTCTAGTACAATCACACTTTTTTACACTGAAAAAAGAATGAATTCTTCTGAGACCAGAGACTTACTTCACATTATGTCATTTCGTTCAATCACATTTCATTCAGTTGCAACTGGACTGTATATGAAGCTGATGAAATCATTAATTACATATTTTCTGCTCAGTATACAGATAACACAGCAGTTAAGGTGCAGCAAAAAAAAAAAAAAAAAAAAAAACAAAAAAAAAACATATCCTATTGTATAAGACTAAGCTGATATGTATTCACGACTAATTTAGTAGCATTAATACATACCTGTTATGATCCAGATATCTGTCTATTAATGCAACTACCGGCTTCCAAAACCGAGTCCCGTAAAATAAACTTGTTCCAAGGTGCCTGGAAATTGCTATGACTTAAGTTCACTTGGCGCATGCCTACTCAATTCTGTTTTGAAAGCCATTTTGGAATTGCGAAATTATCGCATGCCTTCCTTCAGTTAGCTTCCCGCTGTTTGCACTGGCCTGCCTACCTACTTCCTAGCCCTATTTATTAGACTTGTATATTTTTTTTTCGTCTGTATATATATTTTGTTTCACTTGTTAACTTGTTTTTTATTGTTTCTTGTTTTTGGTGACAACATGCCTCAATTGTGAGTTCTATGTGGTTCCCATCTCAATTGTCTCTCTTGTACGGGTTGTTCCACTGAGAACACCTGTTCGTCCTGTTCCTACTGGGGACAGGACGTTTGGGATCTGGCCAAATCCAGACGTTCTTACTCTTTTCATAAACGAAGATGACATTATTTTGTTGTCTGCCTCGAGCGAGTTTTCGGGGTTTTCCCCGAGAGGCTTGAAGTAAGGGGAGTCTGCCGCCATATGGGGTTCGTTGCCCGCGGGAGTTAATATTAACTAATTAAGATTACATTTTCCCATTGTATAAGGCACAGCTGATATGTATTCATCACCATTTTGACTGACCAGCTTTACATAACAGGACTTATTTATTGGTCATTATCTTTTTTTTTCTTTGATTTGAAAATTGAACTGCATGTTATTCCATTTATATATGACGAAAGCAAACAACTGTGGAGTTCAGAAACAAAATTGCTTGAAAAAATGTTTGCTTGTATGCCTATAGATATGCCAATGAATATAAATGCTAGAGACATCATAATCATCTTAATCTATCTAACATAGGTCATCACCTCAAAAGCTGTCAATATGAAGAAAAAGTAAAACACGCACACACACATACAAAACCCCCCTTATAATTTTGGTCAAGAGCCTGGCACTAATTATCATTTTGATAGTAAAGAGGAATGATGATATTTCTCATTTTTGCACATGATTTGTTTCATAATTGGTGAATCATGTGTGCTTCTACCTATCCTTATCAGCAAGGGAGTTGTGAAGCCTTTACAGAATTGGAGATTAATCTTGTCACATTAGTACACCACTCAGATGTCTTCCAGCATTTAATTTGATTATCTTGACTTCAAGGAAGACACCATTCTGTCCTTGTTTTGTGAAAGAGCCTCTCATGTTAAAAAAAGGTGTGTGTGCTAGCTACTGAATGTTACTTTATTGGTAATTCATTTTTTGCTTGCTTGCTTAGTTACTGCTTAAGTACCCTTGGTTGCATTACAGCAGTAACTTAGATGTTGGTAATACAATTTCTTCAAACATCATCTAAACTGCTGGGCCAATTTTTATTAACTCAAGAGGCATCTTCTTTTTAACTGACCTGAGCATACATGTATGTCATGTTCAGGATCATTGTATGTCTTTAAGTCCATCTTCCCAGGAAAATGAACGTATTAGCAGACATCCTATCTCAGGACAGAAAAAGTTCTACCAGCAGAGTGGCATCTTAACACTTGTATAGTAGCCAGTCTTTTTCAGATATTGGGGAAACCAATGGTGGATCTCTTTGCCACCAGGTTCAATGCTCAACTTCCTCTGTATGTGTCCCCAGTTCTGGACCACAGAGCTTGGGCAACGAATGCTCTGTCAATCAATTGGAACTGTGTTCATGCTTATGCATTTCTCCCATTTACACTGATTCCCATGGTGTTGAGGAAAATACAGTCCTCTCGGGCCAGAATTCTCATCATCGCACCTCTCTGGCCAGCCAAACCCTGGTTCAACGACCTCCGAGATCTTCTAGAGGGTCATCCCATTCAACTATTATTATAGTTATTATTATTATTATTCATTATGCCTGGCCATTATCAGGAGTAGCATCCGCAAGAAAAAGTTTTCTTCTTAAGTTGCCCCCCTCATCGCTAATGCAAGACAACTTTCTACAAGGAAGGTCTATGCAGCCAAATGGAAAATCTTCTGTGATTTGTGTATGCAATGGCAGATTGATCCTATCCATTTGCTTACCAGAGAAATAGCTAATTTTCTTGTGTATCTTTTCAAACACAAAAAGCTAGCCTGGTTAAAGAGGTATGCTATCTATAACACCCTTAAATTCCATAGATCTTCCTCAATTGGTAAATGATCCATATCTCTTAGAACTCATACGATCTTTCAAAAGACCTGTTTCTCGCTCCATTACATCCAAGTGGGATTTAGCTATATTCTTTGGTCCCACACCAAGGCACCCTATGAACCTTTAAGCCTTGCTTCAATCACTCATGTCACATGGAAAACAGTTCTCCTTCTGGCCATGGCTTCTAAGAGAAGAAATGAATTACATGCCTTTTCTATTGAAGACGGGTTTCTCCGTTTTAATAGGGCAGATGGTTCAGTGTCTTTATGTTATCAAATAGGTTTATCCCAAAAATCAACCACCTTCAGTATGCCCACCTCCAGTGGTAATATCAAGTCTAGCAAGGTCTTGTGGTTCTGATGACCCTGACAGACTACTCTGTTCAATCAGGTCTCTTAAGTTTTATCTTAAGAAGGTTATTTCTTTAAGAGGTAATAGGAAGAGATCCCTGTCAATGGGGGGAGGGGTGGAGATATCTCAGCAGCATCCATTTCCAGATGGGTTGCCAATGAAACTGGCATACTCAGATCTGTCTGATACTGATTTGTCTTTCCTTAGAATACGCCCTCATGAACTCAGGGCCATTTCAACTTCTTGGGCTTTTCTTAAAAAAGCTCCACTCGAGGATGTTCTTAAGGTGGCTTATTGGAAGTCTCCTTCCACTTTTTAGCTCAACTATTCGAAGAATATGAGAGCTATTGTAGTCACCCTTGCGTCGGGGTTGGCGTCGGCATTGGCGTTGCAGCTTTTGGTTAAAGTTTTGCATGCAAGTTACTATCAACCTTATATCTCAATAACCATGTTTGGTATTGACTTGAAAGTATATGAATATGTTCAGGGGCATCAGTCAACCAAGGTAGATAACTCTTGATGGAATTTAATATAAAATATGGCCCCTTTTTAACTTAGAAATTTTGGTTAAAGTTTTGCATGCAATAGAAAATTTGGTTAAAGTTTTGCATGCAAGCTACTATCCAGCTTGTATCTCAGTAACCATTCATGGTATTGACATGAAAGTTTATGAATATGTTTAGGGGCATCCGACAACCAAGGTAGGTATCTTTTGATGGAATATATTACAAATTATGGCCCTTTTTTAACTTAGAAATTCTGGTTATAGTTTTGTATGCAAGGCACTTTCATGCTTATATCTCAGTATCCAGGCATGCGATTGATTTGAAACATCTTTAATACATTTAGGGGTGTCATACTATCAAGGTAGATAACTTCTTATGTTAAGTTAAGGCCCCTTTTTAATTTAGAAATTTTGGTTAAAGTTTTGCATGCATGGTACTTTCATGCTTATGTCTCAGAGTCAAAGCATGGTATTGATTTGAAACATCTTAAATATGTTTTGAGGTATCATACTATCAAGGAAGATAACACTTGATGGAATATATTACAAGTTAAGGCCCCTTTTTAATTTAGAAATTTTGGTTAAAGTTATGCTTATATTTCAGTAACCAGATATGGGTTTGATTTTGATTTGAAAATTCTTAAATATGCTCAATGGTATCATAATATGATAGTGGCAGAGAGTTTTTGACTGAGTATAATGCAGATTAGGGCCACGTTTTTATCTTAGACTTTTTGGTTAAAGTTTTGCATGCAAGCTACTGTCCAGCTTATATCTCAGTAATTCTTTATGGTATTGACTAGAAAGTTTAGGATTGTGTCCAGGGGCATCAGAAAACCAAGGCAGGTAACTCTTGGACTGATTTTTATCAAAATTACGGCCCTTTTCTAACTTGGATACTTGGTTAAAGTTTTGCATGCACAGTATTATTATGCTTATGTCTCAGTAACTAGGCTTGGGATTGATTTTTGACTTCATAAACCTATTTAGAGATATCAGACTATCAAGGTATATCATATTTGTTTATTTTTATATATGGGAATGAATTTAAAAAGATTTCATTTGATTTACCAACAAACATTTTGAATAGTCGAGCATGCTGTCCTCTGACAGCTCTTGTTCTCGTGAATGTCACATAAAAATGAAAAATAAGAAAATGGACGATTGTGCTTAGGTACAGCATAAGCTCTTATATCATTCAAGTTCAGACTGTTCTACCTTTGAAAAAGCCTTATCAAGGGTACCAGCTTTTTGCTTACTTTTAGACTCGAGTTTTGGCACGCAGTTTGCTGACTTTTGATGTGATGTCAGTGTATCTTTCCTTTCCACCTTTTTCTCATTGAATAATGGCAATGTCTTGTCTGCTACATGTATGTGTAGATAATCAAGGAACACGTTGCAAAAAACAGAGTCAGGGTCATCTGCATTTAACCACGAAAATTCTTTAAGCCATTGATCTTTGTACTCCAAACATCCACATTTATTGAGCAGACAATGCGTGTGCACTTTTATTTTGGTATGACATCATCACGTTCATATTTACGGATAAGTAATTTTAAGACCCAGAATTGAGTGGTTGACTTATTGATTTTTACTGCATATTCTACTTTAAGCGTAAAAAAAATAAATATATCGCCTTGTTTTCATTTAAATAGGTTACTAACTATAACTTTTGAGAAAAACATTTTGAGATTACAGATTAGTTTCAAATTTTTTATATACGGTACGGACATCTTTTTTGTTGTAAAATGTGAATAACTTGATTGGATTCTACAATCATTAACGATAATGTTTATGCTACTATAAACAAACATTTTTTAACAAACTGATTCTTGTTGAATTTTGTGCAATTATCTCCTCTCCTGTCACCCGAAATCAACAGTTTCTCACCACATTTTATTCTGCATTTATTCATAATTAGGAGGCATTAGAACATGTGTTGATTGGATAAAATAACCTGACTCCACCCTTTTTATTGATTTGTTCATCTGCACCCAGCACATACTTTCCTTTAAGTAATATACTGTGTAGAACGATATACATGACATACTGGCAAGTTGTTCTCATTTGAGCTGGACTGATGTTTAAGTAAAAGTAAGAAAGATTTTTTTCTGTTATTAAAGCTATCAGAAATTGCAAAATACAGTAAATGGTGAATTGGCATGTTTTGTGGATTTGTTACAAATGAACTTATAACAAAAGTTTCTTGATATGAAAAGCATTATACAATAAATATTTAGTTGTCCACGGACAACTCAGACAAAAAATTCTACTTGTCCAACAAGGAAATTACCCATGTCGGGCAAGTTGGGAATGGGATTTCCGCACCCCTGTTCATAGGGAAAAAAGTTGGGACTTCCAAAGTATGTCGAGATATACTACGGAGACGGGTTAATAATTAGTGTCATTACCATAGTAAAATGAAAACCACTGACGCAAATATCAATTTCTTTATGTCACTCCTTCAAAGTAATCACCTTTATGTAATACACAGAGTTCAGTTTTCCAATTTTCAAATGCTTTTCTATAGTTTTCTTTAGGTATACCTTTACATAACTGATACAATGTGGATCCAAGTCCATTCCGGTTTCTGTAGCGGCGACCCTGAAGGTGTTTCTTTAACTTTGGGAACAGAAAAAAGTCACAGGGTGCCAAATCTGGCGAGTATGGTGGGTGGTTTAGAACAGTCACATGTTTACTTTCAAGAAATTTCTTCACAATGTCCGCTTTGTGTGGTGTAGCGTTATCATGCAAAAGGTACATGCCTCTCATTCCGGTACTAGGACGAAGCTTACAATAATATTTGTCAACTTTAGTTAGCACTTTCCTTCTGTAAAACTTCGCATTGACAGAGCATTTCTTTGGAACAGCAACTTGTGCAACTAATCCCTGAATTCTGAAGAACATAGCATACATTACTTTCTTGGAGCTTGTCACTTGATACGGCCAATTTGATGAAATAGTGCAACAAAGAAAAGCCAGCAACAAACTAGTTAACTAACTATATTTTAATAATAAACAAGTGACAAATATCAATATGAATATCACAACATACAGTGTCTTAAAATTATTATAACAAATTAGTTTGATCCTTGTCTGATTGATAAAATTTAAATTTAACCTGAGCAATCCAATAGATATGTCCTTTATCCAAATGTAAGTCCGAAATTAATTCCACACTGTTGAATGACCCACACTTGATGAATCTCCAAAAACAAGTCTGCTAAAACAAGTCTCCTCTCCCTAAAGCCCCTTCATTATATATACTTGAGCAAAATATTCTAGAAACAACCATACTATTCTTCAAAAAAGAATGTTCTAAAGTGTAAACAGGTTACATAAGACTTCTAGAATTTTCCATAGAAAGAAAGAAAGTTCCAGTAAATAAATATACCAGTAAACAAGTTATTTTTAGAACAGGGATTGCCTAATAGATCACTCCAGAACAAAACTAATAAACAAGTTATTCTTAGAATAGGGATTTCCTTCTACAGTGTTGTGTATACATAACTAGGTAGGTGTAATATGTAACACACTCTTTTGGCTATACAAGGCCTACAGGCATGTTTCGTTGCCCATATTTTATTATTTATTTTGCGAGTCGGCTCAAAAAAGTGGAACCAGCTTTCATCACCAGTAACAATGTTAGAAAACTTCCTACTGTCATATTTTGGTAACATCTTAATAATTTTCTGGCACATTTCACACACTCTTGCTTTTGTTCAGGACTTAACAAATGTGGTATCCACCTAGCAGCGATCTTCCTAACTCGAAGCTGACCCTTTTGATATGCCAGCATACCTAGCTATCTCAGAAATCGTATATCATGCTTCTTTACCAATGAGATCGTTTACTTTTTTAATGTTGTTTCTGGTGATAACTGACCGTTTCCTGCCTCTGCCACTGGCATCCTCCAACCTCTCTCTGCCGTTCTTAAACATAACAATCCATCTTTGAACTGTTCTTAAACTAACAACAGAAGACCCAAAAACAGTACAGAGTTCATTGTGAATTACTGTTGTGCTTAATCCTAAAGCCATACGCGTTTTAATATAAGACCATATTTCTAAAGAGTTCACTGAACATTTGGCAGACATTTTTATAAGCATTTGATCGTATGTACCTCATTCAGTACTTATTTTCTCACTGTCTCTGTGTATAGATATACATGTATGATACACCGTTGGAAAGCTAAGTAGTTCATGCGTATCATAGTATAACTTTGCACGTGCTCCATGCAGTATTCGTGAAATAAACTGAGGGACGACACTAATTATTGACCAGCCCTTGTAAATGTCAAGACATGCGATGTTGACATAACAAGTCTCAAATGTAGTGACTTTGACCTTGACCCATTAAAGCTTTATCTTCACTCAAGGTATACATGTTCCACATTTGGTCAAGATATATCACTTATGACCTTTCTTTTTTTTTTAATTCCTTATTGGAGACTATCTATTTTTTAGTATCAGTATATAGCCTTTACCTATCAGACCAACACAGCACATTGAAACTTTCTCTCTACACAAAGTATACAAGTACTAACTTTGATAATAATAATATGTCTGTATCTCATTACTGACAAAATATATTAAGAACAAGAAAATATTCAAACAAAATGTTTTAATGGACAGCTTATAATAAGCATACTGTCTCCCTCTAATTTTTTTTTCTACTGTTTTGACCTTATAACCTAACCTGTCTATGCACAGGACCTTTATATTAATATAAAATAAAAATGAATAAAAAATGATTATAATGATCTCTCTTAATATTAATACTATTTATATATAGAGAGGCAGTTATTACTTATAATTTTCCCTGCACAAGTCCTGAATCTCTCTAGGCTTTAAAAATATGACTCCCAATTAAGTAGCATTTTCCATATAGTTTATGGCATCTTGTGGATGCATTGAAATTTAAACTTTTAATTCTGTCAACAAAAACATTATATCTAAGATGAAAAGTGCATGGGTAAAAAAATTATACTTTTTTTTTAAAACTAGAAATTAAAATCTAAAAAAAAATTGACCTCTCCATATATTATTTTTACATACAGAGGCCATTTTATATAAATATACTTTATTATTTTTGGTTAATTTTTATGTTTAAATCAAAAGGAAGCAAATACAAATTAACAAAAGCAAAATAAAGGATGTATAAAATTACTGTTTAAAACAAACTATACAAATTTCCAAAAAAACAAAAAAAAAGAATCTAGGGAAAAAAAGAGTCCCAGCAGGAATAGAACACATGACCTCTTGAAGGGGAAAAAAAGTATCGATCGACGCTCTTACCAATTGAGCTATTTCCACAAGTGTAAAAGATGTGTGTAAATAAGGCTATAGATAATCAACCTGATCAAAACAGCAGGACTAGCACTACACAGACATTTGTACTGTATTGATATCTACACCATGCGTTCTTTATATTACGGTTACATATTAACAAGATAAACATTACGCATTACTTATCCCACCATTCATGTTATAATTAAACTATTTTGTATAATTACAAACTCAATACAGAGGACATGAAATTTGCAATGTCCAGACTGACAAGCAAAGCGATAAGTAGGTCATGACCGATATGTATGTAAACATCATTAAAATAAATATATCTACTGACTAACAATCTATCAAATATGATAAATTATAAAAAATTTTGCACATCAAACGGAAGTGTAAACTTATTTTAATTGGACATACTAATATATATACAGTACTTAATAACATTAATGTATATACAGTACTGAATACCATCCAGAAAATCCATTTTGCATAGAGAGAGCAATAAGAAAGTTCTATTTTTAGTAACAGTGACCTTGACTTTGACCCATTTAACCTGAAACCCACATTAAAGCTTTATCTTCTCACAAGGTAAACTTGTCCTAAAATTGTCAAGATATGTCACTTATGACAGAAGTTATTAAAGAAATTCTGTTTTTGGGACAGACAGATGGACAGACCAACCAAAAGACATATTGATTCCAGTATACTGGCCCCTTACAATATGTATATATTATGTGATGTACGATATACTAAATATTTTAAATAATACTTTGATTGAATATACTATATATGAAGATACCATACAATAAAAAAACTGATGAAGTAGCACCACTGTAATTTGCACCAGAAAATGCAAATGGCGCAACATATTTTTGGGGTCCATAGATTAACAGGAATCTATTGATCAACAAGATCTCATTGTTTATCTCATTGAAATGACCTTAGTAGAATGTTTTCAGAAAATAAATATGTGTTGTTCACCATACTAGTTGTGTTTGCATTTGCAGCTTGCTTTCCTGTAAATAAACTTTTGTGCAGTTTCCATTTACAATCTTGTGATTACCTATAATGGCAGTTAATCCCAAATCACCAGCATGCAGTTTGATAAATGAACTACTGAATTATTTATTTATTACATATTGTAATCAGGTTTTGAAGCTACTGTTCATGAGCTTCCTAACTGATGTAAACAGGATAGAAAGTTAAGCTTTTAATGGCTTAGACAGAGATAAAATGCCTAAATACAGTCGAACCTCAGTTACTCCACCACCTCTCATTCAAATACCCAGCGTCATTCGAAATACCTTGTTGGTCCCGATCACTCTCGCTCTTATTTCTATATAAAAATATCTGGGTTATTCAAATTTGTGCCATTCGAATACCTGGCCTCATCCGAAAAGATTTTTTGGCCCGTACCAATCAATTCGTATGATTTTGCACCTCCTTATCTGAAGTCACTGACGAGCATTAACTATCGGCGACATTTGGAAAACAAACAATAGAAAGGTGCAAACATCAATTAATTACTGAAATGGGTGGAGACAGCTGCTTAAAGTTTACATAAATTGTAAATTGATTGGGTGTTTGTGCATTTCAATCATAAAGATGATGATTGTAGTATTTTGGATACGCTGGTAAAGGAAAATTTAAACAAGTGTAACAAGCAGACCATGATTACATCGTTTTTCGAGACGACATTGATGTAACGTTGATACATGTAGTTACTTGCGGTTTAGTCAGACATGATGAATCTTCATGTATGCATATATGCAGAAAAAATGAATGTTGGTAAATAAAATATTAATTATCCATTACTGTTTTCAAGACGGCGTTTATATTGGGCACATGTAGTCGCTTGTGATTTAGTGAGACCTGATAAATGTACATGTATGTATGTATCTTTGTTATTGACGTATGCATTGATTATTTATTTAAATACATTTAAAAAGTACATGATACGTTCATAGCATGAAAAAAGTGGGTGGGATGGGTTTTTGTCGCAAAGATCGACGTGATTTGGGTTATTCGAATACATGCCTTACTCAAAATAAAATGCTGATCCGCGGGATTTCTAATAGCCAGGGTTCGACTGTAGTACACAAATCTTTTGAAAATACTGGTTACATGAAGGTGTTTCTTTGTGGTTTTATTGATGATGGTGATATTAATTGCTGTTGACAGGAGGTTTGCTGAAGTGGTGTATCAGAGAAAGGGTTGATTGTAGGATAGAATCACAACCAAAGACTGACAAAATCCTGTGAGGTTATGGGTTTGATCCTCACCAAAGGACTGCTTTATACCAAAGACATTAAAAATGGTACTGATAGCTCCCTGCATGGTGCTTAGCATATATATGATAGTTCCAGGACTGGTTTGCCCAGTGTCAGAATAATGAGACTGGGTGTGGTAAACCATATACATTACTAGGACATGCCTATTTAAGGAGTCATGAGAATTTAAAATAAAAATGTTGTTTAATATGAACATCTTTAAAAATCAATTTCAAATTACTTCTATGTTATGATATGGAAATACTAGTATATACTAAAAACTGGATGTGTATGGGACAAAATGCAACCCATTAAATTTTAATAGCATAAATACGTTACCTGTTATTACTTCAGGTATGTGTCTATTTGTGCACAGCTTCCAAAACAGAGTCCGCAAAATAAACCATTCCCTAAACCCCCTAGTTACTGGAAGTGTAACCCCCGTTCTCCAATTGTGTTTTGGAAGCCATTAAGTTTCAGTGGGTAACCTAGCGTGTCCCTTTCTTGATAGCTTCTGTGCGCTACAGCTCTCCTTTCTTATCTTTTCATAGCCTCGGCTGTGTTGTTTATATTGTTCTTTATTGGTTTTTATTCTATATCGTGTAGAATTTCCAATCTCCGTCCCGTATCGGGACTTTTTGCCTTGTGTCACGGGTTTCCGTGCTTCGGCTCCCGTGGCACTGGTATTATTGTTGTCTCTTTCGAGAATTTCTTTGTACGGGTTTTCTTCGGTCTTCCCGTTTTTATTTTGCATACATTGTTCTTTCTTGTATTGATTTTTACAATGTCGCAGTCTCGGGGCTCCTGCGGACATGTCAAGGCGTCCTGGGACTCCCATCAGTCCTGTCTTTCATGTTCTGGGTGCTCCAGGGTCGACACCTGCACCGTTTTTGTTTTCGTGGACAGACGAGATCTGGAAGAAAGCCTCTTCACGTCGATCCTACTCATCCCGGAAAAGGAAGGCCTCATCTTCCTCCTCCTTCTCTGGGTTCAGTGCTGCTGGGGGTCGGAGTCCCTCTCCCCCTCCCAGGAAGAAGGCTTCCCGCCCCTCGCCGGAGAGGCCTCCTTCATCTCCTGGCTCCCTGCCCGGCTCTCCTTGTGTCAGCCCCAGGGGAGCAGTCAAGGAGACTACTCCGACCGGTCACCGGGCATGACCGGTCAATTGCTTCATAGCAAAGCTCATGACCGGTCACCGGTCAGGTCTAGCCACCGGTCACCGACCATCGTCTATGATACGGGACCGGTCACCGGGTATATCTACTAGGGACCGGTCACCGGTCAGGACCGGTCACCGGTCAGAATCCCGGCACCGGTCATTGTCGAACATCTATTGTTCGTGATCGGTCTCAGAGACCCAAGACCGGTCATCACCGGTCATCGGCAAGAGATCGTCACCGATCAACGGCCAGGTCGGCTCACCACTCCAGGCGTGTGGGTCACCGGTCTTCGCCGATTCTAACTGAAAAAAGTTCGGACTCGAGTTTTTCCTCAGGTAGCCCTGCGGTTTCTCCGCTTCGGCCACCTGCTCCCTGGTGTTCAAGGGTGCCCAAGAAACGGCCCCACAAACCGTTCCCCGGGCATTTCCGGTCACCGGTCCCCTAGCTCTGCTCCTAGGGCCGGTCCCCTTTAGCTCCACCACGTCTTCGAAGGTTCAAGGTGCGGATTTTTCAGCGCAACCTCAGACATTCGATCCTTCCACGTGGTGGTCCCACATGATGGGGGAATACGCCAGGCATTTCAGTTCTGCCTCCCCCCCTGTCATACCGGGCGAGCCTTCTCTTCTAGGAGGGATCGGGTTTCTCTTCCACCAGAGACCTAAGTCATAGACTGTTCTTCAGTCTCCTCCCTCCCTCGGGTCCACAGGGCGCTTCTTCTGCACAGCCCCCTATGTGGCCCTTTTTTCCCTCCATTTTCCCTTTATGGGCTTTCCCCCTCAGGATGCTCCCCCATCTCGCCCTGAGGCTGGTCTCCTCCCTCTACTCGCAATCCCCCTACTAGGGGACTGCTCTGAGCAGGACACTTGGAGGATGAAATCTCCCTTCATGCTCCGGAGGAGGCCTCCTTATTTGCCGAGGACGTGCCTCTTTCGTCCACCTCGCGCCGATCCAGCGCTCATTCCGAAACCTCGTACTGACAATCCTCTCTCTGACGAGGACGAGGAGTCAGACGACAGTCGTTTTTTCCATGGACAGGGCTGTTCAGGAGGTCTTTGCTACCTTACCTGCATCAGTATGCAAACCGGCCCCTCCTCCCTCCCGGAAGAGGTGCGAAGGTTACCTCGACCTTGTCGGTAAGCCTAAGGAATCCAAATCAGTCGAACCGGAGTTGCTCCCTTTCCTCTCCGGTCGTCCGTTCGGCTCTGGAGGATTTCGAATCTTCATCCTCCTCCAAGCCAGGACCGGGCTGGTTTATTCCAACTTCAGACCTTCGGCCTTTGGGTTTTAACCCCAAGACCTACAAGTTTCCGGAGGGTGATTTTTCTATCCACCCTCCGAAACTGGACCTAGATGCGAGTCGGCTCCGGCTCAAGGTCCCCTCCTCTTTACCGCTTCAGCAGAAGTCCTGGATCGCTGGGAGCAACGCTCCCGCTTTCTTTCCGGCACTCTCGCTCATACTGACTCCTTCGTGCCGCTCTTTCGGTCAAACTACAGCAAAAGGATGCCTTACTTCTTCCGTCAGGCTTCTTTTAGAGGCCTTAGCAGCGACGGCAAAACATTCGATTTTGCTATCTCTCTCTCTCTCTTCAGAGATGACTCGCTGCAGGCGGGATGCCATCCTGGACGGCCCCAACAAGCTACTTCTCTCTTCTTCTCGAGAAAAGCTTAGGTCGGCCCCTCTTTCTTCTTCGTCCCTTTTTGGGGCCGAATCAAGGAGTAGCGGATGCCTCCAGGGAGGAGCAAATGCACGGAGCGGTGGCCTTCCAACCCCGCACTCCTACTTCGCTCCCCCTAAATTCCGGATACCGAAGAAGCCTTCGGCTTCTACCGGTAAATCCCGAAGGACTCGGAAAAGGTAAACCTCAATCTCCTTTCAGAGGTAATCCCCTTCAGGGGCGCGCTCGCCAATCTGGTCCCTCAGCGACCACGATTTCCTCCTTCATCGCCCCCCACCCCTTCTTCTACCTCTACCAGTCAAAGGGGTAGGATAAGCCCTAGGGGTACGTCCTTTCTTCCGCTTCCTCTTCCAGACGTTCGATAGGAGGAAGAGTGTTTCTGCCCCTTCCAGTAGGCGGCAGACTCACTCATTTCATTCATCAATGGGAGACAATCACCGACGACCAAAGGGTCCTGTCTATCGTGGAACACGGGTATCGGGTTCCGTTTAGTCGTCCCCCTCCACTGTCCCCGCTCTCCCATTATTTTCTCCCCCAAACATCCTCGTCTGGGATCCCCCATTTTTAGATCTTCTGAAAAAAAAGGGGCGGTAAAAAGGTCTCGATTCCAAAATCTCCGGGTTTTAACAGCCGTCCCCTTTTTGGTTCCCCAAAAAGGAAGCGGTTTTTGACCCGTCCAAAAGACCTTCTACTAAAACTCCTTCATTCCAAGGAACACTTTAAAATGGAAAAAACTTCGTCGAAACAGGGCAAACCTGTCCTCCCCGGTCACTGGCTGTTTCCCCCGATTTATCGGTGCCTACTTCCATGTAAACTTCCCAATTTCCTCATTCAAGAAAATACCTTCGTTTACGGTTTGGTCAAACGTTACAGTTCAACCCCTTTCCCCTTTTCGGCCTGTTTTTTGCCCCCAGACCCCTTCCCCCAAAATTTAATTTTGGTTTTTTTCTGGCCCGCCAGGTTTCATTTTTCGCCTCCCGCCTCCGGCGTATTTCAAACGACGGGCCCTTTTTCTTCACATGGCCCCCAGCGTTTTTCTTCTGACGAACTTCGATGGGTGACAAACCTAGCTCTCCGGCTAGGTTTTAAACCTCAATCCGAGAAATCGGAGTTGATCCCACCCCAGAATTTTCACGTTTTTGGAGCAGTTTTTACCGACCTAAACCAGAATCAAAATTTCCCAAACCCCAGAATATCCTCTTCTAATTTCCTGGTTGGGGGGTTTTCACTCGCAACGATCTCACCCCCCGCGAATTCCTTCGTTCTGGTTTGTACTAAATTTGCAGCGCGGTCTTTTCCCGGGGGCCGCCTTCACAGGGGCCTTCCTTCAATTTTCTCTATCCAAATTTGCGCTCCAGTCGAGACCATTTGCAGACCATTTTTCCCGGGTTTTTTCCCGGAATTGATTCATCATCTCGTTGGGAATTCCCCCTCTTTTTTCCCCGAGGGGGGTTTTTTCCTCTTTCCCCTCCCCAACCGAAAACTGCCCTCTTTCGGTTTGCCCAGTCTGTAGGTGGGTGCCCCATCTGGAACCTCGGGTTCAAAAAACCCCCCCCGGTTTCTTTGGCCCCCTTCGGGACAGTTCTTTTTCATATCAAAAAACCTAAAACCAAAAGCGGTTCTACTACCCTTTAAAACGCGTTTTCTCTCTCATTCGAGACAATCTGTCTAGTATCTACAGACAACACAAACTGTTGTCTCTTACATCCGCAAAACAAGGGGACGCACTCGCCTTCCTTTTTTTGTGCGGAAGAAAGGCACCTTTTCTTTGGTGTGGTCCTCCGTCCATTCAAGTCCAGAAAATCTTCCGGGCGTCTAAATGTCCTTAGGGACCAACTGTCTCGCGGGCATTCTTTCCCCCCTGGGAAAAGGGAAAAGTTATTTCCCCCTCGGATTGCGAAAAACCCCTTGTTGGATTTTGGGTCTCCGCCCTGCCCAAATTTTTTTGCTCCCGGGGGTTGGGGAACAACCAATTCCACCCTTTTTTTGTCCCCGGTATCGGACCACCGGCTTTGGCGTTAATGCTCTGCCCTTAAACTGGGATCATCATTTGCTTAGCTTTTCCCATTTTTTTTTCCTCTAAATCCCTTGGGTTTTAAAGGAAAACCTGGTTCTCAGTGCCGGACCCTCTTTGTAGCTCCCTGTGCCAACGAATCTTGGTTCGTGGATTTTGGGGATTTTTGATAGACTATCCTGTAGAACTCCCCGGGTTTCCCGGCCCCTTTCCATTCAAAAGGGTCGGAAAAAAAAGGCCCCCTACACGACAATCCTTGCCTTTTTTTCTTTCTCACCCCTTGGATTTTACCCAAAACCCGCGGTTGCAGAAAAATTTTCGGCAACATTTCCCCCTCTATTACTCAAAGGGCCCAGGAGACAATTACTCGATCTGTCTACCGGGGCAAAGTGGAAGGTCTTCCGTGTTTGGGGGGGAAAAATCGCACGGCAGATAAACCGGGTTTCCAAGCCCCTGTAAAGAAATCGCTAACTTTCTAGTTTTTTTTTTTTAAAAACGAGAAAATTTTGCGGTCGGGTTTTTATAAAGGGGGTTATGTCCATGTTATCGAACACTCTTAAGTTTTTACGATCCCTTCCCCTTTGGGTTTGGATCCTTATCTTTCGGAAATTATTCGTTCGTTTGAACCCGCTAGGCCCCGTCCCCCCTCGTTCTTACTCCCAAAAATGGGATTTTTTCTTGTGTTTTTAAAGCTCTTCTAAGCACCTTTTTTTAGCCTCTTTGAGGCTTTTCTCCTGCACGTAACATGGGAAAAAGTTTTTTTCTTATAAACAATGCGTTTCTAAAAGTTTGTTTCCCAAATTTTATGCCTTTTCTACTGAGGAAAGGGTTTTTTTAAGCTTTTAACAAAATTTTGATGGCTCTGTATCTTTGAGCTTTCCACCTGGTTTCCTTGCGAAACCCAACCCCCCTTCGTCTGTTTTCCCCCCCCGGTAAATTATTCCCCCAGCCTTGCTAGGTCTTGCGCTGGGGTGATCCTGAAACGCTTCTTTGTCCGTTAGAGCCTTGGGAAATTTTACCCCCAGGGGGTTAAATCTTTTTCGGGGGGCCCTCGTCTTCGACTTTTCCTCCCAATAAAAGGGGGGGGGGAAGGGTTTCGGCAGCATCAATATCTCCCTTGGGTAGCCTCCCAAATAACAAGTTTTTTCTTATTCGGATCTTTCGGAAGGATCTAAACCTTTTTTAATAAGATAACACTGAGCTCCCTGCTTTGTCTGCTTCTTGCTTTTGAAAAAAATCCCCCAAAGGTTGATAAATTTTCAAAGCGGGGCCTCTTGGAAGTCTTCTACTTTCGTTTTTTCCTTTTAATCTCCGCTCACTTTTTAACCAATCACAAAACCTTTTGGGTTTTGGGCCACTTGTAGTTTCTCAGACAGTAAATTTTTTAAACCTATGTCTGACGCCCCCGGCGGCTTTTTTTCCCTTTCCACCCTTTGGGTACGTGCAATCAAGGTTCCCCCTGTTAGCCCAACCCCCCCCCTTTTTTGCGACGAAGTCATCCCGAAGTAATAACCCGGAAGTATTTTATGCCCAATTTAAAATGAAAATTTTGAAAAAAAAATTATTTTAAATTTTTAAAAAACTTACCTGTTTTACAGAGTTCCCCCCCCTCCCTCCCCCTTGCTGGCGGTTGATCCCTCGATGGCTTCATATACAATTGGAAAACGGGGGTTTTCACTCCGGTAAATAGGGGTTAGGAAAAGGTTTTTTTTTGCGGACTCTGTTTTGGAAGCTGGCACAAATTTGACACATACCCGAAGTAATACGGTAAAATATTTTCAATTAAAATTTAAATTTTTTCTCAAAAAAAAATTTTATTTTTTTACTGTTTGGGCAAAATCCGTTCATCTTTTTCAGCTCACAGAGCTTAACATGGCTCAAGGTGGGTGTTGTTGTGTTTCCATCACATTTTTCCCCTAAAAACATTCCCCCCTTGGTAAAAAAGATGAAACTTGGATGAATGATCCATCCCCAAAAAGTTGTAAGAAAAGTTTGATCCCTGCCAAACTATTCTTGAAAACAAGGTCAAAATAAGATCTTTGATTTGGCTGGGTTTACTTGATTTCCCCCTAATTTCATTTTTTAAATATTACCCGAAAATGGAATTAGCACACCCCACCACTAACTTGCTTTTTGGTAAATGTTGTGGTGGTAACTTTCCAGGGAATTTGTGTGAAATTTATAAAAAGTCCCAATATTTAATTTGATATTGAATCTAAAATTTGATTTTTGCCAGTTTTTTATTCCCCCCCCAAAAATGGAAATTTTTCGGGTTTTATAGGAGTCACTGGGGTCTTTTTGGTTTCCCCCTGTCAGTCTGTAGTTTTTTTTGGTCTACGCTTTTTTTCCCATTAATTGGATGGTTTAAAAAATCAAATTTTCATAGGACTTTTTCACTAGCAAGCACAGAGGGTGCATTTTTGTACAGTTGTTATGGTAGATAAATTTTCTTAAAATGAATTTTCTTGGCTTAATTTTTTCTACCTTTTCTCAATACTACTGGATAGATTGCAATCAACTTCTTTATAAGTTTTCACTAGCCACGAAGTTTTGCAAATTGTCCCAGTTTTTACGGTAGAATGATTTTAATAGAAATTAATTAACGTATAAACCCAAAAACCCCTGTCTTTTTTTTTGTACTACCAGTTTTCCAAAACAGCCCGTGAAATGCCTTTTTTCCCAAGGTACCTGGAAAATTTGTTATGACAAAAGGGGCCCCCCGCGGCGCAATGCTTACTCAGTTCTTTTTTTGGAAGCCATCTTGGTTGTTTTGTTTTGTCTGTGTTCCTGCTAGTTTTTTCACTTCCCTGGCCTTAGGGGTTTTCCCCCTTCCTTCTATGAATGCCAAATAGGCTTTAAAAGATTATTTCTTTTGAAATATACATGTATATTTCTTTTTGTTAAAATTTCTTTTTTCAATTTTTTTTTGTTTTTTTTTTTATGTTTTTGTAGCGAAATGCCCCTTTCCGAGGTTGTGCGCCATGAAACCCCGCATGGGTTTTCACACCCCAAATTTGGCCTTTCTTGAGCAGGATTTTTTCCTTAGGGAAAAACTGTGCTTTTTTTTTCCCCCTTGGGGAAAAGAGATTTGGGATTAAGTAGTGCTTTATTCCCTCTTAAGCACAGCCCCTTGGCACCTCCCGTCCCCGGATAACCCGGCCTCCCCAACATAATCCCAGAAATTTCAAGAAGTAATTTTTACCGGTTTTCCAACCCACACTTTATTGTGAGTTTGGTTAATTATTTTGGTTTTTGAATTTAAATTTGGCGTCTTATCAAGTGGCCTTTTCCTTAAAGGGAAATCCTCCCAAAAAGCCCTTGGGGCAGTTTCCCCAAGCACAAAGGGAGGGCCCCACTCCTGTTTTCGGGCCTGGGGCCCCGCTGACCACTACCCCTTTGGGGTGTCTCTTCCCGTACCTCCCCCAATCATGAGTACTGTACCTCTGCCCCACAGGTATCCGAAAATAGTTGGCCAAAACCCCAAAATTGGGCCCCCCAAAAACCCTGGTTCCCCGGGCAGGTTACCACCCAAACCCCAAACCTCCCCTGGGTATTCATTTCCTTTTATCCTTTTTTTGGGTATTGAATCCTGTTCTGGGGTAAATTTAGGGATTTAAAGTTTTGTTCTCTCCCATCCCCCTGTGCACAACAACTAGCTTTTTATCTGAGCCTGTAATTTCAGTCAAATGGATCCCCCCTGAATTTACTGACACTGTTTCCCTCTTCGGCCCCCGAGGATAATCCACTTTTGAAGATTTTTCCTCAGTGCCCCCCCCAGTTCCCCCCGGCATCCCCCGTCGTCCCCAGGCTCGCTCTGTCTGATGAGGGGTGACCCTCCTGTTTTTTGCTCACATGAGCAAACGTGCTCAAGGTGGCTTTTTTTGATGCCTTTTTTCCCCGGGTCCGGGGCGTCCGTTTTTTCCCTGCGTATGCGTCCGGGGGCGTCCGGCCTTTAACAATTGCTTCAAAAACAAAACCCCCCCTAAAAAGGTTGGCCCCAAATTTTAAAAAAAATTTTCAGGAATTTTTCCTTGGAAAGAAGCTTTTTACTAAAGTTTGTATAAAAAAGGTTTGGCCCCTGCATAATTAAAATCCCAAAAAAAGGGCTAAAAAAAGATTTTTTAAAAATGCAAACTTGAAAATTTCTTCTTGCAAAACTGCAATGTCCCGAGCTTTAGAAATTTTTTGGTATGTTTGCATCAACTATGGGCCACTACCAAGAAGGGGACAAATTTAAAAAACCCTTAATTGGGTGATAATGAAACCCCGCCCAGGGTCCCTTTTTTTTTTTATATAGAAATTATATAGGGAAAATCTTAAAAAATTTCTTCTAAAGAATCATAAGGCCCCAGAGCCCTTTGATAAATTTGGGATGTAGCATCAAACTTATGGGCCACTATCAAGATTGTACAAATCATAGGCCCCTAAGGGGGATAAAAAGACCCCCGCACCAGGGGTCACTTGTTTTCATGGAAATTTTTAAAAAGGAAATCTTAAAAAATCTTTCTTCATGAATGCATAGGCCTAAGTTTTAAGATATTTGGTAGAAGCATCATTAAGGGCCCATCCCAAAAGATTTAAAATTTTAAAAAAGCCCTAGGGTGAAAAAATGCCCCCCCCGCACCAGGGGTAAATTGTTTTTACATAAAAGTTTAAAAGGGAAAAAATTTTAAAAAAATCTTCTCTATGAATCCATAAGGCCCCCTAGAGCTTAGATTTTTTTGGAAAAGGTAGCTCATCTTATGGCCACTCCCCAAGATGAAAAAAATCATAACCCAAAAATGGGGGAAAAAAGACCCCGCCCCAGGGGTCATGTTTTTTTTCCCATAGATTTAAAAATTAGGAAAATCTTAAAAAAAACTTTTTTCCCCCAAATGAAATAAGGCCTAGAGCTTAAAAATTTTTAAAATATGAAGCATCCTCAAAAAAAAGGGGGCCCACAAAACCAAAAATTGTAAAAATCTTTAAACCCCCTATAAAAAAATAAAATGACCCCAGCCCCCAAAGGGGTAACATTGTTTACATAAGTTATAAAAAAAGGAAAATTTAAAAAAAAATCTTCCCCTATGAAATCCATAGGCCTAGAGCTTAAAAATTTTGGGTATGAAACCCACCCTTTATGGCCACTACCAAATTGAAACAAATCATAGCCCAATGGAAAATTAAATGACCCCACCCAGGGGAAAACCTTGGTTTTACATAGAGTTAAAAATGGAAAAAATTTAAAAAATCTTTTTTCTATGAATCAAAAAGGCTAGAGCCAAAGTTTTTTTTTGAAAATGTAGAAAGCATCTAATGGGTTTCTTACAAAAATTTTTCAAAGTCTTGGCCCCCCGGTGATAAATGGGCCCTGGCCCAAAATTTTTTCTGAAACCCCTATGGGCCCAATTTCTTAGATATTGGGGGGGTGTAATATTTGGTCCCGGGGAAAATTTTTTTAGATTTTAAGGGGTTTTATCAGGAAAACCTTATGTTGTTTTAAAAAAAAACCCCGACAAAACAGTTGAACAATTGGGGGAAATCAGAAAAATGACAATTTTTGGGCCTCATGGCCCTCTTGTTTTTTCCCTTTGCTTTCAGGGGGGGAACTTGGGGCCCCCTTTCCCGCAAAACCAGACCCGGGCCCCTAAATTTAAGGTCAATTTCCCCTTCCCATGGGTTTTTAAAAAACCCAAATTTTTTTTTTGGGTTTACCCCAAGTGAAATTAAAAAATTTTCCATTTTAACTTTCAAATTTCTCCTTGGGCCCTTTACCCCATTTAGAACCCAGCAGGTTCACCCTTTAAAGGGTCCCCCCAGGCAGTGTTGTCCCCCCCGAAGACCCCAAAAGGGTGGAACAAACCCCAAACAACAAACAAAACCGGGCCCTTGCCCCCCATGCCAACAAACCCTTTTTGGGGGCAAATTTCCCTTTTTGCTTTGAAGGGGAAAAAAGGGAGCTCACCCCATGATACTAGGCTCCCATAAGATTAAATATTGAGGGTAAGCTAACCATTGAGTTGATTAGACCACTAGAAGCATTAAAGAGGAAACCGTTTGCCATGGGGGCCTTGTGGCTTTCTCGCTGTGGACTCCCCACCAAAAATCTTCCATCGTTCCTTCCTTCACCACAAAATCCCCAAAAAGAATCTCTGTCTTCTAGGAAGCAAAATCTCAAACTAGCCCAAGGACTTTCTCGTCACGGGCGCGCGTTACATCCTTAACCTCTGAGCCCAAAGGGGCTTCCCTCAAGTACGGCAGGATTACCCCCCGCCAATGGTCTACTTAGGCCCCCCTCCTACAACATTACTCATCCTACTGAACCTCATATCCATAACTCTTCCTTTTCCGGCAATCTGAATATAAAAGAATAAAGCGCCTCACCCACTAAATGTGGTAATCAAACATGAGATCACCTTTGCGTCACTGCCCTCAACCCACTACTACTCCACCAGGTTCCAATAGGGCTTCATGTCTAAATATTAACTTAGGTCTGTCAAAAGAATGGGAGCAAACAAGTCTATCCCCCAGCGAACAAACGGCATGGATCTTATTCCCATCAATCAGATCAGGTGAGTATTCATATTACCATTTTTGCCAAAACCCCCCACACCCCCTCTAACCAATCAACCCATTCATATATCAACTTTTTTCGATCCATGACCTGCAGGATAGCTATTCCCCTCTCTATCTCAAGTCAAAAAAAGACATAGAAAGTGGTCCTAAAACACAAAAAGTCCCTAGGTTTTCTACAGCCTCTTTTTTTCTAGTTCCCAGGGCAAAGTAGCGGCGCCTGGAGACCAGGTAATAGACCCTTCTGTCTAAACACATTTTATCACAAAGGGAGCATTTTTTTTTCAAGATGGAAACATTTGGCTTCCCAACCCTCCACAGTCCCAACCTATTCATTTGGCTGTTTCACTGGATTTTATGGCTGCTTATTTTCATTATCCCTATCCTCTGTTTCCCACAGGGAGAATCCTTCACTTTACAGAAGGTACAAACAACTTACAATGTACAAGAGCTGTCCCCTTGCGGCCATCTCTACGGCCCCAAGGGTAAATTTACCAAACAATGAGAAGTATAGCAGACAAGAATCGACACCTGGGCCTTCGTCTACTCCCAGGTAATTTCAAAGACTGGTTACTTTTTCGGCATCTCAATCTTCATCTATTAATGCAGGATCTCCAAGGTGGGGGTTATGATCTAATCAGTCAAATTGATCCCTTTAATCCCCCAATCCGACAAGTCCGATTTAATCAAAATCTCAGGACTTTCACCTTTAAGAATAGAAATTTATTGTTTTTCACTTGTATAGTACCTTCTTATGTTTGAAGGTCCCTTTCTGCCAGAGATTTTCTGTCTCTTCCTGGGATCACTAAGTGCAGCTGCAGACTAGTTTTCGCATTGTGTCCTGCCTCCCACATTGACATCCCCCCTTCATCATTCTACTATCACAATGACACCCCTGAGCCATTGTCCCAGAGGTTTCCCTTTTTTTTCCAAAAAACCCCTAAAACATCACCCTTCACCAGGGGTCCCCCCCCCTTTACAGGTTTTTTCCAGAGGAGACCAAATCATATCGGGAAACCGGTTTTTTTTTTCTTTTCCCACTGATGCCAGCAGTCTGGCTTGAGAGCACTTTTGGGAAACCCTTTTGGGGACTCATGCCCTTAAGGCCTCTGGCCTCTCCCAAGATAAGGGTCTTCACAAAAAAAAATTTTCCCTTAGAGATGGGGGGCTGTCCCCCCTTTTTTTCACTTTGGGAGTTTTTCCAAACCCCACATCAGGGAAATTGTCCCTGCCCCGGATTTCTTCGGACAACACCCCCTGTATTTTTTACATCATCCCCCAGGGGGGGACACTTTCTCCGTCACTGTGTCTTGATTTTCTGGTCACCCTTTTCAGGTGGTGTCCCTTCCCTGGAAATATGTCTTCAAGTCAGAAAATCTTCCAGGGAAAAAAGAAAATTTTTAGCAGACATCCCGCTCGGAACCCGGAAAGTTCTCCCCAAAAAGCAGCAATTTAACACTTAAATTGTAGTCATTTTTTTCAGAAATGGGGGGAAACCGATTGGGGGGATCTTTTTTGCCACCCGGTTCAATGCTGAATTTCCACTGTATGTTTCCCCCCCGTTCTGGACCAAAAGAGCTAGGGCAACAGATGCTCCCGTCCCAAACAAGTTGGGGGCTGTTTCATGCTTATGTATTTCTTTTCAATTTTCCCCTGGGTTCCTATGGTTTTAGGAAAAAACGTCCTCTCAGGCCAGAATTTTTCCTCACCCCCACCTCTCTGGCCAGCCAGACCCTGGTTCAATGACCTTCTTGGTCTTCTAGACGGGCATTTCCCCTTAAAAAATTTCCCCTCCCTCCCAAATCTTTTCACTCAAGGGGCGGGCTCGAACCCACATCACAATACAGGGATTTCTACATCCCCCCAACGCCTGGCCATTATCAGGATACACCCGCAAGAAAAAAATTTTATTTTTTAAATTTTCCCTCTCATCGCTTTAAAGGGAAGATGACCTTCTAATTTGGAAGGTCCCCACTAGGCTAAATGGAAAATTTTTTCATGATTTTTTTGGGTTTTCAACAGCCGATTGAAACCAATTTCCCTTCCCTTTTACCAAAAAAAATAGCTAATTTTCTTGTGAAACCTTTTTTAAAAAACAAAAAACTAGCAGCAGGTTATAGAGATAAGCTAAACCCAACACCCTCAAAATCCCTAGATTTCCTCAATTGGTAAATGATCCATATCCCCTTTTAAAATCATTAAAGACCTTTTGAAATGTTCCCAGACCTGTTTTTTTCGGGTCCATCCAAACACCCAAGTGGGATTTTTGGGTAAAATTCCTTTTGGGCCTTTCACCAAGGCACCCTAGGGGAAACCCTTTAAGCCTTGCCCTTTAATCACTTTATGTCACATTGGGAAAAAAGTTTTCCTTTTTGGCCAAGGGGGTTTTAAGAGAAAAAAATGAATTTTCATTCCTTTTCTATTGAAGACGGGTTTCTCCTTTAAATAGGGCAATTGGGTTTTAGTGTCTTTAGTTATCAAATGGGTTTTTTATCCCAAAAAATCAACTACCTTCAGTTTTGCCCACCCCCAGTGGTTTTAAACCCAAATCTTTGCAATGTCCCCGGGGGTTCTGATGTTTTGTTCCCGATGACCCCGACAGAAATCCCTGTTCAGTCAGGTCTCTTAAGTTTTATCTTAAGAGGGTTTATTTCTCCCCAGAGGTAACAGGGAAAAGGGTTTTAAACCCTAAACAAAGGGGGTTTTTATGAGATATCTCAAACAGCATCCATTTCCAATGGGTTGCATTTTACAATTAAACTGGCATACTCAGATCCGTTCCGATACTTTAAATTTTTCCCCTTTTCCTTTTTGGGTAAAGCCCCTTCAGGAACTCAGGGCCCTTTCAACTTTTTGGGGTTTTTTTAATAAAAACCCCCGCTCAAGGGTGTTCTTAAGGCGGCATATTGGTTTTCCCCCTTTCCCCCATTTCCCCCCTTTTTAAAATAAAAATCTTTCTCAGCACAGGCCACAATCTTCAGGCTCCCGGGTCCCATTGTTGCCTCTTCCCGTGAGTTGTGTTGTCCCCGTTTTTTCTCCAAGGTTCCCCCACCCTTGGTACAGGTCATGTTCCGGGTTTGGGCTCCTGTATTTGTTTGTATGCGTGCTTTGGTTGTAAATGTAAAACTATTAAAAATTGCCTGGATCGGACAAAGTGTACCTTTTTGGCTTGCTAATGGAACTTCAAAGTTTCTTGATTTAAATTGATTAACTTTGCTTCAGTGAATGAGCAAGTAACACCCATGTGAAAAAATTTACATCATGACGGCAAAGATGTTTGTCAGGTACAAAATTGTCTGGCATTACGTTAATTTTCTCAATAGTCAAAAAAACATACAAAGGCTGATAGCCCATACCGTTGCATCTTTTGATGACCCTAGATTTAGTTGTGACAGCTGTTTGCAAAAAAAATTTGGGGAGTGATAGGCATTTTTCATGACATGTCGCCAAAATGGCGTTGTATCCCTTCTAAAGTACAATTTAAGCAAAATCATTCGAAGGGTTTAGTAAACCAAACTCTGCATGCGAAATATGTACAATATTGTTTAACAGAGTTATATTTCTAAGTCCTAGCTAGGAAAGCAGCATATCAACATAAAGTGCTAGATAAAGCAGGAACAGCAGTGTATCCAAGTCTATCACAAAATTGTAGATAAGCATTTCTATGAGTTCTGTATGTCTTTTTGGTGTTCTCAGCAATGCACTACTCATAAACTGTCTAACTGCACTGTCAAGATCCTTTTGAGTAAATCTGGAATTAAATAAAGTAATACCCAGCGTTACTCATGTGACTTAACAATTTGTTAATGCCTCCTTTTTCATGAAGACATGACACACTATCAGCTAAAACATTTGATATTCCTCTCTAATAAATAGCTTTTCAGCGAAAATTTAATATGCTGACAACCAGAAAACCCTACATCACAGTGATGTCTTTGCAAGAGCCTTTGCACATGCTGCCAGATTGTTTGAATGTCTGAACACTTTTTTTTTAGCAAGTTTTCCGGCCCATTGCGTAGTTGCTGGTTCTAGGGCAAGCACCCCAAGATAGTTTATTGCATGTTAAATCTCCATTTCAAACCGTTGAATGAACTTTTACAGATCTATAAGCATACGCTAGATCGACTTTGGCAAAATAACAAATAGGTGTGACTTAGTCCACTGGATCTTGAATTGATTGATATTGAAAGTGCTTTACACTTGTGTAGTCATTAAGAGAGGAATCTGTTGGTCCAAACAGTCGTGAATTATTCTTTCTCTGAAACTTTCTTCAGGATAGCGCCAAGAGCAGACACAATGGTCAGTTTTTCATTTACAATTTTATAATGCCCACGTCTAATTTAGTTTGAATTTGTGTTTCGGTATGTGCGCACATTTCTCCAAAGGTGGCAGACTTATGATTGTCTATGTCAACGGATTTAGTAATTTTGTCCGAATTCACAATATGAAACCCATTTTTGATACCGGAAATAATATATTCACGATCGTCATAGTTTGTCGGTAAATTCCTCTCCATGCCTCTTAGTTCAGAGCTGTAGAATGTCAGGCTTCTTTTTGATGGCTTATCCATGGGCCAGTGGTGATCCTGTGGCCTGCATTTGTACTGCTTGTTGCTGCCTCATGTGACGGTATCGGGAGTTCGAACCGAAAGGACACTCCCTTTGCTTTAAATATGTGGCAATCTTCTTGCTGTTGTTTTTATACATTGTGATGATGTCATGTCAGACCCATGTTTAACATATTTTGGAATCGGATATGAAGTTCCATATGTGGAGAGAACGTGCCCCATTGGAAAGCATGCTCTCTGTTTAGTGAAGTCAAAATGGAGTACACTTCCCCATTCATAAATATCTGCAAACTTGAATATTTTCGTAGTGTATGCCAAATAAAACTCAGTATCATCACGTTTTAGTTGTCACCGCTCAACAGGTAATTCATCAGCCGCATGTTCACGGCTCCCAATTCTTCGACATATATGCTAGGGTAAGGAAGTTTATCATCAGTTTTAAAAATGAGAGTTTCTTTGTCGGTTTGACCTGAGCGAATTATGTATTCTTTCCGTCTGTTTTGGCATTGTTGCTTGCATTTTTCTGTTAGAAATTGGGGAATGTGAATTGCTTTTCTGGACGTTGCCTTCATGGTAAGAATTGCTTTTGGATCCAAATGATGTATGTATGTTACATTGGATTTGTCACTAGTAATTTGTCACCAAGTAAAATGTCTAAAATTTACCTGCCTCCACCAGTATTTCCATGTTCGATCATCTAGGAACTGTGCTGGATTTAGGTGACAAAGTCTAGTTGGCCTCCTGATTGCCATTCCATTTCTGATGTCTTTCATGATCAATTTTATTTTCTTTCAGGTCTTTAATTTCCACAAGTTTCAAAATTTTTTGAACATAGTTCCTCATTTTGTAGACTCCGTGTAACCTTCCTAGGTAGCTTTAAACCTTTAGCCCATGTGTCAAAGTTAAACCCTTCACTTTCCAAGTTGCTATTTACTTCACCACTTTCCGCCATGTTAACATATTTCAAATTCCAAATATTAAGAACTAGCTTGCTTCTTGTGTGCCCATCGATAACAGAATGCGCAGGAACTCTCAGAATACCATTGTGGTCAAGGAGCGACATGATCTACTGCGCCAATGCTGCTTATATTACTCGCATGTTTAAGTGGAATTAGAAACTTAATTCTACTTTTCTCTGAGTTTTGGGTCTTTGATGATTTTCTTGAGCTTTCTTTGTCCACACTTTTAGCTCACCTGAGCACAATATGCTCATGGTGAGCTATTTTGGGTCGCCTTTCGTCTGCCGTCCATCATCAGGGGCGTCCAGCGTCAACAATTTTCTTTAAATGACATCACCTCTGAAACTACTGGGCCAAATTTGATAATATTCTCCCCGCCCTAGGGGTCACTTGATTTTACATAGACTAAATAGGAAACTAAAAAACTTTCTTGTCAGAAACTAAAAGGCCTGGAGTTATGATATTGGTATGTAATATGGCCTAGTGGATAACTACCAACTTTGTTTTACATTAGGGCCCTGACTATATATAGACTTATATAG
>CM037782.1:26505283-26520561 GCA_021229015.1 Solen grandis | reverse complement strand
AAAAATATGTGGTAATTTTAAAAACCAATATATTGGGGAATTTTTTAAACCTTTTTTTATGACATTTAATTTAATTAACATATATGCACCCAACTCTGATAATCCTGGTTTCTTTGAGAAAATATTTCATATGATTGATTCCTTAGAGAAAAATGATCCATACATAATATGTGGTGATTTTAATTTAGTTTTAGACCCCGAGTTAGATTACTATAACTATAAAAATATGAAAAAACATTATAGATAAAAACTTAACCGGTTAGATTTTTTCTTACATACTGATGATTTATTACAATGTATAAGAAATGCAGATATAGAGTATAGTTATAGATCTGATCATTCCATTATTTCTATAGATTTATGTCTTAATAAAATTAAACATGGGAAAGGACTATGGAAATTTAATAATTCCTTATTGTATGATATAGACTTCATAAATTGTATGAATGAATTAATTCATAAGAAAAATTATCATATGCTAGCTTTAAGAAGAAACAGAATCTAAGTAAAGAAGAAGAATTAATAATAAAATTATTCAACAGGAAAACAGTTTAACAAAAATAACAAGGAAAAGCTATTACACTTACAAAATGAATTACAAGCTTTGAGAGATAAAAAAATTAAAGGTTCAATAATAAGAAGTAGAGCTCAATGGATTGAAAATGGTGAAAAAAGTACAAAATATTTTTTAAATTTAGAAAAATCAAATTGCACAAACAAAAATATACCATTTTTAGAAAATGATGATGGAACACATATACATGATCAAAAACTTATTTTAGATGAAACTTGTAATTATTATAAAAAGCTATATGAAAATGAGAAAGCCAATGAATCTTATGATATAGACACTTTTTTAAATGATAGCACTGTCAGAAAATTATCTTTACATGAGGCAAATAATTTAGAAGGACAGTTGACATATGAGGAGATATCTTATACTCTGAAAAACATGAAAAATGATAAAAGCCCTGGCTGTGATGGTTTTACATCAAACTTCTTCAAAGTGTTTTGGAATAAACTTGGTCAATTTGTTGTTAGGGCAATCAATTCTGCTTTTCAAAAAGGGACTTTTTCTCATAGCTTGAAACTAGGAAACATCATTTGCATTCCAAAAGAGAAAAAACCAAAACAATTTTTAAACAAGAGGGCCATGATGGCCCTGAATCGCTCACCTGAGTACCATTGCTTCAACTGATGTCAAGGTTTTTAAACAGACAAGGATTCTGATATAACTTAATCTAAAACATTTTACCCCTGACAATACTACACACCAAATATCTAAGCAATGGGCCATATGGTTTCAGAGAAGACTTGGGCGCAGGGTCATTTATCACCGTAGGGCCAAGACTTTGAAAATCTTTGTAATGAACCATTAGATGCTACTACATACCAAAAATCTTAGCTCTAGGCCTTATTGATTCATAGAAGAAGAATTTTTAAGATTTTCCTATTTAACTCTATGTAAAACAAGTGACCCCTGGTGTGGGGTCATTTATCACCATTGGGCTATGATTTGTACAATCTTGGTAGTGGCCCATAAGATGATGCTACATACCAAATATCTAAGCTCTAGGCCTTATGGATTCATAGAAGAAGATTTTTTAAAATTTTCCTATATAACTCTGAGTAAAACAAGTGACCCCTGGTGCGGGGTCATTTATCACCATAGGGCTATGATTTGTACAATCTTGGTAGTGGCCCATAAGATGATGCTTCATACCAAATATCTAAGCTCTAGGCCTTATGGATTCATAGAAGAAGATTTTTTAAGATTTTCCTATATAACTCTATGTAAAACAAGTGACCCCTGGTGCGGGGTCATTTATCACCATAGGGCTATGATTTGTACAATCTTGGTAGTGGCCCATAAGATGATGCTTCATACCAAATATCTAAGCTCTAGGCCTTATGGATTCATAGAAGAAGATTTTTTAAGATTTTCCAATATAACTCTATGTAAAACAAGTGACCCCTGGTGTGGGGTCAATTTTGACCCCAGGGTCATAATTTGTACAATCCTGGTAGAGAGTCATAAGATCATGCTACATACCAAAAATCAAAAGGCTAGGCCTTGTGGTTTCAGATAAGAAGATTTTTTAAATTTTCATTTTTAAAATCTATTTTTAGCTCCTGTGACCTAATTATGCGATGGACCAGAACCATTTATACAACTTTAGTAGAGCTTCATCCAAGGAACATTCCTGCAAAATATTTTTCAAATTGGCCAAGCCGTTTAGGAGGAGATGTTGTTTGAAGCAATTGTTGACGCCGGACGCACGGACGCACGCACGCACGCACGCACGCACGCACGCACGACGGACAAAAGGCGATCAGAAAAGCTCACCTTGAGCACGTTGTGCTCATGTGAGCTAAAAATTGGAGGCCTATTACTCTCTTAAATGTTATTTACAAGCTAGCATCAGGAAGTATAGCTAATAGATTAAAAACTGTTTTAGATAAATTAATCTCAAAAGAACAAACTGGTTTTGTTCAAGGTAGGCAAATAAGTGAAAATACCAGACTGTTATATGATATTATGAAAGTGACAGAAGACAAAAAAATACCAGGTTTATTAATGCTTATAGATTTTGAAAAGGCTTTTGATACATTATCTTTTAACTTCATTGAAAAAACATTGTCTTTCTTCAATTTTAGTAATGAGTTTATAAAATGGATCAGGCTTTTTCTGCATAATACTAACACATGTATTCAACTTAATGGATTTTTGTCCATTTTTTTTACAGTGGGACGTGGCTGTAGACAATGGGATCCTATTTCTCCTTATATCTTCATTTTATGCACAGAGATTTTAACATTAAAGATAAAACAATCAAAAAACATTAAAGGCATTATTATAGATGGAAAAGAATATAAAATCTCTCAATTTGCTGATGATACTTCCCTTTTTATGGATGGATCTGAACAATCGTTAAAATATGCATTAAAAGCTTTAACTGATTTTTCCCGTTTTTCAGGACTAAAAGTTAACTTTGATAAAACTAAACTAATTTGGATAGGATCATTAAAATACAGTACTAAGTCCATAAAAACAAAATGGAAATTAACATGGGGGGAAACACATTTTAGAGTCCTTGGAATAAATTTTGATGTAAATCTTGATAAAATATTAGAAATAAGTTTTAACGAGAAATTAATTAAATTAAAAAATTCAATAGTATACTGGAAGAGATGTAAACTTACACCAATAGGCAGAATTACTGTTGTAAAATCTTTGTTATTGCCATTATTTACTAATTGTTTCATTAATCTGCCAACTCCAGATAAGAAAATGATAAAAAACATAAGTGATCTTATGTATAATTTTGTATGGGATGGAAAGTCAAGAATAAAACATGATGTATTTGTTAAAAACTATGAAGAAGGTGGACTTAGAATGGTTGATATAGATAGCTATATTCATAGATTAAAAATCAAATGGTTAAAACAATATATTGTGAATTCCAGTGGTAAATGTTTTAAACTAATTAACACACAATTGGATCTACACAAAATCTTTAACTTCGGGGGATTATATTGCGAACTTGCTATGAAAAAAATTAAAAATGCTTTCTGGAATGACGTATTGAAGGCTTATACTATATTTATTAAAAAATATTATATTAAGAACACAGAAGATCTCTTGAATATGCCATTGTTTTATAATGATCTATTTTGTGCTAATAAAAACAACATTTTATTTATAAAATCATTATATGACAGATGTGTGATATTTGTTAAAGATATAGTAGATATTAATGGCAATTTTTTAAATAGGGAGGTACTAGAAAATATAGAATAAAAATTGATTTTTTACAATATCATTCTCTTACTACTGGAATAAAACATTTTATCAATAAAAGTAATATTCCTATGACTATTAAACAAGAGTATCTATATTATCCATGTATTAACTGTTACATTAAATTTATTGTTATGAATGATAAGTCAATATATGAGATTTTGATTAAAAATGAAACTGTACCTATTTCTCGTCTAAAATGGAATCTTATAATTTCACTGATGTTGACTTAAATTGGAATGAAATTAATAGCTATGTATTTAGATGTACAAAAGATACATATATACAATGGTTTCAAACTAGAATTATACATAGAATTTTAGCAACTAATTCATTGTTATATAAAATGAAAATTGTGTCCAGTAATTCATGTACCTTTTGTCATAATCATGAGGAAACACTTATGCACATTTTTTGTGAATGTTGTTTTATTAAACCTTTGTTAGATTACATAAATGATATTTTAAAAAGTAACAAATTAGAAAAGAAGATTAACAATAAATTAATTATTTTAGGCTCAGAAGATAGTACAAATGAATATGATATTTTGTTTTTAGAATTTAAAAGATACATATATTTATGCAAAAGGAAACAAGAGGCCCATGATGGCCCTAAATCGCTCACCTGAGATAAATAGGTTGACCCAAGGAACATCTGTTCCAATTTATTTTAAAATCTGGCCAGTAGTTTTGAAGAAGATGATTTTTAAAGTTTTCATTTTTTTTCTTTTTGTAGCCATGGCAACCAGAGTTCTATATGGATCAAGTTTATTTTAGCAACTTTTGTGAAGGTTGACCCAAGGATCATTCCTGCTAAGTTTAATCAAATTCTGTCCAGTGGTTTCAGAGAAAATGTTGATTAAAGTTTTCCCTATATACATATAAGGCAAATAAGCCCCACCCCTGGCGGCCATGTTTTTTACGGATCGGAAATTTTTTTAGCAACTTTGGTAGAGGTTGACCCAAGGAACATCTGTACCAATTTATTTTAAAATCTGGCCAGTAGTTTTGAAAATTTTTAAAGTTTTCATTTTTTTTTTTTTTTTTTCCGGAATCTACATGGTTCAAGTTTATTTTAGCAACTTTTGTGAAGGTTGACCCAAGGATCATCCCTGCCAAGTTTAATCAAATTCTGTCCAGTGGTTTAAGAGGAGATGTTGTTTAAAGGTTTCTCTATATACATATAAGGCAAATAAGCCCCGCCCCTGGCGGCCATGTTTTTTTACGGATCGGAATAATTTTAGCAACTTTGATAGAGGTTGACCCAAGGAACATCTGTACCAATTTATTTTAAAATCTGGCCAGTAGTTTTGAAGAAGATGATTTTTAAAGTTTTCATTTTTTTCTCTTTTTGTTGCCATGGCAACCAGAGTTCTACATTGATCAAGTTTATTTTAGCAACTTTTGTGAAGGTTGACCCAAGGATCATCCCTGCCAAGTTTAATCAAATTCTGTCCAGTGGTTTCAGAGGAGACGTTGTTTAAAGGTTTCTCTATATACATATAAGGCAAATAAGCCCCGCCCCTGGCGGCCATGTTTTTTTACGGATCGGGATAATTTTAGCAACTTTGGCAGAGGTTGACCCAAGGAACATCTGTACCAAATTATTTTGAAATCTGGCCAGTAGTTTTGAAGGAGATGATTTTTAAAGTTTTCAAATTATTTTTCTTTTTGTAGCCATGGCAACCAGAGTTCTTCATGGATCAACTTTATTTTAGCAACTTTTGTAGAGTCTCACCCAAGGAACATTCCTGCCAAGTTTCATTAAATTCTGTCCAGCGGTTTCAGAGGAGATGTCGTTTAAAGCAAATTGTTGACGACGGACAACGGACGACGGACGACGGACGACGCACGACGACGGACGCCGGACGAAGGGCGATCACAAAAGCTCACCTTGAACACTTTGTGCTCAGGTGAGCTAAAAAATAATCCCCACCAACATAGGACTGAAATTAAGTTTTAAATTTGCATATAGCATTTACAAGGAGGTATTATCTGACAATTCAAAGCCCAAAAATTGGTCAATTATACAACTATTTATTAATTTATAATTGCTATGTACCTGTATGTTGTGTTTATTTTCCTAACAAATTCTAATAAGTATGAAGTGGTTATTTGTTTATATTACAACATGTCAAAACTATACAATACAAAAAAAATCAAACTTTTATTAAATTAAAAGTGATAATATATATGTATGTGTTACTGTCATTATTATCTAAATATATATATGTATTTTTGAAATGTAAGGTGGCTGCAGGATGGTTCCCCGACCTGCTGACACCTATGACGGGGATAATAAAAGTTTGAAAAAAAAAAAAAAAAAAAAAAAAAAAAAAAACTCAGGTCAATATTGAATTCTTCCATAATATAAGATGGTAAATTGAGTGGTATCAATTAAAAAAAGTAAAAACTTGACTATTCGTAGAATAGCATGAGCTATTGTAGTCACCCATTGTTGGCATCAGCTATGAAGTTTGATTGAAATCCATCCTGTAGTAATTCAGAACAAGAGGGCCATGATGGCTCTGAATCGCTCACCTGATTAAATTTGCCTTCATTGCCTTTTATAAAACAGTCAAACTGAATACAAAATCCATGCAGAAGTACAGCAAAATAATCGTAACTGCACACAAAAACTGTACCTGTGGTCAAAATTTTGATGGTCATAGCTATAAAATCAGGTGACCCCTAGGACAGGACCAATTTATACCCAAGAGCCATGATTTGAAAACTTGGTTCAGGTCCACAAGGCCATATTACATATCAAATATCTAAACCCATGATCTTGAGGTTTCTGACAAGATCTTTTAAAGACACTCCTATATAAGTCTATATATAAGTCAGGGCCCTAATGTGAACAAAGTTGGTAGATATCCACTAGGCCATATTACATACCAAATATCATAACTCCAGGCCTTTTAGTTTCTGACAAGAAAGTTTTTCTAGTGTTCCTATTTAAGTCTATGTAAAATCAAGTGACCCCTAGGGCGGGGAGAATATTATCAAATTTGGCCCAGTAGTTTCAGAGGTGATGTCATTTAAAGAAAATTGTTGACGCTGGACGCACTGATGATGGACGGCAGACGAAAGGCGATCACAATAGCTCACCATGAGCATATTGTGCTCAGGTGAGCTAAAAGTGTGGACAAAGAAAGCTCAAGAAAATCATCAAAGACCCAAAACTCAGAGAAAAGTAGAATTAAGTTTCTTAATTCCACTTAAACATGCGAGTAATATAAGCAGCATTGGCGCAGTAGATCATGTCGCTCCTTGACCACATGGTATTCTGAGAGTTCCTGCGCATTCTGTTATCGATGGGCACACAAGAAGCAAGCTAGTTCTTAATATTTGGAATTTGAAATATGTTAACATGGCGGAAAGTGGTGAAGTAAATAGCAACTTGGAAAGTGAAGGGTTTAACTTTGACACATGGGCTAAAGGTTTAAAGCTACCTAGGAAGGTTACACGGAGTCTACAAAATGAGGAACTATGTTCAAAAGAAATTTTGAAACTTGTGGAAATTAAAGACCTGAAAGAAAATAAAATTGATCATGAAAGACATCAGAAATGGAATGGCAATCAGGAGGCCAACTAGACTTTGTCACCTAAATCCAGCACAGTTCCTAGATGATCGAACATGGAAATACTGGTGGAGGCAGGTAAAATTTTAGACATTTTACTTGGTGACAAAATTACTAGTGACAAATCCAATGTAACATACATACATCATTTGGATCCAAAAGCAATTCTTACCATGAAGGCAACGTCCAGAAAAGCAATTCACATTACCCAATTTCTAACAGAAAAATGCAAGCAACAATGCCAAAACAGACGGAAAGAATACATAATTCGCTCAGGTCAAACCGACAAAGAAACTCTCATTTTTAAAACTGATGATAAACTTCCTTACCCTAGCATATATGTCGAAGAATTGGGAGCCGTGAACATGCGGCTGATGAATTACCTGTTGAGCGGTGGACAACTAAAACGTGATGATACTGAGTTTTATTTGGCATACACTACGAAAATATTCAAGTTTGCAGATATTTATGAATGGGGAAGTGTACTCCATTTTGACTTCACTAACAGAGAGCATGCTTTCCAATGGGGCACGTTCTCTCCACATATGGAACTTCATATCCCGATTCCAAAATATGTTAAACATGGGTCTGACATGACATCATCACAATGTATAAAAACAACAGCAAGAAGATTGCCACATATTTAAAGCAAAGGGAGTGTCCTTTCGGTTCGAACTGCCGATACCGTCACATGAGGCAGCAACAAGCAGTACAAATGCAGGCCACAGGATCACCACTGGCCCATGGGATAAGCCATCAAAAAGAAGCCTGATATTCTACAGCTCTGAACTAAGAGGCATGGGAGAGGAATTTACCGACAAACTATGACGATCGTGAATATATTATTTCCGGTATCAAAAATGGGTTTCATATTGTGAATTCGGACAAAATTACTAAATCCGTTGACATAGACAATCATAAGTCTGCCACCTTTGGAGAAATGTGCGCACATACCGAAACACAAATTCAAACTAAATTAGACAGTGGGCATTATAAAATTGTAAATGAAAAACTGACCATTGTGTCTGCTCTTGGCGCTATCCTGAAGAAAGTTTCAGAGAAAGAATAATTCACGACTGTTTGCGACCAACAGATTCCTCTCTTAATGACTACACAAGTGTAAAGCACTTTCAATATCAATCAATTCAAGATCCAGTGGACTAAGTCACACCTATTTGTTATTTTGCCAAAGTCGATCTAGCGTATGCTTATAGATCTGTAAAAGTTCATTCAACGGGTTTGAAATGGAGATTTAACATGCCAATAAACTATCTTGGGGTGCTTGCCCTAGAACCAGCAACTACGCAATGGGCCGGAAAACTTGCTAATAAAAAAGTGTTCAGACATTCAAACAATCTGGCAGCATGTGCAAAGGCTCTTGCAAAGACATCACTGTGATGTAGGGTTTTCTGGTTGTCAGCATATTCAATTTTCGCTGAAAAGCTATTTATTAGAGAGGAATATCAAATGTTTTAGCTGATAGTGTGTCATGTCTTCATGAAAAAGGAGGCATTAACAAATTGTTAAGTCACATGAGTAACGCTGGGTATTACTTTATTTAATTCCAGATTTACTCAAAAAGGATCTTGACAGTGCAGTTAGACAGTTTATGAGTAGTGCATTTGCTGAGAACACCAAAAAGACATACAGAACTCATAGAAATGCTTATCTACAATTTTGTGATAGACTTGGATACACTGCTGTTCCTGCTTTATCTAGCACTTTATGTTGATATGCTGCTTTCCTAGCTAGGACTTAGAAATATAACTCTGTTAAACAATATTGTACATATTTCGCATGCAGAGTTTGGTTTACTAAACCCCCTTCCGAATGATTTTGCCTTAAATTGTACTTTAGAAGGGATACAACGCCATTTTGGCGACAATGTCATGAAAAATGCCTATCACTCCCAAGTTTTTATGCAAACAGCTGTCACAACTAAATCTAGGGTCATCAAAAGATGCAACGGTATGGGCAATCAGCCTTTGTATGTTTTTTTGACTATTGAGAAAAATTAACGTAATGCCAGACAATTTTGTACCTGACAAACATCTTTGCCGTCATGATGTAAATTTTTTCACATGGGGTGTTCACTTGCTCATTCACTGAAGCAAAGTTAATCAATTTAAATCAAGAAACTTTGAAGTTCCATTAGCAAGCCAAAAAGGTACACTTTGTCCGATCCAGGCAATTTTTAATAGTTTTACATTTACAACCAAAGCACGCAATACAAACAAATACAGGAGCCAACCAGGAACATGACCTGTACCAAGGGTGGGGGAACCTTGGAGAAAAAACAGACAACACAACTCACTGAGAGGCAACAATGGGACCCAGAGCCTGAAGATTGTCGGCCTGTGCTGAGAAAGATCTCAGGTAAAAAGAGGAAATGGTGGAAGGAGACCAATATGCCGCCTTAAGAACATCCTTGAGCGGAGGTTTATTAAGAAAAGCCCAAGAAGTTGAAAGGGCCCTGAGTTCCTGAGGGCATATCCAAAGGAAAGACAAATTAGTATCAGACGGATCTGAGTATGCCAGTTTAATTGTAGATGCAACCCATCTGGAAATGGATGCTGCTGAGATATCTCATACAACCCCCTTTGATAGGGATAAAAAGCCTTTTCCTGTTACCTCTGAGAGAAATAACCCTCTTAAGATAAAACTTAAGAGACCTGACTGAACAGAGTAGTCTGTCGGGGTCATCAGAACGACATCAGAACCACAAGACATTGCTAGACTTGGTATAACCACTGGGGGTGGGCATACTGAAGGTAGTTGATTTTTTGGGATGAAACCCATTTGATAACATAAAGACACTGAACCATCTGCCCTATTTAAACGGAGAAACCCGTCTTCAATAGAAAAGGCATGTAATTCATTTCTTCTCTTAGAAGCCATGGCCAGAAGGAAAACTGTTTTCCATGTGACATGAGTGATTGAAGCAAGGCTTGAAGGTTCATAGGGTGCCTTGGTGCAGGACCAAAGAATATAGCCAAATCCCACTTGGGTGTGATGGAGCGAGAAACAGGTCTAGACATTTCGAAAGATCGTATGAGTTCTAAGAGATATGGATCATTTACCAATTGAGGAAGATCTATGGATTTTGAGGGTGTTAGATAGCATATCTCTATAACCTGCTGCTAGCTTTTTGTGTTTTAAAAGGTACACAAGAAAATTAGCTATTTCTCTGGTAGACGAATGGATTGGATCAATCGGCTGTTGCATACACCAATCATGAAAGATTTTCCATTTAGCCTAGTAGACCTTCCTAATAGAAGGTCATCTTGCCTTAGCGATGAGAGCGGCAACTTAAAAATAAAACTTTTTCTTGCGGATGCTACTCCTGATAATGGCCAGGCGTGAAGATGTAGCATGCCTGTATTGTGATGTGGAGTTCGAGCCCGACCTTGAGTGAGAAGATTTGGGATGATGGGAAGTTGAATGGGATGACTGTCTAGAAGATCAAGAAGGTCATTGAACCAGGGTCTGGCTGGCCAGAGAGGTGGGATGAGGAGAATTCTGGCCTGAGAGGACCGTATTTTCCTCAACACCATAGGAATCAGTGCAAATGAGAGAAATACATAAGCATGAAGACAGTCCCACTTGATTGACAGAGCATCTGTTGCCCTAGCTCTGTGGTCCAGAACTGGGGACACATACAGTGGAAATTCAGCATTGAACCTGGTCGCAAAGAGATCCACCATCGGCTTCCCCGATATCTGAAAAAGAATGACTACTATATAAGTGTTAAATTGCTGCTCTGTTGGTAGAACTTTCCTGTTCCGAGACGGGATGTCTGCTAATATGTTCATTTTCCCTGGAAGATGTCTGACTTGAAGACATATTTCCATGGAATGACACCACCTGAGAAGTGACCAGACATCAAGACACAGTGACGGAGAATGTGTCCCTCCCTGGCGACTGATGTAAGAAACTACAGTGGTGTTGTCCGAAGAAATCCGGACAGCACAATCCGTGATGTGGGGTTGAAACTGCTAAAGTGAAAGGGAGACAGCCCTCATCTCTAGATTGTTTATGTGAAGACCCTTATCTTGTAGAGACCAGAGGCCTTAAGTCATGAGTCCTAAAGGTTCCAAATGTGCTCTCAAGCCCAGACTGCTGGCATCAGTGAACAGAAAAAAAATCCGGTTCCAGATATGATATCGGTACTCCTCTGACAACCTGTAAGGGTGGGACCACTGATGAAGGTGATGTTTCAGGGTGTCTGAAACAGGAAGCCTCTGAGACAATGGCTCAGGGGTGCCATTGTGATAGTAGAATGAATGAAGGGGGTGCATGTGGAGGCGACACAATGGAACTAGATCTGCAGCTGCATTGAGTGATCCCAGAAGAGACAGAAATTCTCTGGCAGACAGGGACCTTCAACAAAGAAGGTACTATACAAGTGAAACAATATTCTCTGTTCTTAAAGGTGAAGTCCTGAGATTTGATTAAATCGGACTTGTCGAGATTGGGGATAAGGATCAATTTGACTGATAGATTCATAACCACTTGGAGATCCTGCATTAATAGATGAAGATTGAGATGCAGAAGTAACCAGTCTTTGAAATCCTGGAGTAGACGAAGGCCTCAGGTGTGAATCTTGTCTGCTATACTTCTCATGAGTTTGGTAAATACCCTTGGGGCCGTAGAGAGGCCGAAGGGGACAGCTTTGAATTGGTAAGTTGTTGTACCATCTGTAAAGTGAAGGTACTCCCGTGAGGAACAGTGGATAGGGATATGAAAATAAGCATCCATAAAATCCAGTGAAACAGCCAAATGAAAAGGATGGACTGTGGAGCGGATGGAAGCCAATGTTTCCATCTTGAAATGCTCCTTTGTGATAAAAGTGTTTAGACGAGAAAGGTCTATTACTGGTCTCCAGGCGCCGTCTTTCCTGGGAACTAGAAAAAGACGGCTGTAGAAACCTAGGGACTTTGTGTTTTGGACCCTTTCTACTGCTTTTTTGATGAGAAGAGAGATAGCTTCCTGCAGGTTTGGATGAAAAGTTGATAAATGAATGGGATGATTGGTTAGAGGGGGGTGGGGGCAAAAGGAATATGATACCCCTGACTGATGATGGAAAAGATCCATCTGTCTGGGGTAAGTTTCTCCCATTCTTTTACAAAGTTAATTAGACGAGCCCCTACTGGAACCTGTGGAAGAAGTGGTTGGGGCAGTAGACAAGGCGTACCCATAGGGTTGAGGCTTCTTCTTCTTCATGCCGAAGGAAGAAGTTATGGTTGAGGTTACAGTAGATGAAATAAGGGGCCTGTAACCATTGCGGTACCCCGTACTTGAGGAGCCCTTGGGCTGGTAAGGAGTAAAGCCCTGACGAGAAGTCTTGGGCCTAGTTTGAGATTGCTTCCCAGAAGACAGAGACTTTTTGGGGATTTTGGAAGAGGACGTGGAAGATGGTGGGGTCCACAGCTGAAAAGCCACAGCCCCCTGCAACTGTTCCTCTTTAAAAGCTTCAGCAACCTCACAGATCATACCCCAAAATAACTTAGGAGCCGTCAGGGGAGCTCTCCTTAACTTTTCCTCAGAGGAAAGAAGTAGAAGCATGTCCTGGACATCCAGCAGAGAATCCCAGCGGGCCAGAAGCATCTTTGCTGAAGTAGCCGCACCCACCGAATGTTTTGTAGTTTTGGCTATAGCCAAGTAGAATCTTGAGAGAGGAGGGACAAGGGCTCTTTCCTTCTAGCAGAAGGGAAATTGCCCCCACAAAGGTGTTGGCATGGGAGGCAATGCCGACTGCTGTCTGATGCGGTGTTCCCACCTTTTGAGGGTCTTCAGGGGGACAGACACTGCCTGAGGAGCCTTAAGGTGAAGCCTGCTGGCGTTCTAAATGAGTGAAGGCAGAGAAATTTGAAAGTCTGAAATGGAGAATTTATAATCACTTGGGTTAAACCCAAAAGAAGAATTGGTTAAACCCATAGAAGAATTGACCATTCAATTAGAGTCCGGTCTGGCTGCAGAGAAGGTTTCAAGTTCCTCCCTGACAGCAAAGGAAAAAAACAGGAGGGTCATCCTCATCAGACAGAGCTGAGCCTGTGACAGACGGGGGATGCCAGGGGGAACCTGGGGAGGCACTGAGGAATCATCTTTCAAAAGTGGATTATCCTCAGGGGCGAAGAGGGAAACAGTGTCAGTCATTCAGGGGGGATCCACTGACTGAATACTAGGCTCAGATGGAAAGCTAGTTGTTGTGCACAGAGGGATGGGAGAGAACAAAACCTTAATCCCTCAATACCCCCAGAAGCAGGATTCATACCCATAAAAGGATAGAAAGGCATGAATAGCCAGGGAGAGGATTGGCCTGGCTGGTTAACCTGCCCAGGGAACCCAGGGTTCTGGGTGACCATTTTGGGGTATGGCCAACTAGTGTTCATGGATACCTGTGGGGCAGAGGTACATGTACTCATGATTGGGGGAGGTACAGGAAGAGACACACCAGAGGTAGTGGTCTGCTGCCCCAGGCCTGAAACATGGAGTGTGGTCTCCCTTTGTGCATGGGGAGAACTGCCCCAACGCTTGTTGGATGAGTTCCCTTTAAGGAAAGGCTCACATGATGACAGGTGACCGGTACCCGGTGACTGGTAGGTGCCAAGTGACTGGTAAATAATTGGTGAACGGTGATGTCTCGGTGACCAGTGAAAGATGGTTGGTGACTGGTGGTTGGTGACCGGTTACCAAAGATCAATTGACGATCTTGTAAGTTTGCTTCCTGGGCAAGTCGCTCACCCAGTGTGGTGGCAGGCTCGCTGAATATTCTCAGGAAAACCCCGAAAATTTGCTCGACGACAAAGACAAATGCCTTTGATGCTTACGAGGAGAATAGGACCGCACTAGCTTAATCCCAAATCTCTTGTCCCCAAGGGGAACAAAAAGCACAGGTGTTCCCTAAGGAACATCCTGCTCAAGAAAGGCATTCGGGATGTGAATCCCACTGCGCTTTCACGTGGCCGCAACAACCTCGGAACTGAGGCATTTCGCTACAAAAACATAAAAAACAAACAAAAAAAGTTGAAAATGAGTTAGTAACAGGAAAAGAAATATATATACAAATGAAATAATCTATATAAAAGCCTACTTTGGCAGTCATAGAAGGAAGGAAACCCATAAGAGCCAGGGAAGTGAAATCTAGCAGGAACACAGACAAGCGAAAACAGACAAGATGGCTTCCAAAACAGAACTGAGTAAGCATGCGCCGCGGGGACTTATGTCATAACAATATCCAGGTACCTTGGGACAAGTGCATTTCACGGGACTGTTTTTGGAAGCTGGTAGTAGCAAAATAGACAGATATTTGGGTTATAACAGGTATGTATTAATGCTATTAAAATCATTCTACCGTAACAACTGTACAATATGCACATCTGTGCTTGCTAGTGAAACTTACTATGAAGTTTGATTGCAATCTATCCAGTAGTTATTGAGAAATAGCGTAGAAAAATAAAGCTCAAGAAAATTCATTTAAGAGAAAAATCATTCTACCATAACAACTGTACAATATGCACATCTGTGCTTGCTAGTGAAATGTCCTATGAAGTTTGATTTTAATCCATCCAGTAGTTATTGAAAAATAGCGTAGACCAAAAAAAGCTACAGACTGACAGGCCAACCAACAGACACAGTGACTCCTATAAAACCCCCGATTACCAGTTTGTGGGGAGTATAACAACATGGCAAAAAATCATAATTTTAGATTCAATATCAAATTAAATATTAGGACATCTTATAATTACACATCAAATTCCCTGGGAAAGTTACCACCACATACATTTGACCAATAAGGCAAAGTTAGTTGGTGGGGTGTGCTAATTTCCATATCGCTAATATTCAATAATGCTACTTAGGAGACTCAAGTAAACCCAGCCAAATCAAAGATAC
>CM037782.1:26473153-26505183 GCA_021229015.1 Solen grandis | reverse complement strand
CACACGTTAAATCGTTATTTTCAGTTATTATTTGAAACTATTTTCTTGGTGTTAGATTACAAAAGTAATTCGTTCACAGTCCGTTCATTCATTTGTTTGTTTGTTTGTTGTTATATTCGCGATTTACTGTCAGCATAGGTCATAAGATAAAAAGAACCTGACATGAATTGTCATTTCATATCAACTTTTACTAATCTCAGTCATGAAAATGTTATTAAGTTCGTCAGAGGCTCGTTTAGTAAAATTTGATATGAAATAACAATTCATGTCAGATCCTATATATAATTAATTGACGGATTATTTTTATCCCTGAAAATGGAAAGTTCGCAGCAACTTTGCCGCAACTTTGCTGCAAATTAGCAGCAAACTTATTTATTTGCAGTAAGGTTTGCAAGAAGTTTACATGACATTGCGGCTAGTGGTGAAGTTTCTGTGACTTTGCTGCAAATTCACTGAAAGTTTGCAGCTAGTCGCAAACTTCGCAGAAAAGTTGCAAAAAACTTTAATGAAACAATTCATGTCGCTAGAAGTTTGCAAGAAACTTAAATGAAAAAAAATTAGGTTGCAGAAGTTAGCAGGAAATTTTTGACAAAAAAAAGGTTAAAAATTTTCTTAAATGTATAACAATAGTTATTGGCTTGGTTGAAAAATACTTTGTGTCAAAAGGTTACAATATATGATTTTTAAGAATATCTTATAACTTAGGTACAGTGCCAAAGTGGACATGATTTGTGACATATTCCAATGCATGATGGTTATCTATCAAGAAAATGTAAACTTGAACTTGAAATAAATATGGCAAAGATAATATATTATACTGTATACTGATAAGATTTTCTTGAATTTGTTAAGATCAAAATAATATTATGGCATTTAATTGTACAAAACCTGTTCTTAAAAAAGAACAAGAGCTCCGCGAGGCGAAGCATAATACGCCCGTAATATATGTGCTGTCCTAAAATGCAGCAAGTTTGAAGAGAATCGTTTCAAAACTGCTTGAATAGGAGTCCAGACACTGTTAATTTCACATATTTTCAACAAATCAAGGGTCATAATCCAGGAGTGCCTGGGGTGATTTGGCTGGAAATCGAACTTGTCCGAGATACACATTGTCAGCAAGTTTGAAGAAAATCGGATCAAAACTGTTTGAATAGGAGTCCGGACACGTCAGTGGATGCTGCCCGCCATGGGTGAAAACAAAATACGTCCGTACAAAATTTGTAAGGGCCTATAAAAAAAGAAAACGGGTTTCCTCCCAAAACTTATATAAAGGATATTTTTCACGGATATTAAATAATCTTACTGAGAATGAGAAGTAAAACAATTTTAACATTTTCACTCATGCGTGAAAACATTAAAATTGTGTCACTTTAAAAACAAATTTCTTTTTATTTTATGCCAAGTGATTACTAAATGATCAGTGAATGAAAAGATAGAACGCAGTCTTTCATCAGTAAGCATAATTTACTTTATTATTAATCAGATTCTTTTTTGTTTGGGACATCACAAAGATAGATCTGGTCATCACCAAAATTGATATTGTCAAGAACGGAAATTATTTTAGTAACATCTATAACAACTGTAGAGTTCTTAGGCAAACAAACTGCTATGTGGGTTACACCAACATTCATAAAATTGTCTGCATCTACAATAGAAGGTTTGTTCTTTTCATATTCTTGTAGCACAGCCAAAATAACGGAATTACAGGAACAAATATTTTGAGAACAAAAATAAAACTTAGCATAAATATAGTACAGTATGCTACCAAAGCAAAGTCTATTTGATTCAACATCAAAATATTTTACTGAAAATGTATTTCTCAAAAGCACCCGACTATACTCAGCAGAATGCAAAATCTCTCCGCGTAATACAATGCGTTTATATTTGACAAGTCTTGAAGGTTTTTGGCTTTCATGAATCACCTTGACATATATATCATCAGAAAGCTCGACTGACCAACCTCTGCCAAGTGGACAACCACCTGTGGATGCCCCTGATAAGATGATTTTACTAGGTTGGTTACTGGAAAGTTTATCAACAAACCTTTTTAAATCTATGTCATCAATCGAAGTTGCCATTTTTGATTCTTCTAAGTCTTTTTCAGAAACGCAGTAAGTGCACAATAAATACACTGCTTGAACAAAACATGCATAGTGTAAGAAATAGTCAGAAGATAATATATCTTTTAAGATTGGTAAGGAATAGTAGAACAGCCATGATCTAAACTCTGAGGCCTTCCAATATTTAAAATGGTTTGAAATTGTACGTGGAATCCTAGTTATGAAAGTTGGTGGTTTTATTTTCATTAAACGTTCATCAAGTAAATCCACAGCATGAGATACTGAAAATTTCTCTTTTGACATTGATGGGCTGATCCAAAGAGTAATCAAAGTTTTTGTTATACCAAGTAATACACCATGCATATAATCAATAGCACTGCAGCGGACAAAATCATATGAGCAAAACGCCATTAAAAAGGACGGTCCTTTCATTCCATTTACGGTTTTCTTCTGTTCAACTGCATTAATGGCATCAACGCAGCACTGTTCTTTTGTCCTATCAGCAATTGGAGCAGCAGTGACATCATATGGAAAAACACGAACACTTCCTCCTTTTTCAGTTCTGAATGTTTCTCCTTGGTGAAAACATCTCAATACAGCTGAATTCCCCATTATACTGGTTGCAATTCATTACCAGACTTTTAGCAGGCAAGTCTGCTGTACCACACAATAGAAAAGCCTTGCACAAATGTTCATTACCATTTATATCAATACTGACACCATATGTTTCTAAACTCTTTAAAGAATCCATCAATGGTCTAGTGTATAAACTGATAACAGGCTTTCTGTCTCTGAACCACAATCCTGCAAGAATCATATTTTCTTTTTTGATTCGCATGTTATACGGTAATTCATTTATAATCAAATAAAAAGGCCATATAGAAAACTTTGAACTCTTAAAAACTGGAACACCATCTGTGTTCCAAGTGAAAGATAAATTAAAAGGATAATCTGCTGACAAAGGCCCTCCATTTGCTGAAAATTGTTTGTAAATGTCACCATCATAAATATCTTTTATAAATCCATCTTCCCTCTTTCTTTTGAAACGACGGGACAGTATATCTTCAATTCCAGGTTTATTGAAAAAGTTTTTTAGTTGGGATTCTAGCGGAACTTCTATGAAATATGCCTTTTCTTTTTTTCCTGATAAATTATTATTACATATAGGCTTTGGACAAACTGTGTCATTTTCAGAAACACTGGTGTGGCATTTGCAGCAATAGTAGTGTTTTTTAATGGAGAATTCATACTTGCAAAATATTGTCGAAACATATATAAGCTTTTTATACCAGGATGAGGTTCTAAGCAGTGCACACCTATTAATGTTAGTAAATCTGCAAGTTGTGAACCACTGATGTTGTGACAAATGACAGACATGAGTATGAGTACCATACTTGTTTGGACAGTCAGTCTATGACCTTTGTAAATAGGTTTGCTTGAACTATTTTCAGGTGGAGCGTCTTCGTTTGTTTCTTCTTGATCATAAAATCATCAGTTTCCCCAGTTCCATCACTTTCAATGTTTTCCATTAATATTAAATCATAAATCTTCTCTTGTGAATGATGTGCATTTTTTTTCCAGGTTGTTGAAGTTCCTGATTGTCAATTCCCACATTTATTTCCTCTTCACCACTGACCATTCCAGATTCTGCTACCTCCTCCTGATTTACAAGTTCAAGTTTACGTTTTCTTGGTGCCCTTTCCCCTTTACTGTATGTTGATGGACGAACACGGCCCAGCTTATCAACTTTCTTTTCCATTTTCTGTAATGAAATAGGAATGTAAATTACTATCAATACACACATGCATTCTATAAATTATTAAAACCCATCATAAACCAATTTTTTTTTAATTTTTTTTTTTTTAAGTATATACTATAAGCAATTATCAGTCTTAATTCGAATCCTAAAAAGACGAAGACTAGTACAGCTAGGTTATTTGAGCCTGCACCTGTCATTTTCAGACCCGTACCAAAATTTACAGGCCCCTTAAAAAGTTACAATGATATTTTTATTAAATAAAATACAGGCCCCTTATAAAGTTACAATGATATTTTTATTAAATAAAATAACTGTTGCAATCTGCTTATCACTTGTATTTGCATTGATTTTTGTCAGGTTGTGCTGTAAGTCTTTGTATGGATAAAATATACATGTCTGTGATTCCAAATCAAGAGATCAAATGGGCCTGTACACAGTGTTACTTTGGAAAATTACAGTCCCAAAACAAACAATATCATACTGTCTGTGCTCTTACTGAAAGAAGCACCACGGAAAAAGTGTGATAGAGTCTGACAGACGGATGGACAGACAAATGATGTAGGATTGATGCCTATGTGCCACCTCTATTTACATTGTGACACAAAAATGCTGGCATTGGGCTTGATATGGCTTAGTCTATGACTGAATAATGGAAATCATTATATGCGTTTATATTGTGTAAAACTCCATTGTAAGTTTGAGATATTTTATAAATATAAGTGAGGTACATGGCAATCCTGCATGAATTTCTGGATTTTAATCACTGTATGGATTTTGTGGTTATGTGTGTACAAATTTAAGGCATTTTTTGTGCTCTTTCTAAATTTTTCTTGACAGGTAAGTGTATATTTCTTATAAATAAATAAAAGCGGGCGCCATGGTCAAGTGGTAACATACCTGACTGCGGATCCGCAGGAGGTATGTGGGTTTGAACCCCATGAACTTTCCAGGCACTAATTAAGTAATCTCTACTGGAGATCAAGCGTAGGCCAATACAAAAAAATAACCGGAGCGGATCTCGGTAGAGATTACTAATTAAGTACTGTTAATCCCAGGAACAATCGACCTAAAATACTGGTAAAATACCATAAATATTATTGTCTTTTAAGATATTTCCTCAGAAAAATAAAAGCAAAAATAGTTGAGATTGATTGAGTTCTATCATTTAATATGTTCTCTCAGTGTAATTGAATTGACAAACAAAAAATGTATAGATCTTGAAAATTCATATTTATGAATATATTGAAGAAAAAAGTAATTAAGCTTCATTGTTTAAAGAATATTAGCACAGTTGACCTATCATGTCTGAAATGTACATTGGCGCGTATGCATGCAGATCTATTCGGTTCGTACCCATGACGATGTGTACCGCTTATGAGGACGATGTGAACCATCGCTTAAGACGATGTGAACCAGTTTCTAAAACCATTTTGGTGCTTGTGATTTCAAGTTAAATTATCATTTGTATGTATGATTTATTATATCAGATGATGTTTGTCATGAATAGTTATTAGTTTAGTATGGTTTATTTGTTACTTTGGACCAAATTTTATTTGATTAATCATATCAAACTAATACCAATTTTACGCAATTGGTGTTAAGACTGAAAAATAAAAATTTAACGCTTACTTAAATAATCATACCTAATTAATTATAATGATAATAGGGCTGTGTTTTTTTAATTCCATTTTAGGGAATCTCATTATACACGCGTTCAAAGTAAGTCGATGTTAATTACACCTGATTAACTCCTGAATATTGTAAGTAATTGGTGCCAAAAACAACACTTAAAAGTATTATCATACACACATAACCAATCAATTAAAATAAATCTAATCAAGTATTTAAAAAGGTGCCGCTTGTTTTGCTTGTAACATTACATATTGTACATACTACGTACGTTTGGCGGTACATATGACAAATGTGGATATGTATTGACATCAGTCAGGTGATTTAATTGTTTTGTTAAATACCCTTATTTTATTTTTGGCTCAAATACCTCATTTCATCTTACCGCATTATACGCCCGAGGTTTTGATATCAACGTAATGTGTTTGAAAATAAAATAATTGGACTGCTGAACATAACAGAACTTATACAAAGTATACAACATGGAGATATAAAAAGAAATTACAAAGAGTATTAGCAAACAAAGGTTCCGGTTTTGATAATAAGAAAATTATATGTGTACAACTTGAGTAAGGAAAAGAGATAGGGGATAGAGAGAACAAATTACAACATATGTTCATGTCAAACGAGAGAGGGAGTCTTAAGTCCTAAAAGTCTTTGGTTCACATGGTCCTTGGTGCAGGTTCACATCGTCCCGGTTCACATCTTCCGTCACCCGTCATATAAACTTCAGGAGTGCATGAGAGAAGCAATATGCTTATATTGTAAGCTGTCCGTTAAAATAAATTTTAATTAAAAACCGTTTGTTTTGTTTGCTTATATTAATTACGTACTCAAGCTGATTGGTTACGAAGTGTTTGTGTACGAATAAAGTGATGTGAATAGCTGGTACTTACGGTTGTCGCTGCAGAAAAATGTCGTCCAGTCGAGCTCCTCTGCTATATGCAATATATGATACATGAACTCTTGACTTTGAAATCAAGTTCTAACGATAATATTAACAGCAATAATAAGTATAAAAATCCATGTGACGAGACTAGCAACAAGTAAAAGATCCGAAGTCAACCGAAATCAGTAGCAGCCTGGTTTGTCTTTCTTTTTCCACTCGGAACCCTCGCTCATTTCTACGAAATAGACTATTGACGGATACAGCCGAGTAGTTACGATTGTTCTTTTACATGAACGATAACCATTCAAGCGCGCCCAACGGTCAGCAGAAGAATCAAGCGCGCCTAAATTTAAAATTTTTGAAATGTCGAGGAGGAAAGTTAGAACGCCTGGGATATTTTTGAACTCGATACGTGAGTACCTTTGAATTGAGATATATATGTATATATACATTTCAATGATGATCCGCGCAAAAATTTAAGCTGCATTAGGACTGTCACTCAGCACATGACATTAATTGCATGATAATAGATTATATTCATCGAACAGACATGATCAGTATAGCCATGCATGCATGCAGGCCATGAGTATTACAGGTGTATTATATCATAAATGTATAGTGACAGATGGATGTACCTTTACTTGAAACTTATTAAAATAAGCTAGTCTCGTTTAACACCACTGAACTTATTTTATTTAGTTAAAAATCTCATTAAAAACAACAGGGATCGGCCATTTTGATATTCCTATAAATTCAAAGCACTGAGAGTACTGTCAGAAGCGAAAGTTAAATCGTGTAAATAATAAAGTCAATTTACATAATAATATTTTTTTTTTATTTAAATTAATGTTTGTTTGTTTTTTTCACAAAATTTCGGGGCCCCAGGAGATTTCTGGCAAAACTGCAGTAAGTCTCGATCCTTAAGCTTCGTCTTTCTTGTTATATGAATTATTGTTATACTTTATAATCTAACTTTGGGTGCCTCCCGGCCATGGTCTGATCAATAATTATAAAACTTTGCTCGATCAACCCCTCACCGCTGTCATGAGTAGTTTAAATCTTGGCAGGGTCAATCAGATTTTTCATGTAAGGGCCAATCTATTTTAACTGAACCCTTGCAGCTGGCTTAATTTATGGTAGGTCAGTGGTTCTAATCTAACTGTAGTATACTTTGGGTCTTTCTCCATGTCCCTGCAATTAATTATTGTCTCTTAAATGTATATAGACTGTTTCAGCATCTGTAATATAGCTCTTGTACACACACACTAATTTAATTATGTGAATAAAGGCATTATGATTGATAATGATATAAAGCAATTAAAATAATTTTGGTTTGTTTTCAGAAATATTGCCTCTTTAATATGTTTTCACACTCACAGTATATAAACTTGATATATTTTTAAATATATTAAAAGTAATTGCTTTCGAAATTATCAATAGTTATATCAATGCAGACATATATCTTTATGCAACTAAATTTCAGAGTGGTATATTGTCAAATTTTATGATGGCGAGTTCAGTGATCCATTGAAAGCAAGTTCCCTAGAAAATGAAGAGGGTGTCTCGGGTGAAGATATGGTTGTACAAGTGGGAGATGACTGTTCTGCTCCTTGGGTTGATAATAACATGTATGAGGGCACTGTTGTTCATATTGGAGGTATTATATTCATTATTTCAATTTACTTGTAGATACAAATATGATCAAAGATGTATATATGCATCAAACTCAATGATAATTGTTCATTTTGAATGACATTTGTATTTCTATAATATTTAATCATTGAACAAATAAAATAAATGACTGCTCATAAAATACAGGCACACTATGAAATTCATTGCCCTATTTAAATACATATTAATATATCTTTTTGTTGTAGTAATAACTTTTATGTACAGATACAAAGGAGAGTTGCTATAGATTTAAAAAAGAAAGTGTTAGCGGGACAGAAAAGGAGTCCAAATCAACAGCCAGAGCAGGGAAAACCCCCCAGAAGAAACAAGACAAAGAACCAGCAGCTAAAAAACAGAAAGGTATTGTAATAGTTTTTGCATCAAAACTTACTGCATCATAATAACCTAGTGATTGTGTTAAGAAGATGATGCTTCATATTGATTTTTATTTGGTCTCTTTTTGTCTGTTTAGTCATTGTGATACCCTTGGCGTTGTCATCATGAAATTGAAGTGAAGTCACAAAACTTTAACCTTACCCCATAACTCAGCGACCGGTCCACGGATTCAAATGAAAGTTATGCATCTTAAGGTTTTTTTTTTTTTTTTTTTTTTTTTTTTTTTTTTGACTTAGAAATTCATGCAAAAACTTGAACCTTGCTCATAACTAAAAAACATTATAGATTTTTAAATCAACAGCATATTTATGATTACAAACTTAACAAAGATTGATGTCAAATTTTTTTATTGTAGAAACAGCTCAAGAAAAAAAGGAAACTGCAAAACTACAGGCAGAAACAGAACTGCTTCATGCAAACCAAATATTTCAAAATATATATAATTCAGTTGCTCCACATTCTCAGCCTCTCTCTCTGCATGTCACACCCCACTCGCAGCCTGTATCCAACCTCCACACCCACTCTCAGCCTGTCTCCCAACCTGTCACCCCAACTCTCAGCCTGTCTCCCAACCTCTCACACCCCACTCTCAGCCTGTCTCCAAACCTTTACCCCCGCTCTCAGTCTATCTCCCAACCTTCCACACCCCACTCTCAGCCGGTCTCCAAACCTGTCACACCACACTCTCAACCTATCTCCCAACCTCTCACACCACTCTCAGCCTGTCTCCCAACCTCTTACACCCCACTCTCAGCCTGTTTTACAAACTGTTTCACCCCGCTCTCAGCCTGTCTCCTAACCTGTCACTCCACACTCTCAGCCTGTCTCCCAACCTCTCACACCCTGCTCTCAGCCTGTTTCACAACCTGTTACATTGCAATTCTCCTCTGAATCTGCTGCCTGTGAATTCTCTCCTACTATGTCAGCCTCTAATTTAGAAGCTCCACCTCAATCTTTTCTTCACTCACTCATAGCATTTGAGGACTGTGGAAACTGCGTGCTCAAAGATGAGCAAATAGCAAATTTGCAAAGCTATATAAAGAAACTGGAGAGTGATGTTGAATTCTGGAAAAGACAACAAAACAATGGTATGATTTGTGTGTGTGTGTGTGTGTGTTATGAATATACTAGATTTGTGCATACAAAGAGCTTGTAAACACAAATAACAGTCTCAGTGTCGCAAATTGACTTCATGAAACTAGGTAATAAATTAAGAATGATTGTCTGAAAGAAAGTTATGACAACTTAAATTTAAACCATATGGTCACATCTTACCTTGTTATATTCAGCTTTTATGAAATAATTCAATATAGTCATGGTTACCCAGATGAGTGAAAATAAATGCCCACGTTGGCTCTATTTATTCTAATAAAACAGATTAAAAGATTTTTTTGGGAGAAACTGGGACATTGACTAATGTTCACATTTCCTATAGCTAATTGAAAATATTACCTACAGAAAAAAAAAAATGTTTATTTCCAGATGAAAATTTGGCATCCAGCACCATGGCAGTTATCCCTAGCTCCGATGACCACTATTACCCAAAACGAGGGGTCAGAGTAGATAACTGTTTCTACGTATGTATAGTTTTAATTATTATTTGGTACTGAACCACATGTAGGCTGTCATACTTTATGAATGCATGAACAAACAAAATTAAATAACTGCAGATCTACATTGTGATCCTCCTTATATGGCAATATATTAAGTTAAATTGTGAAAAACAATCAAACAACAATATTAACCTAATTGTAGTTATATGTATATATGTACATTATAGTAACTATAACTTTATATATGATACAGATATGGAGATTTATCCAGTTGCGACAATATTCAGTCATATAGTGACATCTAGCTAATTTTAGGTGGAGGTAAACCAGGGTGCACAAAGGCATCTTGGTCGAACCACCATCCTACCACAAGCTAGCTGGAAGGCTTAGTCACATGAAAATCTGAATGACTGGCCTACATTAAGGAATTGAACCCTTTTAAACATTTCAAATAATGGTCAAAGATGAGGTACTTTCTGTTCATTAATTCATGTTTTTTCTTTGTTCACTTTGATACAAACACATAGAAATTAGTGTCAATTTAAAAGAAAGGCATGCGTTCCTAACAATAAAATATAGATTGAATTTTTAGTCCAGGATTTATAAGGATAAAAACTCATAAAGATTAATTAAGATATATTAATACCAATTAAATATATAAATACCAATTAAATAAAGTGTGCCAATTAAATATTCTAGCTTGTATTATTTAATTCTTCTATTTTGTTTTTCTTAATTGAATTAAAAATAATAAGATTATAGTTGCATGACCTAATTAATACAAATGTTTAAGAGGTACAGATAATTATATATGATAAATATTTTTAAATATAGGTATTGTTTTCCTGTGACATCACTCTTACATATATAACCTTCATTGTGAAGGAGAATTTTTAAATGGACAATATAGCTAGGATATATAAAAATCAAGTTATATCTCTTGTGCACTTAAGGAAAGAAATTTTTCTATTTTTAATGAATAAACAGAATTAAACAAAAGCAAGAACAAAACAAAATCATCACTTTTGTCTGAAGATTGATATCTATGCCATTTTATATCTCTATCAATAATAGATGACAGCCTTTTAATTTAACTTCAAGCTAAGTTTTCTCTTATTCAGAACTTTTAAACTGAACATGCAGTCACTGTAATGCTTAACAATTATTTAACCATAACATTATTGTATTAATACTTATTCATTTATTGATGAAAATAAACAATGTGAATCAGTTACATTTTAACTATTTTTCAGACTGAGGTAGAAACAGATTGTGTCCCTCCCAAACATTATGTACCATTAAGTACTGGTCACCCAATCTACGTGCCCAGTGCCTGGCTAAAACAGACAGAGGCGACGTTTCGGGGGAAATCTTCTTCCTTTTGTTTGAAGATGCTAATGAATGGCTTCTATACCCCCAACGACATCTGTAACGGAATGACCGCATACAGTATGCTGAAAACAAGCATTGGGGCTAGTTTGCAAGGTACTTTTCTTCATCATTTTATTTGCATATATGATGATCAATAAAATTGTTTGCATATACAAACATTGTAACAACAGTATTCAAATGTTAAAGTTTAGGAATTTTGGGGCTTAATCAGATATTAAATATTTTGTCTGATTATTTCAAGGGCATACAATATTAAAACTCCCAAAAATACGCTATTAATTCTAATATTTTAATGCGACAGTCATATAATATTATTCAAAACTGATGTACTTATACATATATGCTTATCTGGTTCATTTCCTGTTTTACAATGCCACAATTCGCCTCGTAAAAGTCGTAAAAAATGGTACTGGTATAGCTCCCTTGCTTGGCGCTCAGCATATATAAGGGTAGTTCAAGGACTGGTTGGCCTTGTGTCTGGATAATGTGACTGGGTGTGGTATCATGCCACACGTCTATGGCCTGATACTACAGTGTGGCAGCCCTGTATCTGTCTCAAGTAGACATAGACCCCAAATGACTAAAATACTGTCGTTTGGACTTAAACACAAAAAACAAACATACCACAAGTATATTGAACCATCACATTCGCATAAAGTAAAAATATTTTTCTGTAATTGTTTCAGCCTATGCAGTGGAAGTCCTCAAAATGGACAGAAGTCTGATCGTGAAAGCCATAAACACTAAAATCCACACTCTCCTGAGGGCAAAGAAGAATATGGATCAGCATTAAGGACTAAAATTTCAAACAAAACATTACTTTCCATAAGTGAACAAGTACAGAGACACTAAATAATTACATTATTTTATCATCAATTAGCATAAAATATAAGGATGTCCTCAATAGATCATTTTTCAATGCATTTATGTACATAAACTATGTGTGCAGGTTTTATTGTGCAGATTAAATTTGTTTAAAATTGAAAACTTGTGACTTAAATTAGCTTAATTGACAGAAAAATATTTTGGTTTTCCACCTAGAACCCACTTTAATTAGCAACCACCTATTTTCTTTATATTAATAGTGTATTAATTATATTGATAGTGTATATTACTAATAAGCATATATAATGATATGCAGTCATTTGCTGAGCCTGGTACGTACCATGTATTTTTCCTCTTGTTGCCAGAATATTTTACATATGTTGATACTCATTTAAAAGATAAATATCTAATAGATAAATATCATTGGCTTAATTAATTTGAAAATTGTTTATGATCAAATTAATAACAATTCTGCATGATTATTAATTCAAATCTGTATTTACTTTGCCTTTTTAGTCTTCTAGTTTTATTCCAGCCATTTAATATTGTAGTATTTCTATGTATGGGTTCAAACTGTTAGTCTGTCTGTTTTTTTATTATGAATGATTCTGTTAATTTGAATAAATTGTTTTGTGTACATTACATTTGTGTAGCATTTTTTAATGAATCACAAACATGCATGTCTACCAGGGAATTTTGTGGCAACTTTGCAGGAAGTTTGCAAGAACTTTGCAGGAAGTTTGCAAGAACTTTTGCAGGAAGTTTGCAAGAACTTTGCAGGAAGTTTGCAAGAACTTTTGCAGGAAGTTTGCAAGAACTTTGCATACTTGTTTGCAGCAAATTTGCTTGGGATTAGGTTTTATTTGATAAGATTGTGTTGTACTTATGTAGTATGCATGGAAATGTTGTTTTACATAAGGTTGGTATTATAAATGACTTTGTATGTAATATACCTTAAATATCAGCCATATCTGTTAATATTGAAAGTGAAAGTAGAACTTTAAATAGAGAAACCTTTATGTAGATTTTATTGATAACTTTTTCCAATGGCTTTTCATTTGGGAGTCTGCTAGGGGTTAAATATTTTGTATTTCTTTAAAGGTATAGGTATTTTATTTGTTTGAGTATGTACTATTCATCCATTACATACTGGAAATTGTAATTTGTTCACCAATTTATTATTGGCATTGTGTATTTTCAGTTTTCACCCTCTCCGGGGGTTTGGATAGCAATAAACAATTGCACAGTGAAAATCTGCTACCAGTCAACTTCTACCAAGAATGGCTTCCAACTCCTCTACAGGCAGTGTGAGAAGCAGAACTTCTAGTTACTCCATGTATGCAAAACAGAGGGCCAAATTAGAAGCAGCACGTGTTCGAGCGAACTACGCACACCGTGAAGCTGAACTGTTATGTCAAAAGGCTGCCTTAGAGGCTGATCTGAAAGTTCTTAACAGTCAAAGAGAACTTGAAGAATGTGAAAAAAGTTTACAGGTAATGGATGAACTAAATAAACCACATAGTGAAACTCAAAGTTTAAAAGAAACCCAAAATGACAGAGTAAGACAGTATGTACATGAACAGTCATCTCACTCATCCAGCTCTATGCCAGTATTAAATTTAGAAGTTGACCCTGCATACAATTTCACAGAAAAACATGTGAAGCATAGAAACAATGAACAAAGTAATGATGTGATTCTTTCAATTACACATATGCAGGACACTCACAATTCTCAAGTCAATATTGACCAATCAAAGGTGACAAATAGTGTTCCTCTAAACGCAAATGCTAGTTCATTTACTCCCAATGCTGGGAATATCTGTGAAATCACAAAATTCATGGTTAAGAAAGACCTCATGTTATCCAGAATTGAAAAATTCAATGATAAACCAGAATTCTACAATTCATGGGAGAAGTCATTTACAGATATGGTCAAAGATCTGAATTTGAGCCCAGCAGAAGAGATGGATTTGTTTATTAAATGGCTTGGACCTGAATCATCAAAGTCAGCTATAAGTATCCGGTCAGCGAATTATATTGATTCAGCTCATGCACTGAAATGCATTTGGGAGCGACTACATGAACGTTATGCTAGACCAGAAATGGTGGAATCTTCTTTCAAATAGAAGTTGGCAAACTTTCCAAAAATATCCCCAAAAGACCCCAACAGATTATATGAACTTGCTGACATAGCATCAGAAATAGATTCACTTAAATGGGCAATATAAGGCATTATTTGCATATTTTGATTCTTCAGCTGGAGTGAATCCCATTATTTCAAAACTGCCTTATCAGCTACAAGAAAAATGGACTATTGAAGCAAGTAAATATAAAGAGAATAACCATGCAACCTTCCCACCATTCAGTGTTCTTGTCGCTTTTCTAAATAAGATGGCAAAAATAAAAAATGATCCCTCTTTCATGTATGAGGATAAACCCACCCATAAGGTTATTAAAAATGGGCCATCTCCGTTAGTATCTGTTCGTAAGACTGGGATCCCTACAAGTACTGTTGCAACAGAATCTTACCAACCCATATGTCCATTGCACAAAACAAACCATAGTCTTAATAAATGTCACCAATTTCGCCAAAAACCTATGGAAGAAAGACTTGATTTTCTGAAAAGCAAAGGTCTTTGCTTTAAATGCTGCGGACAAAAGGGTCACCTTGCTAAAGACTGTCGTTCACTTGTGTCTTGTGGAATATGTAGGGCAAATAATCACCCAACTGCCTTGCATATTGATCAGTTCAGCAATGAGAAATCTCAAGGGGGTGAAAGACAAAATGTTAAAAAGCAGGATATTCAGAAACCAGTAACAGCTGTGTGTACTAAAGTGTGTAAGAACCCAGTTGGCACTAGCAAGTCATGTGCAAAGACTGTATTGGTAAAGGTTTACCCTGCTGGACACCCAAATCAAGCTCTGCATTTATACGCTATCATTGATGAACAGAGTAATCGTTCTCTTGCAAGATCAGCATTCTTTAACCATTTTCAAATACAAAGTCAAGAGATTCCATATGCTTTGTCCTCATGTTCAGGGAATACAACCGAGTATGGAAGACGGTGTTCTAATTTCGTAGTGGAATCAGTAGACGGTTCATGCAAACTGACATTGCCCACTCTGATAGAATGTGATCAAGTACCAAACTTACGAGATGAGATCCCCTCACCAGATGCAGCAAAAGGGCACCCTCACTTGCAAGATATTGCATCATTTATCCCAGAAATTTTAGACAGTGCTGATATTCTGTTACTGATAGGCAGAGACTTGCTAGCTGCTCACCATGTTTTAGATCAGAGGTTAGGATCACCAAATTCTCCATATGCACAAAAGTTACGCCTGGGTTGGGTCATAGTGGGTGAAGTTTGTTTAGGTGTCAAACATCAACAGAACTCTGTATCCGTAATGAAGTCATTTGTTCTTAAAGATGGTCGAACAACTCTCCTTGAACCATACTCAAATGAATTTCATGCCAGTGACAGTCAGATATTCATGAAAACGAATGAAGATGACACACCAGGGTTGTCGGTAGAGGATAAGGAGTTTGTTCAGCTGATGAATAAGGAAATCTGTAAAGGTGCGGATGGATGCTGGACAGCTCCACTTCCATTTAGGCAAAACCGTCCTCTTCTTCCAAATAATAGGTCACAAGCTCTCAGGAGAGCAAAAATGTTAGATGCAAATTTGAGAAGAAATCCTGAAAAACAAAGGCAAGTTATGGATTTTATGGCAAAAATTCTTGACAACAATCATGCTGAAATAGCACCAGACAGTGACTCTGAATGTTGGTATTTACCACCTTTTCCTGTATATCACCCGCAGAAACCAGGAAATGTACGCTGTGTCTTTGATTCTTCTGCCAAGTTTAATGGAGTAAGTCTTAATGATGTTTTAATGACTGGCCCTGATTTAGTTAATAGCTTGTTAGGCATACTGCTCAGATTTAGAGAGCATCCTGTTGCTGTAACAGGAGACATTGAACAAATGTTTTATCGTTTCACTGTTCCACAAGAACATCGTGATTATCTCAGGTTTCTTTGGTACAAAAACAATAATCTTGATCAGGAATTAGTAGAATATCGTATGATCAGGCATGTTTTTGGGAATAGCCCATCTCCAGCTGTCGCAAGTGTTGGTTTGCGTAAAAGTGTCTCAGAGGCTGATGAGGATGTGCAAGAATTTGAAGAAAATAACTTTTATGTGGATGACGGTCTCGTGTCATTTGATACAGATGAACAAGCCATCAGCCTAATGTCTCGTACTCAGAAAACATTGAAAGAAAATGGTAACATAAGGCTGCATAAAATAACTTCCAACAGCCAAAAGGTATTGACACATTTCCCATATGAAGATCTCGCAAAGGATATTCAGGGTGTGGATCTTGATCTTGATCAGACTTTATTACAGAGAAGCTTGGGTGTGAGTTGGGATATAGTGAATGACTCTTTCACTTTTCAAGTATCTCGTAATCAGAAACCATTTACCAAACGAGGTTTGTTAGCCACAATTAACAGTTTGTATGACCCGATAGGATTTGTAGCACCAGTGACTATTGAGGGAAAACTGATTCTCAGAGATATCATGGCTTCTGGTGTTGATTGGGATGAGCCCCTTTCAAGTGATTTCTCATCACAATGGAGCAAATGGGAAAATTCACTTGTGGGATTGGAGTCATTAAATATCCCTAGATGTTACGCATATCTCAAGTCAACAGATGTGAAGCGTAGAGAGCTCCATGTATTTTCTGATGCCTCTCAGAGAGCTATCGCTGCTGCCGCTTATCTGAAAATATATAATGTGAATGGCAACACAAATGTTAGTTTTGTTCATGGTAAAACTAAAGTTGCACCTACCCATGGACACACGATACCACGACTAGAGCTCTGTGCAGCAGTGTTGGCTGTCAAACTTAAGGACACAATATTGAAACATTTGAATTTGAAAATTGATTCAACTACTATGTACACAGACAGCAAAGTAGTGCTAGGCTATATTTGCAATGACCGAAGGCGATTTTATGTGTATGTTGGAAATCGTGTCGACATTATTCGTCACTCAACGATGCCAAATCAGTGGAACTACATATGCACTGAAGAAAACCCTGCTGATGTTGGCACAAGAACTGTTAATGCCTCTGAATTGGGTCAAAGTGTCTGGATACAAGGACCATCATTTCTGAAATGCAATAATGAGTCTGATGCTTCTTACATAGAACATTATCCACTGATCATCCCTGAAGGTGATAAAGAGATTGGGTCGGTTGTTGTAACCAGCAAGACAGACTGTTGTAAGTTATCAGACTGTATTGGTGTGCATCGCTTTGAGAAATTCTCATGTTGGGAAAATCTTGTCCGTGTTATGGCTCAAATGAAACACATTGCTAAGGCATTCCATAAGAATGGTGAATGCCATGGATGGCATGTTTGTCCTCCTACAAGAGATGAACTGAGAGAAGCAGAGACTTTAATCATAAAGGAAGTTCAAAAGGAGGTATATCCTAAAGAAACCAAAGCCCTTATGGAGGGGAGAGAAATCCCAGTTTCAAGTTCAATCATTTCTCTTTCCCCGATTCTGGATGAAAATGGCATTTTGAGAGTTGGCGGACGCCTCAATCAGGGCAGAGAGTTATTGTGCCTGGATGTAAATCCTATTATCATTACAAAAAATCATCATATTGCAAAATTACTTATTGCACATTATCATGAAAATGTTCATCATCAGGGACGTCATATCACTGAAGGGAAAATCAGATCTGCTGGTTACTGGATTGTAGGAGGCAAGGGTATGGTGACTTCATATATTCATAACTGTGTCTTATGCAAGAAGCTTCGTGGAAAATTTGGTTCCCAAATAATGTGTTTAAGATAGAATCACACCGAGCCCACCCTTTACCTTTGTTGGTTTGGATACATTTGGGCCATGGAATGTTCAAACCAGAAGCGATGGGCCATACTCTTCACGTGTTTAGTTTGCAGGGCTATACATATTGAGGTAGTTGAAGAACTTAGTAGTTCCTCTTTCATTAATGCTCTCCGACGGTTTATTTCTATAAGGGGACCAGTGCAGCAATTTAGATCAGATTATGGGACCAATTTCATTGGTGCTGTTGGTGAAATGAACATCAATCCTGTTTTCGCAGAAGAACCAGTGCGCAAATTCTTGAACGCAAACAGAATATCATGGATTTTCAATCCACCACATGGATCGCACTTTGGAGGTGCATGGGAGCGCATGATAGGGGTTTCAAGGCGAATTCTGGATTCAATGCTAATGCGCTCAAATTCCAAAGACTTGACACATGAAGTGTTAACAACATTCATGGCTGAAGTTTGTTCTATAGTTAATTCGCGTCCCATTGTTCCTGTTTCTAGTGATCCGAAGGATGCTGCAATACTGACACCTAATGTGTTACTCACTCAGAAAACTGGTAACTTTGCTGAAACCTTACCTGTGTTAGATACCAAAGACATGTACAAATCCCAATGGAAACACGTTCTTGTGCTTGCACAGGAATTCTGGAAGAAATGGCGTGAGCAGTACTTGTCCAGCATACAGACAAGACGAAAATGGGTTACTCAAGACCTGGATCTGAAGCCAGACGACATAGTACTTCTCAGGGACCATGATGTGCCGAGGAACTAGTGGCTTCTCGCAATAGTAGAACAAACATTTCCCAGTGTATATAATCACGTTCGAAAAGTGCAGATTCGAGTTGGGAAGAATGGGAAGCATTTCATAAGACCTGTGTGTGAACTTGTACCATTAGTTTCTGGAAATGATAGCAGTTGACTCTTAGTTGCAATCTGTGTTATTTATTCATATGTAGGTTTATACTGAAATAATTTATGTTTCAAATTAGTGATTTCAAGTAGAAATCAGGAGGGGAGTGTGACGACCGTAATATTGTATTTTATTATACCGTACCAGAGTTTGGCGGTAGTCATGGAACGCTAGTCAGAAAGAACTTTAATTTTTTTTTTGGTCGTTGACAGACCACAGAGTAAGTTTTGGTAGCTGGAAAGTTAATTATAGGGAAGATTAATACTCATTACATTTATATATGTTGTATAAGTTTCGTGTCATTGAGGTGTGGATCTTAATTTGACTGAAAAATATGTTATTATAGATGACCTTGACATTTAAGCAAAGGAATATGCGGGAAGTTTAAGACTTGGGATTAGGATTTATTTGATAAGATTGTGTTGTACTTATGTAGTATGCATGGAAATGTTGTTTTACATAAGGTTGGTATTATAAATGACTTTGTATGTAATATACCTTAAATATCAGCCATATCTGTTAATATTGAAAGTGAAAGTAGAACTTTAAATAGAGAAACCTTTATGTAGATTTTATTTCCAATGGCTTTTCATTTGGGAGACTGCTAGGGGTTAAATATTTTGTATTTCTTTAAAGGTATAGGTATTTTATTTGTTTGAGTATGTACTATTCATCCATTACTTACTGGAAATTGTAATTTGTTCACCAATTTATTATTGGCATTGTGTATTTTCAGTTTTCACCCTCTCCGGGGGTTTGGATAGCAATAAACAATTGCACACACACACACACACACACACACACATATATATATATATATATATATATATATATATAGAGAGAGAGAGAGAGAGAGAGAGTTGTTGTTGTTGTTTTGGGGTTTACCGTCACTTCGATAGTATTTCAATCATATAGCGACGTCCAGCTTATTACAGGTGGAGGAAGACCCCGAGTATACAGAGGTACCCGGGTAGAATCACCGACCTACCGCAAGCCAGCTGGAAAGCTTCCTAACATGAAAAATTCGAAGTCCCTACCGGGATTCGAACCTACAGCGGTGAGGGGCTGAGAGATTTGTAGTCCACGACAGAGACGTCCAGCTAATACAGGTGGAGGAAGACCCTCGAGGACGTAGTGACACAGTGTAGAGCCACACAACACATATTTTCAATATTTTACTTATCAATGGGATTATGGTTGAATTGCCTTCCTCGGAATAACCGGCCCTCCTCTTAACCGGGAGGTCGTGGGTTCGATCCCCGGACGCGACATTCCAAAGTTTTTAAGTGGCACTGGAATATTTCCCCGTGCTTGGCGCTACGCACATCAAGGTAGCTCTATGATAGGTTGACCTGGTCTCAGATCAGACCACGACATGCCAAAACCGGTAAAGATTGTACTCCAAGTTCAAACCCTATAAGTTTGTTACTTTCATCTTGTCAACGTGGCCATAACCTGAATGTAAATGGAATGTAACTCTTGAATGTGTTTAACCAAGTCAATAATGTCAGATTATGCAGCGCGCATTAAACAACTTGCGCTTCAATTAAAGTTCAATGCATATCGACTCTGTCAATAAATCAGACCATTCAACTCCGTAAGAAGACGTAACCTACACAAATCAACGAGCACTCCCCGAACAACTAATCAATATGCTGGTGTAAAATTCCATACATTATTCAATGGGAAATAAACATACATTTGAGATTTTTTCAGCGAATGATACCGAGTATAGCCGAATCTCTGGTGAAATGGTCCATTATTTGATATTGATGAGTCATGCATATTTTACATGTATCAGAACGTGAAAGTCATGTAATGCTGTAATTATCTTTAAAGTTTTAATCAATTTGTGATGGAGCCAAGACTAAAGCTATATACATGTACATCATAATCATTATTTCAATGAATGAATGCATGTATATGTTTCTAATTTGCAAATATTTAAAGATTAAGGGAAATACATGCTTTATTACATTAAGATGACTTCATGACTCTTTATAAGAAAAATGATAATTTAGAGAATAATTATTGGTTAATTTCTTCCTGATGAGATAAATTAAAAATAATATTCCACGAAAAAAAAAGGAGATAAAAAAGCATTTTATTTATTTTTATCTCATGCTTTTTCTGCGACGCTCTACAAATTGTAACAGAGTTCGTCATAGATTTTACCATGTGAGAAACCCCAAATTCCTGAAATCGTTATGCAGTCTAAATAGTAAAAGAACACAAATAAACTGTGAAATCAACATTTCATTCAAGTATTTCTTGCAAAAGTTTTATTTCAGTGCAAAAATCATTTGAAATGTCTTAAAAAAATACAATAGTGTCTTTCAGTAGCCATGTTACAAAACAGTGAAAACGCTGGATACTGCAATTTCAACTGCGTTGTATCTGTCATATGTTTTGCAAATTCTTTTCCAGCTCGAATTTTCAGTTCGCTATAATGAGCATAAAGTTAGTTCCTTATTCCTTATTCCTCTTTCGAATAAGGAATAAGGAACTGGTTCCTTATTCCTTATTCAAACGCGCATAAGGAACAGTAAAATTGGCAGATGCATATGACTTTATTTTAGCATAAATATGATCTAAATAATATAATTAAGCATGAGAAATACAATATAAGAGGTTCCAAGTGCTTAAGAACATTTTTTTTAATGAAAAAATGCATAAGTCGAATAAGGAATAAGGAACTGGTTCAAACGCGAATAAGGAACAGTAAAATTGGCAGATGCACATGACTGTATTTTTGGAACCTCTTATATTGTATTTCTCATGCTTAATTACATGCTTAAGATAACATTTATGCTAAAATAAAGTAATGTGCATCTGCCAATTTTACTGTTCCTTATTCGCGTTTGAATAAGGAATAAGGAACCAGTTCCTTATTCCTTATTCGACTTATGCATTTTTTCATAAAAAAAAATTGTTCTTAGGCACTTCGAACCTCTTATATAAAATTTCTCATGCTTAAATACATGCTATAGATCACATTTATTTTAACAACAAGTCATGTGCATCTGCCATTTTTTTGTTCTTTATTTGTGTTTGAATAAGGAATAAGGAACCAGTTCCTTATTCGAAAAAGGAATAAGGAATAAGGAACTAACTTTATGCACATTTCGCTATAACTTGTTTTTCAAAATGGATTTTCAAGTTGCATACACAATATGAAGCGGAAAAATTAGCAGCGTGTTCATACATGTATCTCGTTATCATGCATTTCCTACAGAAACAGTAATGAACAAAACTACACTTTTTCTTTCCAAGATGGCGGCTTTTGTTTACAAAATTAATGGTACGACGCAGTTCTGATCCCCAACCCTGTCGTATTATCGTATGGACCCGCCTCCATTTGAATGACATTTTATCGTTAAGTTTTGAGTACTGCTCAGTGTTAGTATCGCTTCGATACATTTATATTTTGAACTAGCAACACATGACGCAAAGCAGTCGCCGCTGCATCTAGTTCCGCCCAACTCATGGTTCCTTTATGCAATGTATATTTTAGCGATATTCAAGCACTTCATTGGGCGATCAAGTAGGACAAACTGTAAGCATGTATTAGTTATCGTTTATATATTAGATTTTACGAAATTTATCGCAAGCAACGCTGCGAGAAATCCATAAAATTTAAAATATAAACGATAACATATTTACAGTTTGTCGCGTACGCCAGTCCAACCAATATTCTATATCGGCCCGACAATGGCAAGACAACGTTTGAAATATCGGCTGCAAAGAGGTCCGTTGCCAGGCCGAGGTCGGGTTAATATATCGGCTCGATATCATGATGATGTCGTCCCGACGCCGACTGTATATCAGCCGAATGTCGTTTCCCATATCGGCTGCAAAGAGGGCCGCTGTTAGGCCGTGGTCGGGTTTATATACCAGCCCGATATCATGATGATGTCGGCTCGACGTCGTCTGTATATCAGCCGAATGTCGTCTCCCATATCGGGTGCAGAGAGGGCCGCTGTAAGTCGGACGTTGGCTGTATATATCACCCTGACATCGGCCCCATGTCGACTGTGTATCGGCCGAATGTCGTTTTTAATTCATTAAAAATGCATCATTTTCTTGACAAAATTTTGAAAATGCGATCAATATATTACAAATAAATCTAACAATGCAATAATTATTACAAATAATCTTAACTAAAAGGGGATTCAATAATCAGGTCTCCGTTTAACAAAAAGTTTTAAATTTCAATGATAATTTGCGAAATTATGTTACATTAATTTGGCGTAATAAGTTAATGGTTTCCATAAACATAATTTAGTTGTCACAACTAGATATTAATGTATAAAATATAATAAAACACAACTTACTATCAATTTACTGTAAAATAAAAGTTTTACAATTAATTTTAAAAAAAGTATAATTCGTCTGAAATGTTTAATATTCAAGTAGGCGTCATTTTATGCCGGAAATGAGGACAAGTTAAATTTGCGGGCCTTTTCCCTGTGGCCAGATTTTCGATAAGAAAAGAGACACGTTGAAACCTTATAAATTGTTATCAATGTGTGATGAAAATGTTAAAATTATATCTTATTTTATTTTACTATATTGAACTTGAAAGATGTGTCCAGAAAAAAAAATGACATCAGCCCATCGTCAATCCGACATTGTTGAAATAAATATATCTTGAAATTTAAGTAAAACTCAGATCGGTCCGATGTATTCCGATGTCGTAAATCCGATCTATGTTAAAGATTATTTTTGTCCTTTATGTATGTTAGAATGATCAAATCGAAAATAAATTCAACATTTGCTGTTTAAAGAAACATTTAACGAGGCATTTACATGATCTGTCCTGTATCATTTCAACATTGGCCCAACGTAGGCCCGATATCGGCTCTAAATAGGCACACTAGCCAACATACCGATATTATACCGACATCGGGCCGACGTAGTCATGTTAGCTTGGATACACCTTTGTTCAAAATTTGAAAACTATATTTGCAATAAATGATCTGTGAGATCTTGTTTTGAAACAGATATGAGTGTATGCTGCCTACATGATTTTAGGGCTAAATGGGCGGAGGTTGTTGTGGCGGTGGATGATTACGTCATGTTTTGCATGTAGCCTTATAAAATGTACCTACGGAAACTAGGTACTAACTCTGAACCATCACGTGTACTGTCAATCAAACGGGAGTTGATTCCATAATGCGAGGTCAAAGGAAAAGATGTATGGCGTACATGACAAACTATAAATATGTTGTCGTTTATATTTTAAATTTTATGGATTTATCGAAGCGCCCCGGATCCGCTTCGCGTCGCTAGCGATAAATTCTAAAAAATTAAGAATAAAAACGATAACTAATATACTTATCAGTGTCTTCATTTAACCAAATTGAACATTTTAACAATTAGTAACGTTGATTCTACATAATAAAGGAACATTTAATGCCTTAAGATATAAATACAAAGAAATATAAACTTGATGTTTTAATTATCATCACTCAAATATATCACACACTTAATATGTCAATCTTGAACTTGATATAAGCTCGATTTGTTCCTGGTCAATGCCATAAAGCTGACCAGCAAAGACGCTAGAACGCACGTGGATGCACATACGTAGAACATGGCGTCATAGCTCCCTGTTAGATCTTTAACTAAACCTGTAATGAAAGACATAGTTACATACATGTAATGTGAAGTAACAAAAGTGATAAGTCGACAATCTTATCATATGACCAGATAGCGTAGTGGCCAGCACAATATCAATTTGCCAACCTGGGTTCGATCCCAAGTTGTTAGTCCGGCATGTGAAAAGGGTATTTGTTTGCCTATTCGGATATGAGAGTTTCAACCACGCGAATGCCCCATCAGTATCAAACAAGAAAACAGAGAGAGAGAGAGAGAGAGAGAGAGAGAGAAAGAGATCTGATTATATATGAAATAGTGTCATTTGTAACGTTATACTTCGGTGAATGTTATATGTATAGACAAAAAAAGCAATGCACTTGTTTCGTGTACCTGCGACTTCTCCTTGGCATATATCGCCCACTCCGTATATAACGAGAGTCAACGGCCATACAAGTTCGTATCTTTCTCCTCCCAGCGCTTCCAAGAGAGCCACGGGTCCAATAGAAATGACAATCCCATAGCTCAAACCAACAACTATACAAGACGCACAAATGAGCCAGTAATTCATACTAAAGAGAAAAAAAATGTGTCCGGCTGCAAGAGTCAGGAATATGTAAATCCAGTGATACGCTGAAGCAAATCTGAAAATTCAACCAATTTGTCATTACACCTATAGTTCTGTATATAAATGGCCATGTCTAATGTTGGCTAAAACATCGAAAATGAAGCGCTAGGATGTAACTGTTTCTCTGTTAACTACATGTATACTTATTAGTTTAGAATGTAAGACTTTGTAGAAACCTAGAAGTACACATTTTCTACAATTGATTAGACCTTAAATTGCACTTTAACTATAGCTCGCAATAAAAAAAAAACAAAAAAAAAAAAACAAAAAAAAACATGAAAATGGATATGATTAAGATTAGTCATAATCGAGCAGAAAATGTTTGTTTGGGTGTAAAACAGTTCGTTCACAGATGTCCATCGCCCAAGAATTTGATTTTAAACTATATGTGTGTGCATGTATTACGTTTACTATAACCAGTCATTAGACCATTAAAAATGGGTGGTTTCTCCATCACTGATAATAGCGTTACAAATTAGAATTATACAACCTATATTTAGAATTATAGTTTTGTGTGCCGTCAAATGACTGATCACATTCACTCTTCGCCCATGTGCTCACTTCATATGCTGAACTTAGAATTTTACTACCCGAAAACGCCACATACCGAAAGCACTTGCCTTGATTTAACCGATTTCCCCGAAAATAGCGTTTTCCCATGCAATTGGACTTAACACTTAGTGGGTTTATTCAGACCAATATGGGTAGAAAAAAAATGTTTTCAATTCTTCCAATTAACTGTGAACGAGCTGCTTTTATGTCCCAGCGGCAGTATTTCGGTCTCTTTTATGAATCTTTAATGAATAAAAGACAACATTTTAGTCATTTATGAATGTAAATGAGACATACATGTAGAAAAGTGGTATGATGCAACACATAGTCGCATTACAGTGACACCAGACCAACCAGTCCTGAAACTACACATATGCGCATTGCGTCTTGAAAGCAAGGGAGCTATATTAATATTTTTAACGACCCTTCGTTGATCGCACTCAAACCTTCCAAGCAGAAAATGCACTGAAATTAACTGTTTAGTTCAGATTCATACTGCAAAAGTAAATGAAGTGTATCTTTCCCGTAAATATTTCAAGACTTAGTGTTGGCTTGTCTAAAAAGTTTTGTGAATTTGTAAGCCTACAACTAATGATTAATCCCTGTCTTACAACGTTTTGATCTGAATAAAATATAACACCATTTGTATCATATTAGTATGAAAAGTTGGACTGTAAAAGCGTAGGTTTAAAAAACATAATCATTACAATTACGACGGTCCGTGAAAATACACTTTTCCAAAGATAAAGTTTGTCAAAAGAGGTTAACCTGCACTTTGAAACGAGAACGAGGCTACACAACCGAGACACGATATTAGCCACGCCCACCGTGGACACAATGAACGACCCCTGCTGTATCTCGTATCCTCGGGTTTCGAGAATATCCACTGTGAACACAGCCTCGAAATTACCTGAAACAGATACGAAATATAACCATACAAGAGAATTTTTTTTTATGCATAGCTTTCTAATCAAACTTTTGACTTACTTAGGTATGATGACATAGTGCCGAATTCGTAGTTTAACAGTTTTCATTAGCAGATATTCCTATACTCGTGTGGAAAAGGGTTAGGAACCATTATTTGCTGAGATGACAACTAGATGAAAACTGACGAATTTTTGTTATTTAAAATATTCTGATTGAATGCAGTTTCTTTGAGAAATATAAAGTTACTTTATCAAACACTTCTCTTTGATGCATATTGAACTTGAACGTTATAAACACCTGCAGTATAATATAACCACTTTAACCGTTTGACTGAAAGACGGTTTGCTTTATTACAGTGATGTTTACTCCGCCGATTGCAGTGGAGGGGGCGCTTTGATACCGAGTTTTTTTTCATATATGCTTTCCTAGGATAGAATGCTTCACATATAATGATTCGTAAATCATATAACCGTTCTACATTCTCCATTACTTTTAATCCCTATCAACGCCACATATATTTTTTAAAAGATATATTTCTTGTTACATTTTGAAACATACTAAGAATCGGAATGATTCACGCTTGTGTCAGTCATTGTGTCTAGAAAGGCGTCTTTATTGGCGTTACTAAGAAACTACGATTTCTATTTCTATTCAATTAAAAATGGTGATGTGAGATCATCAATTTACTCATAGCGTGCAAAGTGATGTTAAACCTAACAAGAGCCTTCTAATGTGGCGTTTTAAACATTGTAAAAAAACTGACTGTCGACACCTGTTCCTCTGGTAACCGGTAATATATAATAAACAGAAGACATATTTGAATACGTCGCGTGCCAACTGAAGTGATGAAACTCCTATTCTTATTTAGATGAAGTGTTAGGTGTGTGATTATAAAACTTGTTTGTTCACGAGGAACATCACACTTATAACTAACCAATGCAATAATGAAGCTCTTGTGTATTCCTCGTGGTTTTTGATAAACCTGTTCGGGCGAAAATTCGTGAAAAGTCATTTGTCTTTGTGGTTAACACTGCTCCCTATACGGGGTCTTCACAGTGGCACGAGGAACAGTTCATAAAATATAAAATTAAATCGAATATTTTTTTTCAGAAAACCTCGAAAATAAGCAATTTTGCTAGCTTCCAAATTGTAGTTCAGTTAAAGGTAATTTTCCAAATTGTAGTTCAATTAAAGGTAATTTTGAAGGATTTCATATAGATTGTTTAGCATAAGATATTGAAGCAATGCTCAAGGCAGCTCACTATACAAATATTTTAACCTCTGACATCATCTCAGCCAAATACGTTAATGTTGTTAACATTACATCACAGAATTATACATTTCACGCTAGTTTGTACGTCATACCTGTAATCGGGGTCAAAAAGAAGATCGTGTTGATAATGAAAACTTCTTTGTCCAAACATAATTTTATCAGTTCCTTCCCGGTTGACTTAAAATGACTCCTTCGCGTATTTTCGCTGCTGTTCTCGAAGGTGCTAGCAATTCTAACCACGGCCAACATGTATGTACAGCAGGGAACACATTGTAACACGAGGCCCCCAGCTAGAAGCAGGGAGCCAGAGAGTCCATATTCCGTGACATTCACTTCGAACAACAAGGGAATCAGCACCTGTCCCGTACTGACGCCAATCGTTAGCCAGATGAGAGTCAGTGATGAACCCTTCGAGAATACCTTCACAAACACGACGTAAGGCAGGAGAAAGCAGCAGCTCAGACTCAAACCTTGATGAACACAATAAATACAACCTTCATGCACTGTTAAAAGTGGGTGTAGCATTCGTGCGGCAAATTAAAGACATGCTTCAGGAATAACATGAAAATAACTCATATATTCAAATTGTTGAATCGTCACAATTACGAAACAGGAAATTATTTTGAAAAAAAAATGCTCATTTCTTCATTACTGGATTGGAACTGGAATTATTAATACTTTGAAGAATATAGGCTAACCGGAAATGACGCCAGTCATGACGATGACGGTAGTGAGGTTGGTAGCGAAGGAACTAACGATTAGTCCGAGAACTCCGACCAGGACGCCAGCTATTGCACACTGACATTCGCCAAATCTTTGCATCAGGGATGTCCATACAAAGCCTTGAATAATTTAAAGTGAAATTTATGGCTATAGGGATTTGCTTAAGTCAAATAGTTGTAGAAAAGGCAATATTGAAATAAGAGCAATAATCAAATTTATCTTTAAAAAGAAAAATGTTGGATTTATACGCCTGAATATTTCTGAGTTTTCAGACGAAATTTTTTTTTTTCGAAACAGGTCATGAATTTTAAAGAAGTTCTTTCACAGTTGTAGACAACTGAAAAAAATACTCTCCCTAATTTATGTTGATGAAGGCTTTGTTTCCTGACAAATAAACTCGGTCACAATGCACGGGAAAATGTTTTTTATCGCCGGCCCAGGACTGGTAGTCGCATACTGTAAACCAGGAAACTTTCGCGTATTAATGCGTCCAGGCATATTCGCGGCGTAATACTCTCGCGGATTTGAGCAGACCGCAAAACCCGCGAAACAATACACGCTACAAACAAAGTGTATTCATTGAATAGCATGACACGGTATTCCAATACCCTTAACGGTTATTCTTCTTGTCAGCTTTCACTGTATATGAGTGAACAATTTTTAGTTGTGTGTGGAAAAGCTTAAAATACCCTGAATATTCGCAGCTTGTCAAACCCTCCTCCACTTGAGACACACACAACTTCAGTACCTTCAGCGCTTTGTTTTAATAGTTTTTAATAGTTTGGGTAGTTTTTAGACTAGCTGTTGGTGTATACTAGTGTTAATGGTTAGTTTGGCAAGAAGTCCATACGTAGTTTTTACGCCATAAGAATCAAGCAAAAATGAGGAAATGCAAACATACATACATACATACATACATACATCATAAGCTTTATTCAACATTAAACATTTTTCATACGTTTATAGCCTAAATACTAGAATGTGCCGACACCTATTGTCAAATATTGAATTTCACAATGCACACAAAAACATGTCGTCTGCAATTTGTAACATTTTAATTTACATTCAGCTGATGAAATTCACACCCGTTCACAAACAACGAAAATAACTCATGTTGACACAAACAAGTAAGTTTAACTAAATCTCAATTTCAATTTCAATCTTTTATTTCATATGCATAAGTCCTACAACAAATAGGAAACATTAGCAGTACAAAAAAGAAACACGCGTATATATACAATACAAATTAATACAATGGTAAACGGCTAATGAGATTATACTGAAATCAAGATTTTCTTCATAGGGTATTGTGCGTTTATCATCTTTCACACACACACACACACACACACACACACACACACACACACACACACAGGTTTGTCCATATCACCAAGCGAGGTACATAACTGAGCTTAACAGTAAGGAGGTATCCCATTGTTTCGGCCTAGAATTTCACACACCTTTATTACTTCATACCTACTTATTAAAATCAAAGCGCCGAAGGCACTGATAGACTGTCGGCGGGTTGGTTGTGGTGAGCAGCAAGAGCGCTAGATTGTAACCAAAATAGGTTATATGCTGGATTCTAATCTGTTTATAAAGGAGGGTATGTGGTCAGTATCAGTTTTCAGTTGTCAGATAAGAAACAAGAAAAGATAGTTTTCATTTTTTTTTTATTAAACATTAGAACACGATAATCAAAATTAAAACATACATCTAAACTATATATTGAACAAGAGCTGTCAGAGTACAGAACGCTCGACTATGGAATTGACTTCAAATGCCCTAAATATAAAATAGTAAAAATGATAAACCTTGATATTCTGACCCTTTATATTTATGAAGTCTAAAATCAATCCCATGCCTATGATGATGATGATGAACAGAAGCAACGACTAACTAACGTAATCTAGAATATTGACTCGAGCACACCCTTCCAAGTTGTTTGTTTGTTTGTTGGGTTTAAGTCCCACCGCCCTTCCCGGTTGATAAGGAATGAAGAAGGCCCTTAATGGCACGTGTCAATACCACACACACACACACACACACACACACACACACAATTAACAGTTCTAAATTGTATTGATTATAAATATATCAATCTTTTTTTTTCATAATATAAAATTATTACATGCTGATGATGGTGATTTGGAAAGAAGCCTAAACTTAATGTTAAATTTCCTTCTTCATACTTCTATTGCGTCAGCATGCGCGTGTTAATAACTCCACCAAGTTAATTCGTATGCTATTGTCTTAAATTAATGTTTTTATATAAAAGAAGACAGTAACAGGTGGTTTAAAATAGATTTATGGCATTTAATAATGCTTTTCTGAAAACGGAATTTCCATTGCTCCGTAATCATTTCCATTGCTCCATATATGTATATATAATCTCAAATTAATAACTCTAAGTTTATTCGCATGTCATTGTCTTAAGATTAATGTGTATATATAATTAAACAGTTATAGATGGTTTAAAAGTAGTTTTATGGCATTTAATACTGCTATTCTGAAAATAAAATTTCCATTGCTAGGTAATAGTTTCATTGCGTCCATTGCTCCATAAATTTTCATTGCGTGTTTTATGCCTACCACTTCAATTGGGTCACGTGATCTTCCATTCCACTAAATTATGACCGCTTTTTTCCACTGTTCTAGCTTTTGCGTGGCTATTGATGTTATGAGAAGACAGAAATGCAACGAAATATATCATTATCGAGCGAAACGCTGCTGAACTACTTTGGGTTAATTACGTACTTATGCAAAGCACTATTTTTCTTGATTGCATGTGCGGATCTACATGTACTCCAGTTGGGTTAAATCTCTGTTTTGTAAACGACGCAGGTATTTTGTTCACGCTGAAAATGGTTGTATTCAGCTTGAGGAATTTGTATAAGAAGAGTTGACACACAAACTTTACACATTAAAAGAGTTTCTAAATGTCATTTAAACGTCGTTGCAACACATCTGTGAAACACACTCCACTCGCTTTCGTTAGCTCAGCTTGCATTGTATGGATCCGTACAAAGCGCGGAGTGCTACAGTTAAAAATGTTGTGGAAAATATGCAAATCAGAAAGGCCTGATTTCGAATTCCAGCATAAGACTGGCGGCCAGCCGCCAGTCTAAAAATGTATAAATTGTTATTTTGAACTTTTCACAGTCGTTCTGAGGTATGCATATTAATGAGGGTATTTCCATATATGGACATCACACACTGGTCTATACACAGGTATGCATATTAATTAGGTAAAAAAATAGAGAGGTACATTCATTTTTGTACACTTCATTGCATACTACTTCTAAATAATTCCTATAATATAAGGTGATACTGAACATTCAAATTCAGCTGGCCTGTGATTGGTCGGTAATT
>CM037782.1:26424607-26473053 GCA_021229015.1 Solen grandis | reverse complement strand
TCTTAAGAAGTAGGTTAAAGGTGAGTCTACAAAAAATCCCTCACTGAAAAAAAAAAAAAACACACTTTCTGCCCACCTGTCATGAAAAAGACCCACTTCTTATGTAAAAGACTCACTTTTTGCCCACTTGTTCAGAAAAAGACCCACTCCCTTTGTAAAAAACTCACATTCTGCTCACTTGTTCAAATAAAGACCAACTTAAACCAACTTTTTGAGGTAGAAAACCAACAATAAACCCACTTTCTTCCACAAAAACTTACTTTAGACCCACTTTCAAATGAAAAAAACAGGAAAAACTCACTTTTTTGTAAAAAAGCCAGAAAAAGCCCACTTTTAAGTGGGTTTTGGTAAAAAACCCACTTATCGTTTGGGAAGGGTACCCACGAATGAGACTGATCCAAAACCAAGACCCATAGAGCCTGTAACAGAGAAGTCAGTGTCTTCTAATACAAGGACAACAGCTTCACCAATTTTAAGAGTAACTCCAGGTGAGTCATGTCATAACATAAACAATTTGAGTGGGATGATTTATGGAACGCCATGCCGTCATCATTTTTCTTATATGCAGTAGTTATTTCATTATATGTGGTAGATATTTCATTATATGTGGTAGATATTTCATTATGTGCAGTAGAAATTTCATTATTTGTGGTTTTTTATGCTTGTACATTATTAGAACTATTCTTATATATGGTAGTGCTTTTTACATTACATGATGTGCAAAATGGAATATATGTAGTAGTCACTGTTCCCATTATGTGTGGTGCTTTTCCCTTATATGCAGTAGAAATCATATTATATGTCGTACTTTCATTTATATACGCTGTATAGGTTATGATGAGGTGGTTAGGATATTTCTGAATGATACCGTATATTGTCGGATTATAACGAATTCGGATGTTTCACACGAGTAATTCTAGTGCACCAATACCGACAATTTCCATAATCATGGCGCAAGGAATGGAGTCGTCTACAACCATGTTGCAGCAATGTCTGAATGACATAGGGCTTGGAACATTGTTTCAAGGCTTCCAAGATCAAAACATTGATGACACCATATTCGAATAGTTAAGTGATTCCGAGATTATCAAACTTGACATTGAAATGATCGGAGATCGCATTTGACGTCATGAGAGGTTCAGAGTTCACAAAGGTAAATTGCTATTTCTGTTATTTTCACTCCAATTATTTTTAGAGTATAACTAAGTTAATAGAAGATTACAGAATAACCTAATTGGATACTGCTGGTCCAAGCTATGGAGCGGACATGATAGCGAAACAGAATGGCGGACGGACGGACGGACAGAAGGACGCGCGCAAACCTATCTTAGCAAAATAATCAAAACTTTCTTAAAAAGTTGATTTATTACAAAGACTTAAAAAGTCAATGTATTTTTTAAAAAAAAGCATTTTAAAAGGCCAGATTTCTGAGACTGAGTCTAAAATATAGACTTAAGAGATTGATTAATAAGAGCCATTGATATTACTTCTATATAAGGTCCACTGTGTTCACAAGCTGAACTACATACATTTGGCCAATTTCAAGGGGCATAATCCAGTCATGCAGTGGCTTACTTTGCTTAGTTTAGTAAGTATCAAATTATTAATGGAGGCTCTATTGTGTATACATATTCACCTATTTCAATGGGCATGGTCCAAGCATGCATTCGCAAATCCTGCTAGGTTTCAAAAGGATGCGGTATATGGTGAATATATAACTATCGTATATAATTGTTCATCAGATAATAAATAAATGGAGTCTCTGTTGTGTTCAAAATCTCAATTAAGACAAATGAAAATAAAGTGGCTCATGGAAAAAATACAGGCTAGGTATGTAGGGAGAACATTTTATTTTGGAAACTCATTTCATTACGTACACAGTATTTTGTATACCGCATCCTTATTCGTCCAAGCATTTTATTTCCAATTTTTCTAGGATATGATATTAGTCTGGACTCAAAATAGGGTTCATCTGGGATCTGGAAATTTTACGCCTTATAGAAATTTTGTTTTTCGAAAAGGGCCAACATCTTAAGAATATCTAACTATTGTTTAGGCTCAAGTGTATTCACAGGCTCTGTAACAACTATTATGATGAGTAATATTTCAGAATTCATAGGAATTACTTCGATAAATTTTGGGACTGACTTTTCCCGGGGTCAAAGAGACTCGAAACACTAGTGACACACATTCTTACTTCACACAGATCCTTCTTTTAATATACCAGCTTGGAAAGGGATTAGTCTTAAGCTATCGACATGCATGAAATGTTCAATACCATGACTACAGACTTACCTGATAAGCGCAATTCAATCAACTGGAAATTTTTGGTTTTGCATTCAACACGTCGAATAAAACTGTCTTAATGCATTAGAATTATACGTATGAAACATCCGGATTTGACAATATTGGAATATTTGGAAATATTCTAACCATCTCATCATAACGACGAAACTACCGCACATAATGAAAATACTACTGCATATAATGCTGGAAGCACGGCATATAAGGAAATTGCATGTACAACATGTAATGTGAGATCTACAGCGTTAAATAAACGAAAGTATGACACATAATGTGATTTCTACTGCATATAAGGAAAAAATCACCACACATAATGGGAACAGTGACTACTAATAATTCTTTGCAATTATAAAAAAAAAAATTCATATATAAGAATGTTCTACTACATATAACCAAGAATTTAGTACCACATATAATGAAATTTCTACTGCACATACTAAAATATCTACCACATATAATGAAATATCTACTGCATATAATACATTTTCTACCACATATAATGAAATATCTACCGCATATAAGCAAACAAGTAATAATAAGACGGTCATGGCAATTCATAGTGGTTACTCGTACTAGAAAGCAGTGTGCTTGTGCAGCAACAGGGGTGTAAAAATCCTGAAATTATTACTTGCCCTTAAATGAAATACAATGAAATGTTCTGGATTTTCACTCGCCCTGAATAAGAGTTCACTTGCCATGGTGAGTGGGCAAGTAATATTTACACCCCTGAGCAATAAGGAAGGTATCTGGCTACAAATATTCATGAAATACAAATATGAATATTACCTATGTGAAACCTGTAGCGCCCACATGTTGTGAGTAAATAGCCAGTTAACACATAAAGTACCTTACTATGACAGGATGTGACGTGAGATGTTGCTTAAGCATTGTTTTCTTTCTTTTTTTCGGATGATGTTTGATATACAACAACTGGTTGGACTTCATACTAATGACTTAGTGATTGCCTAATATCATTATTGTTGTTGAGAAGGTGTAATATTCTCAGGTGACATGTTATCTGTAACGAAGTCGTTGGGACCAACATTTCACTTCGAATAAAGCATCAGTTTGAATAATCCAAAGTGGTAAAATGTAACTGTTTAATGCATGATTTTAAGCTCACCTGAGCAAAGCTCAGGGTGAGCTTTTGTGATCACTTGATTGTGCATTGTGCGTCAACAATTCCATCAATCTTCTCCTCTGAAAATACCAGATGGACTTTCATCAAATTTTGCCAAAATGATACTTATGATAGCCTAATGCAAATCCCTTTTTTTTTCAATTTCATGAAAAGCTCTGGTTGCCATGGCAACCAGAAGATAAAATCTTTGAAATTCCTTTTTTTCAGAAATGTTTAGACCTACAGATTTGATATTTGGTACATAGCATCAGCTCATGTTGCCTCAATATCAGTGCAAAATTTGTGCCCCTGGGGTCACAACGGGCCACGCCCATGGCCACACCAAGATTTTTATATAGAACTATTGGGGAATTCTTGAAAAAAAACTTCTTTTCCAAAACTAGTCCATGGATTTTCACATTATTTACCTAACATGATACCTATGTTAGCCTTAGGCTAATTCCTAATCTTTCTTAAATTTCATGAAGAATTTTGGTTGCCATGGCAACCAGAAGCATAACTTCAACATGCGTTTTCTCAGAAACATACAGACCTACAGATTTGATATTTGGTACATAGCATTAGCTACTAAAACAAATATATGCATCAGGGTTTACATGAGGACACTCCTATGGGACCACACCCAGATTTTGTATTGAACTATATAAGGAAAACAAAAAAATCTTCTGAAACCATTGGTTGGATCTTGAAGAACTTTAGTTGCCATGGCAACAAGAATGCATAACTATAAAATGCCTTCTCTTAGAAACATACAGACCTACAGCTTTGATATTTGGTATATAGTATCCTCTCATGGTTCCAGCATTTCTACAACAATTCAAATTCAGGTGAGTGATTTAGGGCCATCTTGGCCCTCTTGTATATTTGTTCATGTATGTAGTAACAGCCTTGAAATAAATCTAAATGAAATAGTCCATGTTCGTATATAATTAAATATGATTTTAAAAAATATACTTTTGTTTTTATTGTAATTACCTTATATGTCGGCCATTTTGTTCCATGTGTTACTGCATCAATCAGTGTGTTTTCCTTCCAGGAAATATGAAATTAAACATGTTATTCTTCATTTACATTCATTAACTCATGTACATTTACAAAGATTGAGTATCGTAAATACAAAAGATACATTATACATTGCTGAATATGACTAGCACATATCACCATCGTCAAACCAACGCATTACACTGTATACAATATCACAGGCATTGTCAACGAATGTAGGATAAAATCCCCCCCGGACATAATCCCCCCCCCCATGAAATTTTGTATAGGCGGGACATAATCCCCCCCAGAAGTTTGTCAAGGCGGACATAATCCCTCCCAATAGATTTTACGGGGCGGACAAAACACCCCTCCTGAATTTAAGGAGGGATTTTCTCTTTTATTTGTATTATATATATAAGTGACCTGAATTTTCCAGGGCGGACAAAATCCCCCTCGTTATTGTATTTGCTTCGATAATTTTTTTTCACCTTTTCACGCCCGTTTAAGATATGTTAATAAAGGCCACCTCTGTCTTAATTGGTTTATTTGAACATTCCCTTAACTAATTACACCAGTTGATAATGCAAGTTATATTTTTCTTTTATTTGTATTATATATATAAGTGATCATGATATTACAACTTAGACTGAATTATCCACTAACTTCAGCTGGAGAACTTTCATTTAGTGGGACCCATATTTTTCCGGGACCTTTTCACGCCCCTTTAATGCATGTTAATAAAGGCCACCCCTGTCTAAATTGATTAATTTGAATTTACTTAACTAATTACACCAGTTAATAATAAATAAAGGTGTGAACATGAAAATAATGCTAAATACGAATAGTGGTAATTAACCAAGATAAGAAGAAAAAAGGCCGCAATGTAATATGTTTGGTGTCCTTAATTAATTAACATATGTCCAAGTTATCTCAATAAAATTTCTGTTCTGTTCTGTTATGTTCTTAAACGAGTGTGAAAAGGTGAAAAAAAAATCATTATCCAAGCAAATATAATAATGAGGGGGATTTTGTCCGCCCTGGAAAATTCACGAGGGGTGTTTTGTCCGCCCCGTAAAATCTATTGGGAGGGATTATGTCCGCCTTGACAAACTTCTGGGGGGGGTATTATGTCCCGCCTATACAAAATTTCATGGGGGGGGATTATGTCCGGGGGGGATTTTGTCCGTCCCCCATTGTCAACACAATGTTTATTTGAAAAAGGCTGTAATCACAGATTGTGATTCCAGATTACACTTCTGTCTAATGTCTGTTCGAATGATAGTGTTCTCGATCTTGTCTAGTGATAGCATGTAGGATTTGCTATCACTCAGTTGCTTCAAGTGGGATGTCAGCATTCTGACAGCACTGAGCAGTTCATTTACCGTGTATGTCTTATCTTCCTTTATGTCTTCGTCATCCTCATCTTTCTCCCCTTCCTTAGGTTTTGTTCTTCCTTGGGTTTTGTTGATTTCACTGCTTCATTATGTCCTTGTGTTGTCTGTGCATACGGGAGATCTCGTCCAGTTTGAGAAGTTTTTTTTTTGACAGCGGATGTCATCCTTGGGTCTTCCTCGTCTTCGGTGTGTTCAGTTTCTGTCAAACAGAACTTGGCATGACAGAAACCGTTCCTTATTGTCACTGGTGTCACCTCATTCCAGGACCGGCTCAACATTTCCAAGGCTTGGTAAACGTTGATTTTGGCATCCTCAGTGCCATCTCTGACAAGCACATACAGGACTCTTCCTGTAATGACATTTTAAGGGGTGGATGACACCCAGATCTATGGGCTGTGTCAGTTATATCACCTGCAGTCCTTTCACGTGTGGGTGGGCAGGACAGTTGTTTAGTACCATGCAGATTTTGCGTCCATTCTTTTTCATTCTGACATCAAGCTTTTGTAGCCAGTCCTGGAAAATCTTCCCTGTCATCCATGATCTTGCATTTGCCAGGTACTCAGTGGGAAGCGTATTTACATTTTTGAAACACCGAGGTTTCTGACTTGCCAATAACAAGCAATGGCAACTTGTCACTTCAACTCATATTTGCACAAATGAGGACAGCCAGTCAACATTTGCTGCGTTTGCCACCATGGCACTGCACATTTTTAAATTCCATCGTTTTGTTTGGCAGTAGCTGATAGAATATTGCAGTTTCATCAGCATTATAGATGTCATCTTGACTGTACTGTGATAGTACAGACTTCAGACAGTCCTGCCAGACAACAAAATCTCTGGAATTTGTGTCTACCGAGTTAAGTTCACCACAGACCTTCTTAATTGAAATGCTGTGACGGTCCTTGAACCTATCAAGCCAGCCAACTGATGCTTGTAAATCTGTCACTGACACTTTTGCAGCTAACTCCTCTGCATAGGTCCAGAGACAGGGATGTTTTCGCCCGTGTGTTCTTAAACCAAAACACAACTGCTTCCTAAAGCTCTCCGTACATTTCGCTGTGCATAACTTTACATTTAGGTTAGTATTGTTGATAGCCATCAATGATTTTCTTCTTGTTTAATCCAGGTAGACAGTGTACTGAGTGGGACATTGAACTTTCTGGCCACTTCAAATTCGTTTTCATTTTCTCTACTTCCATAAGTGCATCATATTTTTCTTCAATGCTTTCCACTTCCTTCTTTCTTTTTACCCCCTTCCTATTTTGAACTGACCCGGTTATCCTCCCATTGCTGGGCCCTTCCCCGAGTTGCTCAGTCCAAAATGAAAGAGATATGGAAGTTGATCTGGCTATCCCTCTATTGCTAGGTCCTTCATCAGATTGCTCAGCTAAGATATCGGCTGCTATAGTTGTAGAATTCATTCTCAAAGTGAGATGAGAGTAATAAAATCAGGCCACATTTATACCCTTCTTCATGTCAGTTTGTGTTATCGGTAATACACAAAGTAAATAACTCATCCTTAATTGCTTTAATCAGCACATTCCTTCCTTAATTTGATTGCCAATCAGTTGTAATCAATTTATGTGGTCCGTTAATTGATTGCCAATCAAATTCATATTCATATTAATGTGTGTGTGCTGAAGACATTACAGTGATCTCACATTCACATTTTGACAGGTAAGGTATGAAAACACAATGGCCGATCAGCGCATGGCAGACAGGTTCATATAAAGGTGTGAACAGGTGTTTAAACTGTATGCTGGGGGCCAAACTTTACTTTGGATAAAGGGTTATGTTTGAATAAACCAAACAAATAAAGGGTTGTGTTCATAGTAATTTATTATAAGGAAAAAAATTGGGACCAAAGGTCAGGTTCAGATAAAGGGTCGGCTTCGGATAACACGTTTAGGTAACTGGGATCTGGCTGTAATTACGATAAACAGGTACTTATAAGCTAAAGCGATATGTTGTGTCAAAAGATGCAATACAACAAATAATTGCCTTACTACAAAAGATTGGCATGGCCATGTATTTTCCTACTAATGCAATTGGACTGACATGAAATGACTGAGTCATTTGTAACATGACTTGATCATTATGTTTGATATTTCAAGAAGCACTACCAGCCTCTCCAGCAGACTCCGCTCACTAATGTATATTTGCCTTTTTACCTCATCTGAGAACACCATCCTCATGGTGAGCTATGAGGATCACCCTGTGTCCGTCGTCGTCCGTTGTGCGTCGTCAACAATTTGCTTTAAATGACATCTCCTCTAAAACCGCTGGACAGAATTTGATTAAACTTGACAGGGATGATGCTTGGGTGAACCTACACAAAAGTTGCTAAAATTAACTTGATCCATGTAGAACTCTGGTTACCATGGCAACAGAAGGAAAAGAAAAAAGGGAAAACTTTAAAAATCATCTCCTTCAAAATGTTTCGGTACAGATGTTCTTCTACCAAGATTGCTAAAAAAAAATCCGATCCGTAAAAAAACATGGCCATCAGGGACGGGGCTAATTTGCCTTATATGTATATAGTGAAACCTTTAAACGACCTCTCCTGTGAAACTGCTGGACAGAATTGATTAAACTTGGCAGGGATGATCCTTGGGTGAATCTTCACAAAAGTTGCTAAAATAAACTTGATCTTTGTAGAACTCTGGTTGATAGGCAATGTAAAGAAATAATTTATGAAAACATTTATTTTATTTATGAAATCATCTCTTTTAAAACTTCTGGCCAGATTTCAAAATATTTTAGTACAGATGTTCCTTGAGTAACCCTCTACCAAGATTGCTAAAACTATTCCGATCTGTAAGAAAACATGGCTGCCAGGGGTGGGGCTAATTTGCCTTATATGCTGGGTGATTGGTCTTGTCTAGTAGATTATCCCTATTGATTTTGGGATCTCTTGGTCAAAGATCAAGGTCACAGTGACCTCATAAAGAAAAATCGATAATCGATTTTGATCAATAACTGGAGAACGCTTGGGCCCAAATTCCTCAAACTTTATAGGTGATTGGTCATGACAAGTAGATGACCCCTATTGATTTAGGAGTCATTTGGTTAAAGGTCAAGTTCACAGTGACCTCAAATGTCAAAACCATTTCCGATCAAAAACCATAGAACACTTTGGCCCACATTCCTCAAACTTCATATGGTAATTGGTCAGGACTAGTAGATGACCCGTACTGACTTTGGGGTTGGGGGTGGGTGGAGCATAGGGGGGCATATGTGTCATTCAGACAAACATTGTCATACTTAATTTTTGTCCAGACCATAACACAAAAAGTATTGAAGGTATCAAGATGAAAGTTCATATGTGGATAGATCTCATTAAGGGGGAGTGCAGTGACCAAGAACCATAGTTCTTTTCACATAATCATGGAGTTATTGCCCTTTGTAAGTTTTTATACTTAATTTTTGTCTGGACCATAACTCATTAAGGATAAAAGGTTTCAAGATGAAACTTTATATGTGGATAAATCGCATTGAAGGTGTAATAATGGAGCTGAACAAGACTAAGTGGGCCTTCAGCCAAATAAATTAATGTATGTATTAATATTATTTATTTTCCTTGTTTAGCCAATATATTTACTTGCCTTTGACCTAATGTTTTTTTTAAAACCGTAAAGGTTTTAAATTTTATCAGTCTTAACTATGGTTATCAGATCACAAGTTATTGTTGTTGATATGCATTTGAGAAACAAAGAACATCATTTAAAATATAAATATACTTATGTAATTTACATGTATAGTAGAATTCCAACCTTGAGATTTAGAAAATTTATATTTCCTTTCTTGTTCTATTTTGATCTTACAGAGAAAGGGGTTTGTTAAGTAAAACAACTAGTGACTGATCTGCTGAAAGGGTGATGTTTAAACCAATGAAACATACAAATGATCATCAGATTTTTAATTGCACTTTACTGGTTTTTAGATAGAAATAATGAAAGTTGATATATTTTTTCTTCAGGAAATGAATCGGATTTTGATACTACTGCGATAGTGATAAAAGTTACATTAGGTGTAGGTAAGTTGTTTTTTGTTATGCTCACCGAAGGTGACGCATATAGTCGCCGCTTCGTCCGTCCGTCCGTCCGTTCGTCCGTTCGTCCGTCTAACTTTCCTTGTCCGGACTATTTCTCAGGAACTAACGGCTTGAATTCAACGAAACTTTATGGGAAGCTTTATTACCAAGAGGAGATGCGCATATCGTCAGCATGACCCGATTCCTAAATTTTTCACAGAGTTATGGCCCATTGACTTTTCGGCCTATAGTACATATTGCATGATTCTTGTCCGGGCTATTTCTCAGGAACTAATGGCTTGAATTCAACGAAACTTTATGGGAAGCTTTATTACCAAGAGGAGATGCGCATATCATCAGCATGACCCGATTCCTAAATTTTTCACAGAGTTAAGGCCCCTTGACTTTTTGGCCTATAGTTCATATTGCATGATTCTTGTCCGGGCTATTTCTCAGGAACTAATGGCTTGAATTCAAGGAAACTTTATGGGAAGCTTTATCACCAAGAGTAGATATGCATATCGTCGGCGTGACCTGGTTCCTCAATTTTTCACAGAGTTAAGGCCCATTGACTTTTCGGCCTAGAGTACATATTGCATGATTCTTGTCCGGGCTATTTCTCAGGAACTAATGGCTTGAATTCAACGAAACTTTATGGGAAGCTTTATTACCAAGAGGAGATGCGCATATCATCAGCATGACCAGATTCCTAAATTTCTCAAAGAGTTAAGGCCCCTTGACTTTTTGGCCTATAGTACATATTGCATGATTCTTGTCCGGGCTATTTCTCAGGAACTAATGGCTTGAATTCAACAAAACTTTATGGGAAGTTTATCACCAAGAGTAGATACCATATCTCGGGTGACCTGGTTCCTCAATTTTTCACAGAGTAATGGCCCCTTGACTTTTTGGCCTATAGTTCATGTTGCATGATTCTTGTCCGGGCTATTTCTCAGGAACTAATGGCTTGAATTCAATGAAACTTTATGGGAAGCTTTATTACCAAGAGTAGATACGCATATCGTCGACGTGACCTTGTTCCTCAATTTTAAGAGAGTTATGGCCCCTACTACCATGTTGTTGACTAATATTCATGTCATTTGCCTAATTTAACAGGAGATATCATTTAAACAAAACCCCACAAAATTCAATATGCTAGTAATGTCAATCATAATCATGTCAGCTTATTGTTGTTTAGGCCATTATACACTATTTCAAATATCCAGTCATATGTCAAGAGTGTTGGTTAACCTCTTTGATATGAGCACACATTGAAATGTATGACTTAATTTTTAGTAGTATAAAAACTTAAAAAAAATCAATGAAAGATCTGATGAGTAACACGTATTATCATATTAAATAGTAAACTGTTACTAAGTCTCCAAGTTAGAGTTGGTAAAACATCTCATCTGATGAGGAGAATAGATATGATTTAGGAATGGGGATTTCAACATATCCTCCCACCCATTGACCAAGGCCTTATTTGTAACAATGACGTTCTTCGGGGAGCATCTGTCAGTTCTACTGACTTTCTTGTTTCTTTCTAAATAAGGTCATTTCGGGTCTTTATCTTACCATCAGCTCATACAAGTATATATATAATTTTGCAATTGATTCCAACAATTAAAGCTTTTTTCCCCACTAATGAACAGAAATTTTGTTGGAAAAAAAAAACCATTACCTATTTCACTAATCTGCATACATAAACTGTATTTTTAGCTCACCTGAGCACAACGTGCTCAAGGTGAGCTTTTCTGATCGCCTTTTGTCCGTCGTCCGTCCGTGCGTCCGGCGTCAACAATTGCTTCAAACAACATCTCCTCCTAAACGGCTTGGCCAATTTGAAAAATATTTTGCAGGAATGTTCCTTGGATGAAGCTCTACTAAAGTTGTATAAATGGTTCTGGTCCATTGCATAATTAGGTCACAGGAGCTAAAATAGATTTTAAAAATGCAAACTTTGAAAATCTTCTTCTGCAAAAAAGGCCTATGTAGCATCATCTAATGGTTCATTACCAAGATTGTTCAAATCATAGCCCTACGGTGATAAATGCCCCCGCACCAGGGGTCACTTGTTTTACATAGAGTTATATAGGAAAATCTTTAAAAATCTTCTTCTATGAATCCATAAGGCCTAGAGATTAGATATTTGGTATGTAGCATCATCTTATGGTTCATTACCAAGATTGTACAAATCATGACCGTATGGTGATAAATGCCCCCGCACCAGGGGTCACTTGTTTTACATAGAGTTATATAGGAAAAAACTTTAAAAATCTTCTTCTATGAATTCCATTAGGCCTAGAGCTTAGATATTTGGTATGTAGCATCATCTAATGGTTCATTACCAAGATTGTTCAAATCATGACCCTATGGTGATAAATGCCCCCGCACCAGGGGTCACTTGTTTTACATAGATTTATATAGGAAAAAACTTTAAAAATCTTCTTCTATGAATTCATAAGGCCTAGAGCTTAGATATTTCATATGTAGCATCATCTAATGGTTCATTACCAAGATTGTTCAAATCATAGCCAAACGGTGATAAATGCCCCCGCAAGGGGTCACTTGTTTTAAATAGATTTATATAGGAAAATCTTTAAAAATCTTCTTCTATGAATCCATAAGGCCTAGAGATTAGATATTTGGTATGTAGCATCATCTAATGGTTCATTACCAAGATTGTTCAAATCATGACCCTATGGTGATAAATGCCCCCGCACCAGGGGTCACTTGTTTAACATAGAGTTATATAGGAAAATCTTTAAAAATCTTCTTCTATGAATCCATAAGGCCTAAGTTAGATATTTGGTATGTAACATCATCTTATAGTTCATTACCAAGATTGTACAAATCATGAACTTATGGTGATAAATGCCCCCGCGCCAGGGGTCACTTGTTTTACATAGAGTTATATAGGAAAATGTTTAAAAAAATCTTCTACTATGAATCCATAAGGCCTATAGCTTAGATTTTTGGTATGTAGCATCATCTAATGGTTCATTATCAAGATTTTCAAAATGGTGGCCCTTTGGAGATAAATGACCCCGCACTAAGTCTTCTCCTCTGAAACCATAAGGCCCAGTGCTTATATATTTGGTGTGTAGTATTGTGAGGGCTAAAATGTTTAAGATTGAGTTATATCAGAATTCTTGTCTGTTTAAAAACCTTGTAATCAGTTGTAGCAATGGTACTCAGGTGAACGTTTCAGGGCCATCATGGCCCTCTTGTTCAATTTCTTAACAACACAGGAAAAGAATGTCTTGCATGTCCTTAAGTGTTATTGCTTACTAATTGTTATTTTTACTGTGTATGGAAATTTCTATATCTGTGGCAAAATAGAAGGTTTTTTTACCATCTTAGTCAATTAGGAAGTGTAAAATAATATGGAAAGAAAAAACATATTGGTTCGAATAAAAATGCATGGCTGGTCATTTTGTATGCATGATTAAAAAATAAACCTTTTATTGACATCTGAAAAAAGTGATTTTCAACATTATTATAACTTAAATGAAACTTTACAGAAATGTTTGATAACAACATTAAATATCACTATCTTACTTCCTTCTTTAAGAATATCCAGAGTGTTACAAAGTGAACAGGTCGTATTTGTTGTTAGTCATACATATTTAACAGAATTAAAATTGTACATTGCATGTTCACAGATGATCGACAGAAATTAAAATACAGTTTTCTACTCTCCTCATTGATGTTGGTGAAGTCTTTATTTCCTGAAAAATTTCAACTCCACAAGTGTAGCTTACTCTAAACGAGGAAACACTATTTTGGTTAACTTTACATTGACAAAACCGATTAAATATAGAATACGGTATCCCTGAATCAGGTGTTTATGGTACAGTATGACACGTTCTGCAATATGGGGTCTTCACCAGTTAGGGGTAGTGATTTCGTAAATTCTGCCTATGAAGTTAACAGATTTTATCAGCCAAGTGACAGCAAATGAAAATAGAATATCAAAATATAGGTTTTATAATTTAGATATAATTTAAATATTATCTTTGACTGTATTGTCTTTGATTGGGAAACCACCTATTTTTGTGTCACCTGCTGTAAGCAGAGGTGACGGTTTTCCGTTGTCTGTCTGTCCATCCGTCTGTCTGTCCATCAAACTTTTTCCGTCATTTAACAGGTGACACACATATTCCAGAGAACACTTTTGATCTACGATCATTTCTTTTTAGCTCACCTGAGCATAGCTCAGGGTGAGCTTTTGGGATACTTGATTGTCCGTCGGCCGTCGTCCGTCAACAATTTGATGTTTACACACTAGAGGCCACAATTTTGATCCAATCTTCCTCAAACTTGGTCAGAATGTTTGTCTTGATGATATCTTGAACCCTTTCGAAAATGGGTCAGGTTGGATCAAAAAGTAGGTCAGTAGGTCAAATCTTAGAAAAATCTTGTTTACACACTAGAGGCCACAATTTTGATCCAATCTTCATCAAACTTAGTCAGAATGTTTGTCTTGATGATATCTTGAACCCTTTCGAAAATGGGTCAGGTTGGATCAAAAAGTAGGTCAGTAGGTCAAATCTTAGAAAAATCTTGTTTACACTAGAGGCCACAATTTTGATCCAATCTTCCTCAAACTTGGTCAGAATGTTTGTCTTGATGATATCTTGAACCCTTCCGAAAATGGGTCAGGTTGGATAAAAAAGTAGGTCAGTAGGTCAAATCTTAGAAAAATCTTGTTTGCACACTAGAGGCCACAATTTTGATCCAATCTTCCTCAAACTTGGTCAGAATGTTTGTCTTGATGATATCTTGAACCCTTCGAAAATGGGCAGGGGAAAAAAAGTAGGTCATAGGTCAAATCTTAGAAAAATCTTGTTTACACACTAGAGGCTACAGTTTTAATCCAATCTTCCTCAAACTTGGTCAGAATGTTTGTCTTGATGATATCTCAAACCAGTTTGAAAATGGGTGGGGCCGGACCGAAAAGTAGGTCAATAGGTCAAATCTTAGAAAAATCTTGTTTACACACTAAAGGCCACAGTTTTGATGCAATCTTCCTCAAACTTGGTCAGATTGTTTGTCATGATGATATCTCAAACCAGTTTGAAAATGGGTGGGGCTGGATAGAAATGTATCTTGTTTATACTCTGAGGGCAACTTTTTGGCCAATCATCCTCAAACTTTGGTAGAATGTTTGTCATGATGATATCTTTTGTGGATGGGGTCAGAAAATTCCTGAACATTGTTTCACCTCATCATCTTAATTTTTGTACAGGCAATGAATGATACTTTTCTCAGGTGAGCGATCTAGGGCCATCTTGGCCCTCTTGTTCCCTTTAGTATAGTAACTTAATGTTGATGGGTAAAATAGATATTAATTTAGTATAAATGTCCATCAAAAGTAAATATGTCCTATAAAACTTATACATATGCAGGTCAATGGTCAAGCTTATAATAATGTTATCCACTCTAGATGTTTTAATGACATTTATGTGATCTTCAAAAGAGTAAGGAAAATAGTTGTGCTCTATAGAAGCATGCGTAACTTCATGTTTTGTTGTTGATGTTGTTTTTAATGGGTAGGTATTATTTACTACTTGCACATGTATGTATGACAGGTGATCATTATATTCAAGAACTTTTTCAGTCCACAAAGATCAGATCTAGCATATTAACAGTAAAGTGCAATCCTTTTCTAATGATTTTAGTCAAAACAGATTATTTTGACTCTTTCATGGAGTCATTTATTATGCAAGACTTGAGAATAACAGTTCCTGTTATTATGTCTTTCCATGTCAGCAAGTAAAGTATATCATATTCTGTGTCACTTTGGGTATAGTTCTTAATTACATGGTACTAGAGAAAACTACAATTAATGATGAATTTTGCTCCACTATAAAGTAACGAAACTCTATCAGGCTATTGAAGACAAGCGCCGATCTTAGCTGTAAGGGCCACAATGACAGAATTAAACATTGAACATCTACAACACCCACAGTATAGTCCAGATTTGGCCGTTTGTGATTTATTTCTTTTTCAAAAGTTAAAGATCAGTTGCAGGGCCATAGATTTAAGTCTAAGGAAGAGCTTTTTGGTAGTGCTATTATGATGGCATTGAGGATGTTGCCACATGATGGCTTACGTCACGCCTTTGATTCTTTGTTAGAGAGATGCAACTAGTGCATTAGTGTACATGGAGTCTGCTTTGAAAAAGAGTAAAATTTTATTAACCTATGGTAGAAAATTTTACTTTTTTTAGTAAAGGTTTTTGAATATAATGATCAACCTTCATATATTGTTGGATGAAAATGCATTTTTTTTTCAGCTCTTTTTTTTGAGGGAGTTCTGCTGATATGGTTGTGGAAAAAAGGTAAGTTCAAAATATACGAGAATAAACAGTGAATACAACTGTATAATGTAAATGCTTAGAATATTTGTAATATTTCATTAAAACGATTTTATTGGAATAATCTTGTACCTGTTGTTTAAGAAAGATAAAAATACCCTTGCCAAATTCTTCTATATTTTCTTTTTATTGTCATACAATCATTTTTATGCACACTTTATATCTCCTTTACTGATCCCTATTGATTTTGTGGTTATTAAGGTCGAAGGTTAAGGTCGCATTGACCTTCATTGTGAAAATTGTCTCAGATTGATGATTTGAAAAGGCTTGAGCCTAAAACCCTCAAACTTAACGGGATGTTTGGCAATGAAGAGTAGATGAACCTTTTTGATTTTGTGGTTACTAGTTCAAAGGCTAAGGTCACAGTGGCTTTGAATGTGAAAATTGTTTTCAACTGATAACTTGAAAACTTTTGAGCTCACATTCCTCAGATGTAATAGAGAATTGGTCAGGCTTAGTAGATGACACGTATCAATTTTGGGGTGACATAGTCAAAGGTAACCCAAATTTTTCTGTATCAGTAGTACCCATTTCATTTAGTGATGTTTTTCTGTTGTAATGTGTTTTCAATATTGCCTTTCAGGCCTTGCTTCTGATTTCATTTCCAAAAGGTTTTGATCATTTCTGTAAAATGGATGGTAACTTATAGACAAAACTCTGTGTACTCTGACTGAAATAGGCACTACTGTACTGATTGACCTTTGACTATGTCACCCAAGGTCATTTTCTCAAGGTTGCAGACAAAGTAAGTTAAAAATTTTCATTGGCCACAGAAATACCAACAAAGCACAATGGTTGCTCATTATTCCCCATAAGCAGAGGATGTGCTGTGACCTTTATCTGAAATCATTTTACAAGGTCAAATGCACATGCTATGTCCATCTCATATCTTTTGAAACCCTTTAACCATAGGCAGTCTAATTTGGCACAATCATTGCTTATAAACTTAACCAAAGTCATTTGTTGAAGTTAAAGTGAGAAGTGTACCAACCATATTGAAGTGCAACCCTTTTCAAATGATTTTAGTCAATTTTTAGCTCACTATTTGAGCTATTGCGATCACCCTGCAATCATCGTCTGTCGTGCATCATCAAAAATATGCTTTAAACGACATCTCTTTTAAAACCTCTGGGTAGAAACTGATGAAACTTGGCATGAGTGATCCTTTGGTGGCCCTTCACTATAGTTGCTAGAATTAAATTGATCAATACAAAAATCTGGTTGTCATGGCAACCAACAGAATTTTACTTTCAAAACTTCTCTGAAACCAGGAATCCACATTTCCTTTGTAATAAATGGTCACCCCATAACTCTTTATCATAATTGCTAAAATAAAGTATGAGGCCCCTAGGGGGTCTAGTGGTTTCCTAATTTTAGCTCTATATAGATTTTAAAATTCTTCTATGAAGTCAATGGCCAGAGTATAATTTCATTAAGCACAAATGGTTTTCTCATGACTGTCTACCAGAATCGCCAAAATAAAGTTGATACCTTGAAAACCTGAGGTCCCAAGGGGGTTGGTTAGATTCCTTATATATTCTATAAAATTAATAAAATTCTTCCCCTATGAAAACAAAGGTTAGAATTTAAATTCTTTGGGCATGTATGGTCACCTTATCATAGCTTATGGCTACCTACCATAATTGCTACAATAAAGTTGATCTCTTGATATTTCCTAACTTAAGCTCTTTATAACAATTTTCAAAATTCTTCTTTTATGAAGCCAATGGCCAAAAATTAGGTTCATATTAAAACAATGGTCACTTCTTGGCATAATTGCTAAAATAAAGTTGATCCCATAAAAAATGAGGCCCCTAGAAGTTAGATTGTTTCCTCACATACTCCATATAGAAGATTTGAAAAATCTTTTTATAATGTTTTATGAAACCAATGGTTAGAATTTAGTTTCATTTTAAAACAACGGTCACTTCATGGCATAATTGCTAAAGTAAAGTTGATCCCATAAAGCTGAGGCCCTTGAGGTTAGATTGTTTTCTCATATACTCCATATAGAAGATTTGAAAAATCTTATTTTGAAACCAATGGTTAGAATTTAATTTCTTTTGTCATGTATGGTCACCTCATGGCTGTCTGCCATTATTGCTGATAGAAAGTTGATCTCTTGAAAAATGAAGCTGATATGGAGCTTGGTAGTTACCTAATATAGCTATATGTAGAAAATTTCAAAAAATTTCCTCTATGAAGCCAATGGTAGAATATAATTTCTTTTTGTTCAATTGGTCACCTCATGGCTGTCTACTATTATTCCCTAAAATAAAGTTGATCCTATGAAAAACAAGGCCTCCAGATGATTGACTAATTTAATTCTTTTCATCTGAAACTTTATTCTGGTTGCTGCTTGAAGTATTAATATAAAGTGATTTGAATGGCTTTAAGTAAGCTTATATACTCTGGTGAGTGATCTAGGGTCATCATGGCCCTCTTGTTATTATTATGACATCATAATCTACTTATTATTTTGCTTTAATCATATATGCATATGTTGGTCAAGGATGGAGAACGATACAATTGTACAGCAGTGTGCTGTTATCAAATTTTGCAGTTTTGCATGTTTTGGCATGACTACTTACAAATATGTATTTACACAACTTTCATCGTATTTCAGAAAGAACAGATGAGAAACCTTATAATTCTGAACAGTTTGAATCTGGAAAAATAATTAATTTATGCTCAAAAGCCTTGACTGGAACTTCAATTGATGTGGAGAATAGGAATGATAGATTAAGATCTAGTATGTTTGAGATGTTGGGGTCAAAATTGCCTCTGCATCATGGATCACTTGATTCCACAAATGAGTTCAAAAATGGGTCATGTGGGGTCAAAAACTAGGTAAATCTTAAAAAAATTTTGGCCAAAAAATTGGGGTTTGTCTACATCAAATCTCGGATGAATTCAAAACTGTGCCACATGGGATCAAAAAGTAGGTCACCGGGCAAATTTTAGAAAAATCATGTGAACACTCTAGGGGCCTACATTTTTGTACCAGTCTTCATTAAACTTGATAAGAATGATGAATCCATGAATTCCAAGTTGAGTGCAAATCAGGTGGGATCAAAATCTAGGTCACTTAGTCAAATGTTAGAAAAGCACTCAAGACGCCACATTTTTTGTCATTATGCCTAACACAGCAATCTTACTCAGGTGAGCGACACAGGGCCATCTTGGTCCTCTTGTTTAACTCTTTCCCTCATATAGACTCATTTTGACGCACTCAATAGGTACCACATAAAGCCTGATCTGCAGAAAGCCAAACTCAAACCTTACCAAATTTAATTGTAAAATCCTCATTACCAGACCACTGAGGAGCAGCGAACAGCATAAAACCTGATCAGCCTGCGAGTTACTCGCAGGCTGATCTGGTTTTATGCTGTTCGCATAGGTCTTTTCATGGTATCCTCTATGAGGGAAAGGGTTAATCACATGGTTCTTGAGAAAGCCATAATCAATTGTGAGCATTACTTCACCATACTCTGAGCCAAACTCTGTTGGGCTATTAAAGACAAGCACCCAGAACTTGCCATGTTGGGTTTCATTTTGCACCATGATAACGCCCCCATATATCTCAGCTGTTGTGTAAGGGCCACAATGAAAGAATCAAACTTCTACTGTTTTGTCCAAATCTGTGATTTCTTTCTCATGGCTTTTGGGAAGAACTTGGTAGTGCTATTATGGTGGCGTTGAGAGTGTTGTCAGGTAACAACTTAGTCATGCCTTTGATTCTTGTTTGGAGGGATGTAACAAGTGCATTAGGTCACACAGAATCTACTTTGAGGAGTAAAGTTTTATTGACCAAATATTGAAATTGATAATTTCATAGAAAAAGTTTTCAAATATAATGATCACCCCTTGTATATTTCTTTGTAATAGTTTACCAGTATTCATTCATTTATCAGTTCTCATTTTGTCCAACTTTCATGTTAGATGTCAAGTTTTCTTTAAACTTCTTTTTTAGGGTATTTAAAGTGGTTTTCAGAAGGTATGTTTTATTTGTTTGTTGTTTTAAACATCACTTTTCAATAACAAATATAGAAAAATACAGTTTACTTTTTAAATTATAAATCTTCAAATTTAACTTCATCTATGTTATCTGGTCTTTTCAAAAAAAATTGTAAAATCAGTTATTGAAATACATATTTACTTTTCTGTTAATTGCAAATATTTTTATGCAGATTCATCATTTCTTGATCTTTATTTTTAGTGGTGGTTACAGGCTTTAGAAAAAGGAAGAAACATGAAGCTGAATTAAAAAGAGTCAAAAGTAAGTTGGTTAAACCATATATTCACACACTATGAATTTAGAATGATGAAGGAAGAAGGTCTGTTTTCAGTTATTATGTCTGTTAGTATTGAAATTTAATGTTTCTCTGCAGTTTATTCTTCACTCCAGGAGATTTTCGCTCATCAGCGCAACATGCTCAAGGTGAGCCATTGTGATAACCTTTTGTCCATTGTGTGTCGTCTTGTGCGGCATCAACAACTTCCTTTAAAAGACATCTCCTCTGAAATGGCAAGGCAGAAATTGATGGAATGTGGCATGTCGAGTGATCCTTAGGTGGCCCTTTACAAAATTTTGTTAAATAAACTTGATCCATGCAGAACTCTGGTTGCCATGGCCCTTATAATGAGAACACTAGGGGGTAGCCTAGTTTCATAATATACATGTACACAATATAGAAAATTTCAAAATTCTTATATGAAGGCAATAGTTAAAATTTAATTTCTTTTAGCACAAATTGTCACCTCATGGTTGTCTACCATTATTAAAAAGACAAACATGATTCTTTGAAAAATGAGGCCCCTAGGGGTTCGGCTAGTTCCCTTATATACTCTCTATAGAAAATTTCAAAATTCTTCTGTGAAACCAATGGCCATAAAAAATTGTATTTAGTATAAATGGTCACCTCATGGCTGTCTACCATAATTTGTAAAATAAAGTTGATCCCTTTAAAAACGAGGACCCTAGGGGTCACCTAATGAAATGGCAACAGGCATATAGTGTTACACCTGTCCATATATAATTGTGCAGGAATTTGTGTCCTGGCTGTAACTTTGTTATATATGGTGGTATCATATATATCGTATTCATATGCTAGTTCTCCATACTCAATATTTTTGCTCCATTGGTTGGTTAGTTGGTCTATATACCAAATCTTTTCTAAGTGATAACTTCCAATGAAATTGACCCTTTGGTCTGTGTACATGTATTTCTTATATCCAGTCAATGACTCCAGTTTTCCCGATACTCTTGTGCTTCTAAAAGTACCGATGCTTTAATATTTTGGATAACCTTTACTTGCCTTTGTACCAGTTTATCAGCCCAAACTGCTTAACATACATATACAATGTATGTACATTATAAACCAAAGTAGTTTTACAGCAAACTAGACTTGCCAGCTTATACCATGCTACCACTAAAGCTGTGTAGGAAAGGTTGAAAATGACTTTTCATATCCCAGCAAAATAAAAATGGAATAAGAGCTTGATTTAATTCATGAATATGGAGACCAATGTCAGTTATCCTTGTGTCAGCATGGAAGTATGTTGCACTGATTGCAAGCTGTAATCTTATACAATTACATTAGAGAGAAGTAAATGCATGCATTTTATAACAGCAAGATTTAACAAGGTGATATCACATCTCTGATATGAATACTGTTATGATATATAGAAATGTGACAGTTGATCCCAAGGTATGAAGGTGGTAGGACAGTGGCTGTAATGGCATACGGACTGCATAATTATGTTTCACAAACATCTTTTGTTTATGTGTTTCTTGTATATCCTGAATAAAGAAGTATTTACACCCCACAAACAAAGATTGAGATGGGGTATATAGGAGGCAGTGTGTAGGTTTGTTTGTTTGTAGGGATGTACGTCCTTGACAAATATTTTGTGGCACTGTTCCATAAAAAAAAGACAGTCCGTCTGTGGCAAAATCAAAATCAAGTTACTGTTTTACAGCTTTAGTTCTAATAAAAAGCCACATGGTGGGGGTATTCACCACCTTCAGTGATTATGATAGATTTAGTTTCTTCTGTTCCATTCTGAATATGTTACTTTCATTTCTGTTAAGGTGAGGTACTGGATACTGAAGATAGATTTGTGGCACTGTTCCATTCTGAATATGTTACTTTCATTTCTATTAAGGTGAGGTACTGGATACTGAAGATAGATGTGTGACACTGTTCCATTCTGAATATGTTACTTTCATTTCTATCAAGGTGAGGTACTGGATACTGAAGATAGATATGTGACACTGTTCCATTCTGAATATGTTACTTTCATTTCTATTAACGTGAGGTACTGAATACTAAAGATAGATGTGTGACACTGTTCCATTGTGACACTGTTCCATTCTGAATATGTTACTTTCATTTCTATTAAGGTGAGGTACTGAATACTAAATATAGATTTGTGACCCTGTTCCATTCTGAATATGTTAATTTCATTTCTATCAAGGTGAGGTACTAAATACTAAATATAGATTTGTGACCCTGTTCCATTCTGAATATGTTAATTTCATTTTTATTAAGGTAAGGTAATGGATACAAAAGGTAGATTAGTGACACTGTTCCATTCTGAATATGTTACTTTCATTTCTCTTTAGTTGAGGTACTGGATACTAAAGATGGATGTATGGAAGAATATCTGCTTGGTAAGCTACTCATGTCTAATAAACTGTCTCATTGCAAATGTTTTAAATTGTATAGATATTTGATCTTACCCTTACTACCGTTAAACATTGTGACAAAAGGTTGGTATCAACATTTTTTATCCACTTTCAAACTTTGAAACATTATGTTTGACTGGTAATGAGGCTCAAGGCTCAAGTTCTTGGAAACACTTAATTATGATCTCAGACTCAGCTCCAGCATTATGCATCTAATCGTCATACAATTTTTTTTTGGAATAATCGGTATAAAATTGATTTTGACCTAAATCCTGATCCAGTAAAATCTTAGTTAACAAATGTTGACAAGTGTCAATCATTTTAGGATATTCCATCTTGAAATGGGAGTTTCACGATGCATGTCTTTCTACATGATTGTCTAATGGCAGATCTCATTACACTCTTCTGATTTAAATGTGAAAACACACCAGTTAAAAATTTAAACATTTTTAAGTCCATCATGGACTCCAGTATCTTCAATATGTTGATTTTGGGCAATAAATTAAGAAAGAAGAGGGGATGATGTTTCACTTGCAATGTTTAGAAAAAATAAATTGACTTGGCCCAGAACTCGTACGGTATTATAAAGTTACATAAATTTGTTTCAGTAACAGCGTCTGTTGTGTTGGTCTCCATGCTCAGAACTATCTTTTATTTTTTGCTTCAATTACATTTTGTCCTTTTTTTCACCGATATATATATATATATATATATATAATTTTATTGATAATATATATAAGAAATTTGCAGTTGCTTTTCTTAACTTATGCCAAATATCTTTTTTAAAGATATTTCTTGTTTTTAGGTTGAGCATAAAAATCATACTTCAGTATAGTATTTATTTTCATAACACCTGGAAAGATGGTCGAAATAGAGACATTTTGGTTCATGCTAATTGACCTTTTGATTTTAGAGTTTGTACACTTTTTTTTCATGACCGTTAGATTTTGTACCTCTAAAGTCAAGGTGACATGTTTAACTTTTACAGTGTGTTCAGTAAGCTTTGTCTGAGGAATAACTTCAATTCTTATCAACTCTTTTATTTCAAATGTTAAACTATTGCCAATCATGACCCTGTGAACCTTTTTAGTTAAGATGTCAGGGTATCTTATTCAAACAAATGATATTAGGCCATAATGAAATTTGAAGAGCATAATTTTTATGTATTTCACAAACATCTCTACTGGTCTCATTGGCCAATTGATAAGAGAGTCCTCCCCTGAGGTTATGGGTATAAAGAAATTTGGAATTTAAAAATCCCAGTCATAAAAATGGTACTGGTATAGCTCCCATGCTTGGCACTCAGCAAATAATGGTAGTTTCAAAACTAGTTGGCCCAGTGTCGGGATAATGTGACTGGGTATGGTATTATGCCACTTGTCTAAGGCGTGTTATTGCAAGATGGCAGCACTATAATATCCTTCTCATGTACACAAACGTCCCCAAATGACTGAAATACTGTCTGTGGGATGTTAAACCCAATTGAACAAACTAACATCTCTTGCTTATGTGTCCCTTGCATATCCTAAATATATAGAAGTTTTTATTCTGTTCAATTCTGATTATGTGACTTTTGTTTCTATTTAGATATGGAACTAGATATTGAAGTTGGATGTGAGGCTGAACCTCTGATTGAAAAACTACACGTTTTTCATACTGGTATATTGTTTTATCAAGTTTTTTAGGTTGTTGATAGGCAAACAAGTTCTTATAACTTATACTTTTTGTCTCATTGGTTCCTGTGTTGAACTTATACTTAGCACATTTAAAGGTCATGATCACTGGACTGCAGACACGTTATCAGATGCTGTTATATGGTCAACATTAAGTTGAAGCATTAGCATATCCTCAACACCTTTCTTAATTTAGAACCATTGTTTAGGCGAATTTTGGAATACTCAGTTATGATCTCATTTCAAATCTAAACAGAATCTTATGGCTATACAGTTTCAACTTTTGGCATGAAAATTGTACTCATAATTATTTTTGAGGATAATGTGCCAGATTTTGTATTTAAAAAGAGGACCTTTTATTTAACTATGTCTTTCTAACAGGGTGAGGGATATAGCTGTCTCTATGACTGCCTATTATACTTGGTTATTTGAAGAATCTGCTGAAATAGTTATATTTCATTTATGTTATTATTTGTTCTTCAGATTATGTGAATGATTCTACCAATAAATGTCAACAGGAGAACACTGATGAACTTAAAACTGATAACACACATAGCGAGAATGATTCACTGAAAATCATAGTAAGTATTGATTAGATATGATTTTAGCTCACCTGAGCAAAACATGCTGATAATCAAGTGTCTGTCTTCAACAATTTACATGAATCCAGTAGACACAAACTGTTGAGATCCTAGGGTATATATAGGTATGTTACCAATACCCTATCCAGACACTTAGGAAAGTTTGAAAGCATAAAAAATGATGGCACCCCTGTGTCATAAAAAATACTAGCTTGTTAAAGGGGATTTAGATTATATACTAGTAACTTTCCATTTTTCTTACTTGATATGAAATATAGTTGCTTATTTATACCATTGATAGGCTTAGAGCCACATTTTGTCTGCACTGGTGTGCTTGAACCAGAATCTTGGATCCGGTCAGATATGCAGGGTAGCACCTATGGCTGATTGTGCCATTCTTAACTTGTTCCTTATTCTGAATTAAATGCTGTTGGTGTTTGAATGAGCTCAAATAATGTAGGAATGTAGGCAGTGATATAATATTGGAGTGAAAATGTCCACATTGCGATATATATTAGACAGGAATTTTCCACCTTGCAGGAAGGGAAATATCCTCCTTTTCAAAACTAGCAGGAGGGGAATAGTTCTTGATTTTTAATGCAATTATGTGAAAATAGGAAACACTATAAAGTATATTAAAAAAAATATATATTTAATATAGGCAATGATAAAAATGTAAGTATATAGATGAATTTTAAATACTATTTCCAGTGTTTTCACTTGCTGATTTGAAAACTTTTGAGAACTAAATTTAAAAACACAACATGCATTATCAAAGGTAGTTTGTATAGCATAAGATGCATAGAGCACTTAGGTTACCAAGCATTATATGTTAAGCATTACACATTCAGTGATATACAGACTCTGAAAAAAATTAAAATCCATACCGTAATTGTCATACAAGTAAAGTTTCACTTCTTCTTATCGTAATTTTATTGTGATTTTCTGTTTGCTTATAATTATTAAAACTTAGCAACCAGTTTGTGTTATATAACCAGTATGCCCATAAGTATTTTAACTTACCAACTGGTCTGAATGATCTTATTAGTAAGCAAGTAATTATTCAAATGTAGCAACCAGAGTGATCTGACCAGTATGTCTTTAAGTCATTAAACCTAGCTATTGGTTTTTAGCTCATCTCAAGGTGAGCTATTCTGATTACCATGATTGCAACACTGTGCATTGTGCATTGTCATTAATATGCTTTAAAAGACATCTCCTCTGAAACCAGGGGCCGCCGTGGCCGAGCGGTTACAGTCATGGACTACAAATCTCTCAGCCCCTCACTGCTGTGGGTTCGAATCCCAGTAGGGACTTAGGATTTTTCATGTGAGGAAGCCTTCCAGCTGGCTTGCGGTAGGTCAGTGCTTCTACCCGGGTACCTCTGTGTACTCGGGGTCTTCCTCCATCTGTAATTAGCTGGACGTCGCGATATGGTTGAAATATTATCGCAGCGACGGTAAACCCTAATACAACAACAATCCTCTTAAACCACTCAGTAGAAATAAATACAACTTGGCATAAATGATCCTCAGGTAAAATAACCTTCATCCATGCATATCTCTAGTTGCAATGGCAACCAACATAATTTTATTTGAAAACATTTTAACATACGTTACCTCCGAAATTAGTGCTCACAATTTCATTTGGCAAAATGGTCACCTCCTACCATAATGGCTGATATAAAATAAAGTTCCTTATTTAAGCCGGTTTTAGGCATAGACCCACAAATGATATAAATTACTACCATAGACAGAATGAAAACATACTTTTTTGTCTGTAATTTCTGACCATTTTACAGTTTGTCAATCTTCTCTCTTGAGTACAATCTTTGATACAAATTGAATTCTTCTTTCATAGGACAACAGTTCTATGGAGAAGGTTAAACCTGATTACAGAAATCCCACTGTAGAGGCTTCCAAAGAAGGTGTTGTAAATATGATATCCAAAACAGACTTTACTACTCACTCTGATGAGCTCGAACCAGATTCTAGAACCAGTCAGGTTTGTAGAATAACACATATGGCACATTTGTCATTCTAAATGTGTTCCTTATTCCGAATGAAATACTATGGGTGTTTACAAAGAGCTCAAATAATGTAGGCTTTAAAACAAAATTGGAGGGAAAATGACTGCCTTAACGGGAATTGTCCGTGATTCTAAATACAGTTGTGCAAAAATAGGTGGCACTATAGAATTGAAATTCACACCTATTATATAGTCAGCAGATTGTCACCTTCCAGGTCCAACCCAGAGTGGGGAGATAATTTACAATCTCAGGAAGGAAATGGTGTCAACATAATGCAAACAATGCCGAGAATGTTGAGAATGTGAATATTGTTAATTGTCAAATGAATTGTTGCTGAAAGTATGCGTATAATAATAACTGGTTTGAATGATCTTATCAGTATGTGAGTAATTATTCAAATGTAGCAACCGGTTTAAGTGATCTGACCAGTTTGCCTTTAAGTCATTAAACCTAGCTGTTGTTTTTTTAGCTCATCTCAAGGTGAGCTATTCTGATATTCTAAGTAGAAATAAATGACACTTAGCATGAATGATCTCAGGTAAAATAAACTATCCATACAGAACTCTAGTTGCCATGGTACTGCATGTCAACCAACATAATTTCATTTTAAAATCTTCTAAAAAACTTTATCTCTGAAATTAAGGCAGACAATTTCACTGGGTAAAATTGGTCACCTTCTACCATAATAGATAAAATAATGTTTATCCCATGAAACAGGAGGCCCCCATAGGTTCATCTAGTTTCCTTATATACTCTTTATAGACAATTTCAAAATTATTCCCCTCTGAAAGAAATGCTCAGATTTAAATTTTGTTCATGGTGCATTGCATTGTTGATTCTTGAAAAATGAAGCCTACAGATGATTGGCTAGATTCTTATGTAATCTGTAGAGAAACATTTGAATCTGAAATATGTAAAAGATTATTTAAAATTCTACAGTTGAAGATACTGCAAACAAACATAGAAATAATTATTCCTTGATTTAGAAATGAAAGCTTAATAAAACGATGAGTCCTTATTTATGGCAAAACCCCAGACTATTTTGCCCACAGAAACGAAAAGCCTCACTTAATATTAATTTTTAGCTCACCTGAGCACGTGTGCTCAGGATGAGCTTTTAGGATCGATGTATGTCCGTCATCTGTCCGTCCGTCCGTCGTCCACAATTTGTGAGTTCGATTATGGCTTAGATCCGTCACTTAGGTCAGGAGTTATGCCCCTTTTAATATAAAAAAAGCCATATTTCATGTTGTTTGCACTCAAGCAACTTCCTTTTTTTAGCAATCATCTTCAAACTTTATGACATTGTTAATGACCATAATGTCTCGATTGAGTTCACTTGTGACTGAGATGGGTCATTTAGGTCAGGAGTTATGTCCCTTTTAATACAAAAAATGCAAGATTTCACTTTGTTTATTCTCTACCAACTTCATTTATTTAACAATCATTTTTAAACTTTAAGACAATGTTTATGCCCATAATCTCACAATCGGGTTCAATTATAACTGATATTGACTTGTAAATTTAGGAGTTATGCCCATTTCACCATAAAAAAAAGCCAGATTTCACTTTTACACTCAAGCATCTTTATTTCTTAAGCAATCATCTTTCTCAGGTGAGCGACCAAGGGCCTTCTTGGCCCTCTTGTTTAGCTCACCTTAGCATAGCTCAGGGTGAGCTTTTGGGATACTTGATTGTCCGTCGTCCGTCAACAATTTTGATGTTTACACACTAGAGGCCACAATTTTGATCCAATCTTCCTCAAACTTGGTCAGAATGTTTGTCTTGATGATATCTTGAACCCTTTCAAAAATGGGTCAGGTTGGATCAAAAAGTAGGTCAGTAGGTCAAATCTTAGAAAAATCTTGTTTACACACTAGAGGCCACAATTTTGATCCGATCTTCCTCAAACTTGGTCAGAATGTTTGTCTTGATAATATCTTAAACCCTTTAAAATGGGTCAGGTTGGATCAAAAAGTAGGTCAGTAGGTCAAATCTTAGAAAAATCTTGTTTACACACTAAGGCACAATTTTATCAATCTTCCTCAATCTTGGTCAGAATGTTTGTCTTGATGATATTTCGAACCAGTTTGAAAATGGGCCGGGCCGGACAGAAACGTAGGTCAATAGGTCAAATTAAAAATCTTGTTTATACTCTGGGGTTTTTCATCCTCAAACTTTGGCAGAATGTTTGTCATGATGATATCTTTTGTGGATGGGGTCAGAAAATTCCTGAACATTGTTTCACCTCATCATCTTAATTCTAAAGCAATCTGTTTTGTACAGGCAATGAATGATACTTTTCTCAGGTGAGCGATCTAGGGCCATCTTGGCCCTCTTGTCTGAATAAAAATCTGTATGTTATTTTACTTGATGCCACCAAAAGTAGAGTCCATTATCATATACAATATTATATGTTAATATTTACAAGTCCAGAAGGCAGTGAGAGTATCACCATACAAGCACCAAATTTGAATCACAAGTAAATAACTTTTTTTAGCTCACCTGAGCACAACATGCTTATGGTGTGCTATTGTGATCGCCTTTTGTTCGGCGTCAACTATTTCCTTTAAACAACATCTCCTCCTAAACCCCTCAATGGATTTTCGACTACAGGAATCATCCTTATGATGCCCTCTATCGAGATTGTTCAAATTATTTGGATTGGTTGAAAAAGTAGGTCACTGGAGCTAAAAATAGATTTTAAAAATGCAAACTTTGAAAGATTTCTTCTGCAAAACTGCAAGGCCTAGAGCTTAGATATTTGGTGTGTAGCATTGTCTAGTGCACATCTACCAAGTTTGTTCAAATCATGACCCTGGGGTCAAAATTGTTCCCGCCCCAGGGTCACTTGAATTTACATAGGCTTATATAGGAAAAACTAGAAAAAATCTTCTTTTCAGAAGCCACAAGGCCTGGAGTTTAGATATTTGGTTGTAGCATTGCCTAGTGAATCTCTACAAAGTTTGTTCAAATCATGGCCCTGGGGTCAAAATTGGCCCCCTCCCCAGGTGTCATAGACTTTCATAGGAAAGACTTTTAAAAAGATATCCTTGTCAGAAACCACAAGATCATGAGTTTAGATATTTGGTATGTAACATGGCCTTGTAGACCTGAACCAAGTTTTCAATTCATGGCCTTGGGGTCAAAAATTGGTCCCACACTAGGGTTAACTTGTTGTTTTTTTTGTTTGTTTTTTTGACTACATGTAAACTTTTTGTGTTGAATTAAGATTATATTGCTAATCTTCTGCATGGATTTAGTATTCAGTATGACTATGTTGTAAAAATACTTCTCAGGTGAGAGATTCAGGGCCATCTTGGCCCTCTTGTTATTTAATCCTAATACATGTTTTCTATGTGAAAATCAATATTCTATGTCAAAGTCAAAGCTACTGATAGTAAAAACTGAGTTTTTACTAGATTTCCCAATGAGGATGAGAATTTCACATGTGTATATTGGATAAGTATATGAAGAGGAAGATTAACATGCATGCAAGAATAGAAAGGTCAAGGTATTTATCATTGTAACTATGGATAAAAAAACCTACACAATAATATGTTATTAGTAAAATGTTACTATATATATAATTTACTTCTTTAAAAGGACTCTGGTATATCTAGTGGCTCCGAAACACTTTCTGAAGGGGTGGATGAAAAAATACAGGGATTAAAGGAGGCATCAGTTGAAGTTGGAAAACCTTCAAAACAAGTAAGATTTTTTATTACTGTGCTCAGTAAAAGATGGCAGAGGTATAGCCCCAAACTGCAAATTTTGTAAGAACTTCATGTTAGTGTAGAAACAATTAATCAGACTTTAGAGGAACCGTTGGAGAAGACCGTGTTGATTAACCATCTGCAACAATTTCTTATTCATCAACAAATTGAGCTTTTTAGCTCACCTGAGCACGTGTGCTCAGGATGAGCTTTTAGGATCGATGAATGTCCGTCGTCCGTCCGTCCGTCCGTCGTCCACAATTTGTTCGTTTGCACTCTAGCATCTTCATTTTATGAGCAATTATCTTCAAACTTTAAAAGAATGTTTATAACCATAAAATCTCGGCCAAGTTCGATTATGGCTGATATCGGAACATTAGGTCAGGAGTTATGCCCCTTTTAAAATTCAAAAAAGCCAGATTTCACATTGTTTGCACTCTAGCATCTTCATTTCATGAGCAATTATCTTCAAACTTTATATCAATGTTTATAACCATAAAATCACGGCCAATTTTGGAATATTCAAAAAACCTTTCAAGTTGTTTACACTCTAGCATCTTCATCTTTTGAGCAATCATCTTCAAACTTTATGGCAATGCTTATGACCATAATGTCTCGATTGAGTTTGATTATGACTGAGATCAGTTGCTTAGGTCAGGAGTTAAGCCCCTTTTAATATAAAAAAATGCAAGATTTCACGTTGTTTACACTCTAGCATCTTCATCTTTTGAGCAATCATCTTCAAACTTTATGGCAATGCTTATGACCATAATGTCTCGATTGAGTTTGATTATGACTGAGATCAGTTGCTTAGGTCAGGAGTTAAGCCCCTTTTAATATAAAAAAAGCAATTTCACTTGTTTACACTCTAGCACTTCATCTTTTAGCAATCATTTTCAAACTTTATGACAATGCTTATGACCATAAGGTCTCGATTAAGTTCGATTATGGCTGAGATCCGTCACTTAGGTCAGGAGTTATGCCCCTTTTAATATAAAAAAAGCCATATATCACTTTGTTTACACTCTAGCAGCTTCATCTTTTTAGCAATCATCTTCAAACTTTATGACATTGTTAATGACCATAATGTCTCGATTGAGTTCAATTGTGGCTGAGATGGGTCATTTAGGTCAGGAGTTATGCCCCTTTTAATACAAAAAATGCAAGATTTCACTTTGTTTAGTCTCTACCAACTTCATTTTTTTAACAATCATTTTTAAACTTTAAGACAATGTTTATGCCCATAATCTCACAATCGGGTTCAATTATAACTGATATTGACTTGTAAATTTAGGAGTTATGCCCATTTCACCATAAAAAAAAGCCAGATTTCACTTTTACACTCAAGCATCTTTATTTCTTAAGCAATCATCTTTCTCAGGTGAGCGACCAAGGGCCATCTTGGCCCTCTTGTTTGATTTAGACAGTTGCAGTTCATGGTTTGAAACAAAATAACTGTAAGCTTATTTCATATTGAATAGTTCAATGCCGTCAGTCATACTGCCAGTTTGCACTAAACATTAAAGATAAGTTTAGAAAGTATTGTATATTGTGTGTTACTCACTGCACAAGTATTTTATTCCTTTGTTTTCTCCCCCTCCATGTTAAAGTATCATAGACAAGTGCCTGCACTTCCTTGTGCTTCTTTGTATAAAATAACTGTTTTTATTAGCTCACCTGAGCACAACGTGCTCAAGGGTGAGCTTTTGTGATGGCCCTTCGTCCGGCGTCCTTCGTCCGTCGTGTATCGTCAACAATTTGGCTTGTTAACACTCTAGAGGCCATATTTTTAGGCCAATCTTCATGAAACTTGGTCAGAATGTTTGTCTCCATAAAATCTTTGACAAGTTCGAAATTGGGTCATGAGGGGTCAAAAAGTAGGTCACGAGGTCAAGTCTTATAAAAACCTTGTTAACACTCTAGAAACCACATTTTTAGCCCAATCCTCATGAAACTTGGTCAGAATGTTTGTCTCCATAAAATCTTGGACAAGTTTGACTTTGGGTCATGTGGGGTCAAAAAGTAGGTCTGAGGTCAATCTTAGAAAAACCACTCTAGAGGCCACATTTTTGGCCCAATCTTTATGAAACTTGGTCAGAATGTTTGTTTCTATAAAATCTTGGACAAGTTCAAAATTAGGTCATGTGGGGTCAAAAAGTAGGTCAATATGAAAAATCCAACATATGTTGCTCATTTATAATCAGGTGAGCGATTCAGGGCCATCATGGCCCTCTTGTATTCTTAAACCATGCAACCAGTTTTCTTAAAAAGTTTACCTGGGCTGCTAGCCAATCATTTAACCTCTCACTGCACTGGGTTTTATTCCAAGTCTGGTCACTCAGATTTTTCATGTACGAAAGTCTCCCAGCTGGCTTGTGTGGGTCAGTGATTCTTCTTCATCTGAAATCATCTGTCATTTGACTAAAATACTTTTGCATTAACAGTGTACTCCAAAATAATGACAACTTTGCCAGAAAATTTTATCATAAGGCTGAGGAGAATGAATAAAAATGTACCTTATTCAGTATCTGAATGAGTGAAGCTTATGGTGCAACAATGAAACAGTGATCCACATCTTGTTGCTTCGAACAGTGTTTGGGGCAAAGAAGAATTTTTATGGCATTCTTATGCACCAAATACTTGTCAATCCCTGTAAAGGGATCAGTATAAGGTGTCAAACTTGTTTCAATATCAGCGTAAACATAGAGTTACTGAATTGTCAGCTATATGGCACTGCACTTGGACAGAGGTATAAATCACCTATGGGTATAATGATAACTGCTGGTTTATTTAAAAATCCATCTTAAGTCTTGATCAGATACCCTGAAGTAAAAACTAAACCTCACCTGTAGGTTATATTGTCATTGGTAAACAATCACCGAAACACCCTCCTAGACAACAATAAGTTATTTGCTTAAATATGTAATATGTGTCAATACATCAGGTCTATCGATGCAGTTTGAACAAGGCAATGGTCATTTTTAGCTCGACTATTCGGAGAATATGAGAGCTATTCTACTCGCCCCGGCGTCGGAGCAGCGTTGGCAGTCATATCTAAGAAACCAGTAGGTGTATTGCAATCAATCTTCACACAAGTCTTACTAGGCACAAAACAAACCTAGAGAACCAAGAGGGACAACTCTTGATTGAATTTTACTCAAATTATGGGCCTTTTTCAACTTAGAAATTTGCGTTAACATTTTTGGTTAAAGTTTTTCTGCAACTAAGTTAATATCATAACTCTGTAACCACTTGGTGTATTGGATTTAAACTTTACACAAGTCTTCCTAAGCATGAAACCAACCTGCAAAACCAAGATGGACAACTCTTGCTAGAATTGTACTTAAATTATGGACCTTTTTCGACTTAGAATTTTTGCGTTAACATTGTTGGTTAAAGTTTTTGTGCAACTTAGTCCATGTCATTTACCACTTGGAGTATTGGATTTAAACTTCACACAAGTCTTTCTTAACATGAAACCAACCTGCAGAACCAAGATGGACAACTCTTGCTAGAATTTGGCTCATGGTACCACTTGGTGTATTGGATTTAAACTTCACACAAGTCTTCCTAAGCATGAAATGGACCTGCAGAACCAAGATGGACAACACTTGCTAGAATTTTACTCAAATTATGGGCCTTTTTCGACTTAGAAATTTGCGTTAACATTTTTGGTTAAAGTTTTTCTGCAACTAAGTTAATATCATTACTCAGTAAGCACTTGGTGTATTGGATTTAAACTTCACACAAGTCTTCCTAAACATGAAATGGACCTGCAAAACCAAGATGAACAACTCTTGCTAGAATTTATTTAAATTATGGGCCTTTTTCGACTTAGAAATTTGCGTTAACATTTTTGGTTAAAGTTTTTTGCAACTAAATTAATGTCATTACTCAGTAACCCCTTGGTGTATTGGATTTAAACTTCACAAAAGTCATCCCAGACATGAACCAAACCTGCAGAACCAAAATTTTAATAAATTCAATTAATTAAATTTAATTAATTAAGTTTATAATAATTATTAAATACTTATAGAAAATTAAAAAAATTGCATTAACTTTTTTTATTTAATACAATAACTATTATATATTTATTTAAATAATATTTAATTTAACAAGACAACCAACATATCAAAGATGAACTTTTCCTTGATTTTTTTTTTTTAATTATGACCTGAGTTTTACTGAGAATTAAAGAGAACATGCTGCTAAATTGAGTCACATAAATTATTTTAATACCGCTTTAATACAATGGTATTGCGTCACTATCAAATACCCGAATAGTCGAGCATGCTGTCTTTCGGACAGCTCTTGTTAACCTACACTTTTAATGTGTGTAGTATCAAAATATTAAAAACGTCAGAAATGTTCAAGATTATGGCCATTTAATACAGAACACAATTAAGATTAATTGAATTATTTGTTCAAAATCGTGTTGATAAGAAATAAAAGTTGACAAAATTGCATTTGCTTTTGACATTTGAAAATATTTTACCAATATATATAAAGCCGTAATGTTTTATAGAATATAAACACTGAATTATTATTTTTATCTTATTTTGTTGAAGTGCATGACCCTACTATTACCTATTATCATGGCTATAAAAAAACACGATTATTTGAGCTTTGAATCATTCAGACATACAGAACTTTGATCACAAGTTATAAACATGGGTTGACAATGACAAAATTTAATAACATGTCATAAAGGAATCAGTGTTCCTGATTTATGCAAGTGAGATTAATGTAACCAGAAAGACCTCTTAAAATCTTAATTCATTATCTAAAATATAAAAAGGATTTACTATTCAACAGTAGATATATGATTGTATTATAATAAAATTTATACTTCACCATGATAAAAAGCTACTTTTAATAAAATTGTACTTATATTTTCCATTGATTAATAAACAAGTCCACACACCTTATATAATTCACTCTCAAAAAGCTCTAATGGCGGCATTTAAGGTAATTTTTGTGAGAGAAAACTAGAGAACTACCCCAAATGTCTGCACGGGAGACCACTGCACCTTCTCATGCACTTGACCAGGAATCGAACCTGGAACGAGTGAGAAGTGAAGTGTGTTACCAATACCCTATACAGGCACGTAGGATACTTTGAGACAATAAAAAATGATTGCACCCTTGTGTCATTTACAAGCTATGTAAAGGGGTTTAAATGATATATCAGTTTTAACACAGATTAACATTGAATTGTCTATATTTTATATTAAAATGTATTTTTGTTGTTTTTCAAGCCAGTGATAGGCCTAGAACCACAAATGATAGAAATAAGTACAATAGAAAAGGTAAATCATTTCAACAGCCATACTTTCTTATCTGTAATTTCTGGCAATTTTAGAGTATGTTAATCTTCTGCCTTGTGTTAAATCTCTTATACAAATTATTCTTTAACAGGACATCGGTTCTGAGGATAATGGAATACCTGATACTAGTCATCCCACAGTAGAGGTATTCCAAGAAGCTCACTCTGATGTGCTTGAACCAAAAACTGGATTCGTTCAGGTATGTAAGATAGCACCTATGGCTGGTGTTGTCATTCTAAATACGGTGGGTAATAGCTCATGTACTGTAGGATTTTAACAATATGAGAGGGAAAATGCCTGCCTTGCAAAAGCTATTGGACAGGAATTGTCTGTCATGTCAAACGTAGCAGGAGGGGAAATCCGTTATTCTTTATAAACAGCTATGTGAAAATAGGAATCTTTATAATTTCTTAATTAGAAAATTGCATATAAGCAATAAAAATGTAAGAAAGTTAATAAATTCGAAATAACATTTTCAATGTTATCACTTGCTGATATGAAAATGATAGAGAATTAGAATTGATAACACAACCTTCATTATCATATATAGTCTGTTTATTTTTAGAAGTATACCACTTTGGTAACCAAGCAATATTTGTAAAGCATTGTGCTTGTAGTCTTTAGAAAACATAAAAAGATTTACCTAAGTGGTCATACTAGTATATTTTTTGGCAGTTTCACTGTAGTTTTTTTGTAATTTTCTCTAATTACTAGTTAGCAGATTGTCACATTGCAACCTGGAATGGGGAGACATTTTCTTCTCAGGATGGAAATCACATTAACATATTCAAAACTATGACAAGAAGGTGCATATGGCTAATTACATAATGGTTTGTTGCAGACAGTGCAGATTGAGGGATTCTCAAATAATATGGCACAAATGTCAAGCTAAGTGAGACAGTGTGCCGTGCACAATGTTCAGGTTATATGTAGAAGTCAAAGGTCATGGAGTTGGATTTGCTTGTCCAGGTTGTAACTTAGACATGGATTACAGCATCTTCAAACAGCTTGGCAGTTATGTTAACCTCAATGAAGCGCAGTGTTGTGCAGAAGAATTTGGACCCTAGCTCAAAGGTCAAGGTCTCACTATGAGTTGGATTTGCTTTTCTGGGCTGTAACTTAGACATGGATCACAGGGTTTTCAAATAACTTAGTAGTTATGTTAACCTCAATTAGACCTAGAGTAAGGCACAAGAGTTTTGCCCCTAGTTCAAAGGTCAAGGTCACACCTAGAAGTAAAATGTCATGGAGTTTGATTTGCTCATCTGGGCTGTAACTTAGACATGAATTTTTGTGTCGCCTGCATAGCATGGCAGACACATAGGGATCACTTTGAGGTGGAAAGATCTCATGGAGTGCATTGTGCAAGAATGATAACTGTTGTATTTTGTTATTTCCCTTTGTTTATTTTTTTTGGATTTAATTCTTGTGTGGTGCATAACTTGTAAAGTATTTGAAGTGTTGCCTTAAACATTTATAGTAGATAGATCTCATTGGTCTGAGTGCAGTACACAAGAATGATAACTCAATAATGATAATGATGACTACAAACTTGCAACATATATATAATTAACGTCATAAGTGCTTAATGACGTCATAATTTTTCTTACAATTAAATGTTTTGAATTCATAGTCATTCTGACACTCCTCTGATGAAGACTGTATAGTCGAAAGTGCTCGGGAAAATTATTACATATTGCACTGTTTGAATATTTTATTGGGGGCCCCCCCCCCCCCCCCCCCCCAAAAAAAAAAAAAATATATATATATATATGTGTGTGTGTGTGATTTGGTGTTATTTTGTACCTCACAAAATAGATTATGCTTTATCAATAATTTGTCAAAAGATCGATTTTCTAGTGAATTCTTTCATCAAACATGCTTAAATGCAGGCGACACAAGTGTTCCGAGGAACACCCACATCTAGTTTAATAACTTGGCGGCACTAATGTTAACCTCAACGAGATGGAGTGTCAAACACAAAAGTTAGGTCCGCAGCTCCAAGGTCAAGGTCACACATAGAGATTAAAGGACATTTGCTTGTCTGAGCTGTAACTTAGATGTTGATGGCAGGATTTCCAAATAAACTTGCAGTTATGTTTACCTCAATTGAACAGATTGTCATGTACAAGAGTTGAGACCCTAGCTCCAAGGTCAAGGTCATACTTAAAGTGAAGGTCATCACACTGGATTTGCATTTTTGGGCTGTTCTTTTTCTCTGGATCAGAGGATTCTCAAATGATTTGGCAGTAAGTTTTGCCTCAATGAGATGATGTATCGCACGATTGAGTTGGGTCCCCGTCTCTACATGTGCCGGTTGGTTTTCCGGTTTGGAAATTATGGAAATCCACGGAATATCAAAATCTTCCGGAAAATTTTGCCATGGATTTCCGTGGACACAGTAAAACCATCAATAGATTTCCACGGAATCTTCAAATTATGCCACGGAAAGTTGGACTTAGTCAAATTTTGGGACGGAAAATAGCATGGAAAATAACTTAGATAATTTTTGGGATGGAAAATAACTTAGATGTTTTTAATCAATGGAAAATTTGAACTTAGATTTTTTTTCTATATTTCTGGACTATAAAGAAAACAATATAATCATGAAATCACTATATGACTGAAATACTGTCGCAGCGACGGTAAATTCAAATCCCAAGCGAAATTATGACCATGGTCACCATTGTATTTCATTCATTTTGATGATCATCCATGTTGCCCATCAAATACATGAAATCAAACATGGTCGGCCATGGTATAACCATGGGCAGCCATGGTCAGCCATGGTAGAAATAAGCTTTGATAGATTGAACATGGTCTGCCATGTTATGACCATGGTCGATCATGGATATAACAAACATGGTACCAGGAAAAATTAAATGGGTTTAAAAAAGACACCATGGTCAACCATGGCTGATCAGCATGGTAGGTCATAATAAAACATTACCAACACTGTGATAAAGACATGGTTTTACAAGTGTACAAGAAATTCAAAGATTTACATTAAAACAACCCTTTTGATTTTGTGACCTTTTTATTAACTGTCCAGAACAATTTGAACAAATTTTGTAGAGGTCAAAATAGGATAAATCGAAAGCTTAAAAGCTTATTGGATATTAGATTGAAACAAAAACGTTTAAAATCTAACTACATATAACTGCACGTATTACTATGACCTTTTAACTGATGTTTTAACAGAAATCTTAGGTGATTCACTTTTCTTTTCTTTCTTTTTTTGAAAACTGTTACGCTTCGAAAAAAAAGGTTACGAATGGTTTTCGTTCGAATTAACCGCGCCCCGAATAAAAGTTCGGAAGTTGTTGCAAGGTTGTAGGACAATCCTACGAGGAAAAGTAGTGCCGAAAAATTGACGCTAATTTCTACGTAGATCAATGATTTTTACTTATATTTAATATTTTATTTTGGACAACCCACTCTTTAAACCTTATTTCGAAACCCAGTTTTTGTTTCGTAACTGATCTTAACTTTCCCTCTTTTAAATTTGAAAACCGAAAATAACGCAACGGTGCATCAATCCGCCATTTTGAAAAGAACGACAAACAACAAACAGTGTAAACAATAGGTGATAACGTTATTGATTCGCAATATTTTCGCAGATGACATCCATTTATCGATAAAAAAAATAAGTGACTTTGTTTCGTCTGCAAATGGCGATGAGATTATTTTCTGCCCGTCGATGTATAACACAATCCATACAATGTTTAGTTGAATCGCATTTCTTTTATTTGCTTTCCAGAATATAAATATATATTTGTGTTCAACATGTGCAAATTAACCTTTCAGGAAATTTAAAAAAAAAAAATCGATCGCAGGTCATATCGTCCACGGTTAGCATCGTACTTAATTTTTAAAAAAGGAAGGCCTTGGTGAAAAATCATTGTATATACAATAAATCTGTTAACAAACGTGCGATCCGCAATAAAACTCATTTTGGTTTACACTTAATCATCGCTTGGTTATCTTACATGTAGATCTATAAAAATTTAAGGAAAAAAACATTATTTACTCCTTTAGATGTATAAGAATTTCTGTTGGAATATTTGTTCATGACCAACTGCTGGCAGTGACTTGTAATTTTTTAACATTGAATGCTGAATAAAATTCAGCTATATTATGTCCATTGTCATTGCTGTAATAAAATGAAATCTGATTGATTTAACACAACTTTTTTGTTTTTATTTTAGCAACATGTCCAGCCATGTTTTCAACAAGGATGATGCCTCCTCTTGTCCACTTTGTAAACAACACAGACTTTGGATCATAGTGATTAACAAAAGGTAAATAGACTCTTATTCTAGAAATGAATACATTTTTTGAGAAAAAGAAAAGTTTCTATGATCCTTGAAAACTGAAGTGTCACATATCAAAGAACAACTTGAGACATCCACAATGCTACTGCCTTTACCTTTTTCATGGTAGTTTATTAGACAGGCAGTTTACCTTACATAACACTGTCCCCAGTGGTAAGAATGTCTGCCTCTGGAACTGGAAGCCATGGGTTCCTGTCCCTAGCAGCAACGTATGAAAGTTGTAAAAGGAAAATGGCACTGTATCTCCCTTATTTGGTGCTCAGCATATTAGAATAGGTCCCAGTCGTGGTGTTGGGGATAATGCAACTTGGGAGTGGTGTCATGCCAACTATCTATGGCGTGATGCTGCAGTGTAACAGCACTATATCTCTCAACTTAGTTTTCAAATAATAGCTGTCATATTACTTCTATTGCAACTGAGTTTGATTGTGGCTGAACTCAATTTCTCCTAGTTAACTGACATTGTAAGATGGAAAAATATTTTGGAATTTATAATGATGAGAAAATTTTGGTTTTACACATTTGCATGCACAGTCAGAACTTCATCTTTATTATTAATAGTGGTATGAATGGGAATAAGGTTCAATGATCAAATCTGAGTAAACACTAAATGTTTAAATACAAAGCAGGCTATAGGCTTTGCGCTTCTTAGTTATTTTACTTTAAAATCATTTTACTTTTCTTTTTTCTTTTTTAAGTTTCAGACATGTGGGAGGAAGAAAGCTGAAGTCCTTGCAGAAGATGAGCAGAATTTCAATGTAAATTTATGTGTAACATCAGCATATGTTCAGGAATGTCAACAAGGACTTGGACATTCCTCTTTCAAAGTGGAAACTGATCTCTGACCCATGGCGCATTGATCATCAGGACCACTGATCTAAGTGAATTCAAGGAAAATCGCTTTGGAACTTGGACTTCAGTGAATTCAAGGCATCCAACAGGTGGCATAATAAGTTATTAAAAATGTTATAAGTGTTTTTAATACAATAGGTGGAGAAAGAGGAGTTGTTCAGGACTTGGAAAATAGGCTATAGTGCATTATGAAAAAACAAAAAACATTAATAAAGGATGAAAACCGGATACTGCTCTTAAGCATGGGGAATCAATATCCATGTTGGTCACTGTAATTTGTTTGGAAAAAAAAAGATTGTTTAGACTGTTGATACGGATGTGATGACATGAATAAAAATTATTTTTGTATCCAGCCATGTTGCCAATTTAAATCCCCTGGTCCACCATACTCACTGCATGAGTATTATTTGGCACCATTGAATTTACATTAATTACCATTGAAGGTTATTGATATTTCATTTTAAATCATTGATTCACCATTACTTTATGTAAAATGACACCACCAAAATACCATTGAAAAAACCATTTTATTCCATTAAAATCCCTCATTGGATACCATTGAAAATAATTTTTCATTTTTAGGGAGTTTCAATGGTTGTGCTACATCTGGTTCTGCTAAGAGAAATGGTAATTCAAGCATATTTCGGCTCATTTCAATGGAGTTTCAATGGTGTTTCAATTGAATTTCAATGGTGTTTTGATGGAGTTTCAATGGTTGTGCTACATCTGGTTCTGCTAAGAGAAATGGTAATTCAATGGTGTTTCAAGCCATTTCATTTCGATAAGGGAAGGGAGAATTTGATGACAATAGATCTTTTTACACTTTTTTTATAGCCTTTGTATTTTTTACCGATGTCTCATATTTACAAGGAACATACCATAGGTGATCCTTTAAGTTTGGATGGAGTTTAGGGTCTCTGGGTTCATGGTAAAGTCTTGCATTTATATATTTTTGATAAAGTTGAATATTTTTCAACTTCATTACAAGTCATAGCAATGACTTGCCAACTTATATTTTTTCACAACTACAAAATGCCATGACTCTGTCAAGTTTATATAACTATGTTTACAATTTCTTTGGCAATTTTTCTGTCCATAACTGAGTGAATGCGTAAACATTTTTTGAAATATTGTTACTGACAAGATTTTGAGCCGGGAGCATTTGTGTTTACCAAACACGTTCTTGTTTCAGAATGCTAAATGCCAAAAAAATTGTGTTTGATTGGCAAACAGCTTAGAACTTGACGCTGAGTTCAGAAAATACATTGACTGAAAATGATTAGATTTACCCTTATCGATTTAGTATATCACACTATTGCAAATGAATGGTTAAACATGTAAACACAAGTTTTTATGCTGTAATGGATAGCAAAAGTAAATCATGAATAAGTGCTATTTGGGACAGCCCTGGTACATGTATGTATATTTTTAATATTTCTGTGTAAAGCACTTTTTTAAAATCCACTGTATGCAATAATGATATATCATGTTTAATTATCATTATGTTATCTGAATGAACCGAAGTAGTTTATAGTTTGAAACCAAAGAAATAGAAATAATTAATAAATAAATATCATGGTTTTAGTTTGCATGTGGCATTTCTACAGATATTAACTATAATGTGTCAAAATTTGACATTTTTCCAATTATCATTGAGCTTTAAAAACAAGGTCAAGGACACAGAGAGCATCTCATTTTGTGATCCTTTGGTATTTATAGATCTAGTACATCTTTTTAAAAATTATTTTCACTATTATTGATAAAATACTGTAAATAAGAAAACAATACCAGTTACATTATGATGGTTACTGATAATGACAACTTTTTTAATATTTTATCAAATGTCGGGGTTTACATAATGACCCATTTTTTTTACATATGTATGTCTTCAGTAGATATTATTCAATGATATATATAAATTTAAGAAATTTCTATGGAACAGTTTTTTTTGTAATTGAAGATTTAGTGTGAAAAGTTGTTGAACTTGTGGGACTATTTTTCACACTAGCCCACCACTATGAAATGTAGTTTTGATATTAGATACCACCACAGACACTATATAAGCATTTATATCAATGAAATAAATATCATATTAAATTTTATAGGTGAAAAGATAATGCACTCAGTTATGTTTTGTCTTTTTAACCAACATTTACATATCAGTATGTACATATCAGTATGTACTGTATTTGATGCTGAATCAGTTCCAGAAATGACATCTACACCTACTATGAAATTGAGCTATATCTCAAAAACGAGTTCGGTGACCCCTTTTTTTCTTTGCATTTTGAATTTCTCAAACTATTTCTACAAATATGAAAAAAGTCTATGGGAGGGAAGAAAATCTAGATATCGTCTTTAAATGAACTATATAGGTTAACTGCATTTCATTTCCCAATAATTCCAATCTCATTATCATATAATTTTGTATTTAAAACATTTTCATTGGACAACATCAATTTTTTTTTTTTAAGACTTTTATTTTTCGATAAAACCCTGGAGCCTTTTACGTTTCTCGGGTAAACAAAGAAGCATCAACATTTTAAAGGTCGGTTTAACAATATGCGAACTTGAATGAAGTTCACAACGGTTCCACGCTTATTTGACTTTTTGTCAGATTTGTGCACGATTTGACATTCTTTACACATGCATAAAGACCAGAAAAAATGAATCCTATAATAAAAATATTAGCAGCTTAACAGAGCTAAAAAGGACAGTTCGCATTTCATTGGTTGCATAATTTTGATTCGCTAATGAGACGTTGCATTGTCATTAGGTCCATGTGAGGTTTGCAGTAAGTTACTATACAAATGTATGCACTTATTCAGTATGTTGTAGTTTTATTTTTTAAATATCAAAATGAAAATATGCTGTAATAATTGCTGTAATAATTTTATCTAAAATAGATGGAAAATATAATGTAAATATAAGGATTAAAAGCAGAATTTGGAGTTTTCATCAAGTGATGAAAAACTAATGCTTATGTTGCCGAGAATCCTCTTTATGCAAAAAGAAGACCCATTCTGTGGTATGCAATGATTATGTATATATGTTGTCTAGATATTCAAATTACTGTTTAATATGATTTATAGACAAACTTGTTATAGAAGTTGCCATTTATTACATAATCTTTGATTTTTCAAGCCAGATTTTTTTTTATTTTTCAGCCCTTTTTTTTCCATGGAAATCTAAATTTTGCCGCGGATTTCCATCTACATTGCATTTTGCCGCGGAATTCCACGGACATTGTCGAGGATATCCGTCCGAATACTCCATGGCATTCCACGGAAAGCCGCGGAATTCCACGGCAAAATTGAAATTTCCCTGGAAAACTGCAGATTTCCATGGAAAGCCGTGGCTTTCCACGGAAAGCCGTGGCTTTCCACGGAAAGCCGTGGCTTTCCAAGGAAAACTGCAGATTTCTCCGTGGCAAACGTAAGTTCTCCATGGCATTCCTTTTTTAGCTCACATGAGCACAACGTGCTCAAGGTGAGCTTTTCTGATCGCCTTTTGTCCGGCGTCCGTCGTCCGTCGTCCGTGCGTGCGTGCGTGCGTGCGTCCGGCGTCAACAATTGTTTCAAACAACATCTCCTCCTAAACGGCTTCGCCAATTTGAAAAATATTTTGCAGGAATGTTCCTTGGATGAAGCTCTACTAAAGTTGTATAAATGGTTCTGGTCCATTGCATAATTAGGTCACAGGAGCTAAAAATAGATTTTAAAAATGCAAACTTTGAAAAGCTTCTTCTGCAAAACTGCAAGGCTAGAGCTTAGATATTTGGTATGTAGCATCATCTTATGGGCCACTACCAAGATTGTATAAATCATTGCCCTATGGTGATAAATGACCCCGCACCAGGGGTCACTTGTTTTACATAGAGTTATATAGAAAAATCTTAAAAAATCTTCTTCTATGAATCCATAAGGCCTAGAGCTTAGATATTTGGTATGTAGCATCATCTTATGGGCCACTACCAAGATTGTACAATCATAGCCCTATGGTGATAAATGACCCGCACCAGGGGTCACTTGTTTTACATAGAGTTATATAGGAAAATCTTAAAAGATCTTCGTCCATTAATGCATAAGGCCTAGAGCTTAGATATTTGGTATGAAGCATCATCTTATGGGCCACTACCAAGATTGTACAAATCATAGCCCTATGGTGATAAATGACCCCGCACCAGGGTCACTTGTTTTACATAGAGTTATATAGGAAAATTTTAAAAAATCTTCTTCCATGAATGCATAAGGCCTAGAGCTTAGATATTTGGTATGAAGCATCATCTTATGGGCCATACCAAGATTGTACAAATCATAGCCCTATGGTGATAAATGACCCCGCACCGGGGTCACTTGTTTTACACAGAGTTATATAGGAAAATCTTAAAAAATCTTCTTCTATGAATCCATAAGGCCTAGAGCTTAGATATTTGGTATGTAGCATCATCTTATGGGCCACTACCAAGATTGTACAAATCATAGCCCAATGGTGATAAATGCCCCCACACCAGGGGTCACATTGTTTACAAAGAGTTAAATAGGAAAATCTTAAAAATCTTCTTCTGTGAATCAATAAGGCCTAGAGCTAAGATTTTTGGTATGTAGTAGCATCTAATGGTTCATTACAAAGATTTTCAAGTCTTGGCCCTACGGTGATAAATGACCCTGCGCCCAAGTCTTCTCTGAAACCATATGGCCCATTGCTTAGATATTTGGTGTGTAGTATTGTCAGGGGAAAATTGTTTTAGATTAAGTTATATCAGAATCCTTGTCTGTTTAAAAACCTTGACATCAGTTGAAGCAATGGTACTCAGGTGAGCGATTCAGGGCCATCATGGCCCTCTTGTTTCTTCAAATTTTTTAAATTGTTATTGGAAAAGTTGATAGTCCGAATACTCCGTGGCATATTTTCCATGGATTTCCATGGCACACCGTGGAATACCATGGAATATCTATAGACGGGTCCCTAGCTCCATGGTCAGGGTCACATTAGAGGTGAAAGGGGCACTTTAGGCCACGGGCTTGACATGTTCCCCTTGGGCATTAGTCTTCCTAGTTTTTTTTGTTTTTTTTAAAAGGTTTTGTACTTTTTTTCAAATTATATTGGCTTTAAAGTTTACTTAAAAATTAAAATATTATGGAGCATCTTGCATTGCACATTTATATAATGATTTTTACCTGTGTTTTTCCAGTTCTGAATTTTTCGGCTTTTCTGTGTTTTTCCAGACTTTCTTTAACAAGCTCAATTTTCTCTTTAGAAAGAGTTCCTTACGTTTCTTTCCATTTTTCCATTACAGACAGATGTGCATATGCCAAACCAAGAAAAGAATGAAAGTCAACATACGAACATTCAAAACTTTCTTTGCTTAATTTTCTCAATAAAACATGAAAAAAAAAATAAACAATATTTAAACAATAACAAAAAACCTGCCGATAATTGACCCCTGCAATTACTGACCGACCCCTCCATTGTCTTGAAATTCCCTATTTTCAGCAACCCTCACTAGAGAAATTTGGCTTTAAACAGTCCTTAATTGAGTTTATAAAAACTCCCAAAAACTAATAGCTGCCTTTTTGTTTTTCATGAACCCGAGTGCCAGAAATGGGCCTGATTAAGTCGTAATCAGACAAACAACAAACCCCTTTATCAGAAACCCGGGGGGGGGGGGCATCGACCATGGCCTGATAAGAAAGGTCGGGAATGTAGTTGTCCATTGAACACAAGTATATTGGTTGTGTTGCGCAATAGAAGTTGGTCCTCTTACCAAGTTTTGCGAACATTAAAATATATAGCAAAACAATTGGGGCTGGGAAAAATCGTTCGAAATGTCAGTTCCCCTATTACGAGTTGGTGCCATGTGAGGTTTTCTGTTAGTATTCTATTTAAATTTGTGGGATAAAAACTACTTCTGAACAAAACAGACCATTGACTGCAGAGATTCATTACCAAACGAAGGTTATTGAGAAATTTAAAGAGGTCTCACCGAATTAAAACAAAAATATATTTCATGGTGGAATAAAAGGTAAATTTTATGCTTTTTGCCATAGTGAGCACCTCGTGTTTAAGGAAAATAAGGAATGTTGATATATTTGTTCCCCTTTATCTATTATCCACATTGTTTTAAAATTTACACTCAAGTTTTTTATTTATGAAGCAATTTTTCAAAAAACTAATTATTTTTTTTAAATTGCATGTATCTTTTAATTTTTTCAATTCAAGTTAGGGCAAATATTGAACGATTAGTCTTCAGAGTGCAAAATATTGCTTGTTTTTATGCCAGTATCCCCACTAGGCCCTTAAGTTTTCTTAGGACAAAGGGTCTGTAAAAACCTTCACCCCCAAATTTAAAGTCCAACCCAGATGCTTCGTTTTCTTTATTTTAGCACTCCAACGCTGTTGTGGGGGATTTAGATTTTCGGGCTGTGGTCAGTTCGTGCATCCATCCTTTATCTTCAGGGTTTTCCTTTGCGTTTAAGCTTTTTCTTTCTAAGAAAACGACTTCACATCTTTTGAAATAGGTAACATGTACATATGTTTGATATTTTTAAAATTTTTGCAAAATTTATGGCTTGACTTTACTTTGGATGAAAATGGTAAAGTTGATTGATCTGCCTCAGGTTATTTTTTTCTTAAAAAGATGGCTTCACATTCCTGAAAAATAGGTAACATGACATCGATTTGATCAAATTTAAATTATATAGATCTACGGGTTTTACCTATATTTAATGGGGAAGAACATGGGGGAAATTGATTGTTCTGCCCTGATTTCCCTTTTTTTTTATGTAGATTATTTTACATTTTATGAAATAGGGACACTGTAATTTTTGATTAAAACTTTTTTAAAATTTATGCAAATTTTTTGGGTTTTGATTTTTTCATGGGTTTAGAACATTTTAAAATTGGTTTTTTTTTGCATTTGCGTTTAATTTTTTTTTTTTGAAATGACTTACATTTTCCTTTAAAATTTACTACTATACATATTTTATGGATTTTTTCCAAAAT
>CM037782.1:26374507-26424507 GCA_021229015.1 Solen grandis | reverse complement strand
AAAAAACCCAAAATTTAAAAAAAAAACCTCGGTCCCCAAAAAAAAAAAATTAGGTACGAGGGTCCCATCCCGCCCCCTTTTCCTTTCTAACGATCTCGGATGAGACAAAAAAGGCTTAATACAAAATAAAACCATCCCCGACTACTTCCTTCTTTATTTCTATTGACTCCAGACGCTTAAGATAAATCGGGCATAGCGAAAAATCGGCTAGGAGGTAGCAGGTCCCTATACTTCAATTTCCCTGTAAAAGGGTTCGGTTAATACAAAAAAGCCTTTCATTATCATAATTTTACAAGTGTTCCCAAATACAGCGCTCCTTGTTGCTTAAATGGCTATCAACTCGGGCGGTAAACAGCACATACTGTATTACTTCCAGCCGAAAGGCAGTTTCGTGTGAGTAATAAAGGATGTCACGCACATACATGCATTATACTCTTATTACCCAAAACCTACAATAAAATCGTGTTAAATTTATTTCTTGTTGCATTAAAATCCTCGTGTCCATGATTTTGGTCTGGTCATATCAAAATATCCACCGAGAAGGGAAAATTAGAAAGGCAATATCACTTGAGAAAAAATACGAAATTTTAGAAAGAATTAAAAAAGAGAGAGAAAAAAGCTAAAATCGCCAATGACTTTTTCAAAAGTCCTTAATAGATATATACATGTATACATTTACTTAATATTAATATAGTTTTCCATGAATATCATACAGGAAAATGGGACATATAGACATTTTTTAAAAACAAGGTCATAGCTGTTCACAATTTATCCTATTATGTTACCATTCATTTATACATGTATTTGGTGGAAATTTATAACAAAAACATAGATTTACAGTGTCTTTTAACTTTAAATTTCCCTTTTTATCTCTTTTTTGTAGTATGAATCGGGATTATAAAAAAAGTTCGCTATATGCAAACATTTATAACGAAATTTCGTTATAAGGATAAAACAAATTCTGATAAGACGAAAATGATTTGCAAGGTTCCCATGATTTCGTTATAAGTGAGCTTTACTGTATATTGAATGACTCTCGTATATTCTTCTTATGTATTTACTCATTTTAAAGTTTTTTCCAGAGCTGAGGACCTTACCCTTCATGTCCGCGATTAGGCCATAGACTGAATGTATGAATAAGCTCTGTAAATTATTGGGACTTTCAATCGATTTTGATCATGAAATCATACTTGCCCCCTCAATATGGCCGCCACACAATATTCATGTTCAGTATGATCGCACGCATACGTCATATACTACATACTTCCATGAAAATGAGTTCCTATACATAATTAAACATCATAACCACTTTATTACTATAATAGAACCTAGCGATGTTTTTAGTACTATTTTTAAATTACACTCCCGAAAGAAGAATAGTCCCTCTACAAATAATAGAAATCGCAGAAGTCGATTGGTCAGCGCGTCAGCTCTGTAACCAGAAATCTGAAAAATGTGGATTGTCCTCCTTCCCGGGGGCCCTCTCTTTGATAGAGAACACAGAAGCAGGTTTGATCAAAGCGGAAGGAATACCTTATTTGACCTGATATGTCCCTCACGGAATATCTAAAATAGAGATTTTCTCTAATTCTATATCACGAAAATTTTGAATTTTTCAAGAAACTGAAGACCGTTATGCTGAATTTTCAATACGGCAGTTCTAGTTCCCAATTTTGGATGTTCGTGAATTGAATGCCTAGCCAAAATCTTAATTCCATTACTATCTTTTACAAGATGTTTAGAAACCTCATTTTCGGAAACTTTGAATGCAATGAATTTCGACAGAGGTGATCAAGCACTCGATTTTTTTTATATTCAAAACAGCAAACAAGTGGCATTTGCAGTATAATATGCTCTTAATTCGGGGTTCATTAAAATTACCCAATAATATGTATTATTTTAAACAAAAATTAAAAATTAACAGAGCAAAAAATTTTGGAGTGGAAAAAATCGAAGTTTTGAAGCTCAGTTATATTTGAGTTATTGCCTCGGCTATATATTTACATCCGTCGATTGGTTTTTGTTTTTATATAGTAATATCTTTCTGATCCTAAGAATGGGGAAGATCTTGCGATTGCGTTTTGTTTAATTTTATTGACTTTGTTTGAAAAAAAAGGATAAAAATATCTTGTCATTAAAGCAAAGCAAAACATCGAGACTTATGTGCTTTTGGAGATTTATCTAGTCCGCTGCATGCATCAATTGAACTTAATCAAATATAAAGAAGCATTCACATTTGACTATGAAGCCAAGAGATGTGAAAAATAAAACAAACGCTTATTTCGTTTCTTCAAATGCAAAGGATTATAAAGTATAATTTTGTTGCAAAAATTTAATACTTGTAATTGTGTTTTCCGTCTAATGTTAATTGTCCTAATTTTTAATAGTACGAGTTTTATATTTTACAGTTGACATATTTTAGCAATCAAATACATTACATGTTACTCAAAGGAAAAAGAAACGCAGGGTAACTTGAATCTGTAGTAGGCAGACTCATACTTTGCAAAAAACCTTATATGATGACACCATCTCATTATAAAACCTTTATTTTGTATGAAAAAAAATCTTTATCAAAATAATTTAAACTGTAATACCGTCGAATACTTCCTATTTAAAACTGACACAAAAGTTTACCTGGTTTCTTTTTCCTTTGAGTATATATTTTAAATCATCTAGAAAGGAAATTCAACCCCAGATATCTGTTAATACGAGTTCGTTTTCATTACCTATACGCTGTCCTTCCCGCTTGTTTTTGGATATGCGCAATTTTTTGTGAGCCATACTAAAGTATACTTACATTGACATATGACAGTTTCTTTATAAATTTACGAAAGTAGTTGTTACATCTGAAAGCAAGTGTTCCATTTTTGACCCTAGATCTCATGTGCATTATCTGGAGCAATAGCAACGACGTTTACAACCACTTGTATCATTTGCGGAAAACATATTTCTTTAAAATCCTTAATTTAATTTCATGCGTTATTCCCCCCCTCCCCCCGGAAAGAACATAGCACATTTCTAAAAATAAAATTCAACTCCAAATGTTTTCTCCTCAATAATGTTACACCAAAGTCACTGATAATCCCATACTTTATTCATCTGGTTAAGATCCTTTCAAAGGCGTAACGAAAAAGACGAACCCTTTACCAGCTGTATAACAGATCAGAAGATGTTTTTTAACTCGATTTAACTTGAATGATGCAGGTTAGCGCAAAACTCATTATTTATCTCTTTTGTGTTCTAAAAAAGGGAAATCATTTATTGTTACAGTGGGGTGATGGTAGTTACAGTTTCTTTATTATTTTGTACGCAAATTTCTATTCTTCAAACCTTTTTTGATTTTTCCCTTTTTTATTATCTCATTTATCAAGATATGGAATTGAGTTTCAGAACAATTCTTTTCACATAGTTTTGTATAGCTCGCTGTATCAGATACTCAGTTGCTTAGATATTCGAATGGGTACGATTTCAAAAGAATTAACTCTTTTTAATATTGAAAACAATCAATTTCTGATAAAAATATTTCGAATATTGATTCTTTTTTAATTGTTTGAGGTCCCAAATTTGCTGTTTTTTGGGGTCAGACTATTATGTGTGTTTTTTTAGATGTTTTTTTTTCCTAAAAGTTTTTTAAAATCTATCTAGCCCAAATTAAACTGGTTGAAAAGACTTAAAACCCCCCTATACATTTGGAAAATCTGGGCCAATTTTCTACGCAAAAAAAGGTCGATATTTTCGGGTTTTTCCCTATGGGTCGGATGGCGTAAGCATGAGGGCGCCCCCCTTGGGTTAAAATTCTGAGGCGAAAAATTGTTTTTTTTGGGGTTTTTTAGGGAAGGGGTATTAGTTTATGATGACACTTTTTTAACATTTAAAATTGTGTAAAATTAAAACTTTTTCCCAAAAAATTTACACATTAACCCTATAAAATTCAAAAACAGTTTTTTCGAAAATTTTAAAATTTTTTAAAATAAATTTTTTTCCACTTTTTTTCAATAGTTTGGTATATTTTTACTCGGAAAATTTTTACAGTTTAATTTTGAAAAATTTTCAAAACTTTTTTTCTGAAAATTTTTTACCTTTAATCGAAATTTTTTTAATAGTTTAAACTGCAAAAAATTAAAACTTTTAGCCCCCCAGAGGGGGAAAAATTTAACCTTTTTTTTTTTCCCAATTTTCTTTCTTTTTTTTTCATTTGTTTCTAATGTGGCGATGAAAAAAAGAGCAGTGTGAATTATTTTTTTGGATTTTCCTGACCAAATTATTTTCCTATTAAATTAAAATTTTGCTCAGTTTCCCATTTGGTTTTAAATTTTTTTAAATGTTAATGGTTTTCCTCATTTTTTCCCTTTTAAATTTAGTGGGTTTTTTAAAGGAGATTTACGAAGAAGACATGAAAAGAAACAGCTAACCCGAAACAGAAAACACCAGCCAAAATCCAAGAGAAAGTAAAGGGTGGCATTTTTGGAACCCTGGGGTTAACGATAATTTTTTTTTTAAAAGAAACCGAGGTCCCAAAATTTTTTTTTTTTATGGTACCGGGGAAACCCATACTCCCCACCGAAAAAGGGTTACCTTGGGGTTTATACGAAAAAAGATTTTTGGTCCCGTATTTTGCATGTAAAAAAAAAAACGTGCCCTCCCTTTTAGATTTTAACCCTGGATGATTTTAAGATGGGATAGAGAGAAAGAGTATGCATCCAAACCCCAAATGACGAAATTTGCTTTGGGACGTAAATTTTTATTTTTATTTAAAAGGGAGGCCATTTCTTAATTTTTGGTAATTTTAAAGGGGATTGAAAAATTGTAAAATGCCTTTTCCCGAGCCCTTTGGGTTGGCCCTGAAAAGGGCCGTTTTTTTTCTTTTTAAAATTGTGGTCCTTACCACACGTGAAAAGCCCAAAATCCCATCACAAATTTTCTTTACCCATTCTCCCAAGGAGATGCAAATGAACAATGGTTAGTTTCTTGTCCCCCTATAAAGTTAAAGGCTGCCCCTCCCGACCCCTGTAGTGGGAAGATGGTCATCTTCAAAGGTAACTGACAGGAAATTAGGGAGATCCCCCCCCTTTCAATAAAGTGAGATATTGATCAAACCTAACTGGGGTCGTGTAGCTCTCTGGGTCGCTCTTTTTGTTCCTCATAGCGGGGAAATTGCCCGGGGAAAAAAATTTTTTAGAAAAGTCGGGGGGGAAAATAGGGTTTTTTAGGTTTCCTCATGTTTAAATCAGAATAAAAAAGTATAGAGTATGGGGGCACTTTTTTATAGAAACTGGTTGACCCCCTTTTTTTAAAACGAGGTTGACGCAAAACCAAATTTCAGAGAATTTTTTTTTAAACCAAAAAAAAAATTTTATGTGTTCGGCCTTAAACCTAAAAGGGGATTGCCCCAATTTAAACCAAACTTTTTTTTGGGATTTTAAAAAATTGTGTTATGGGTGTATTTTTTTTTCCCAACCTGGGGTTCCTTCTTAATTTTTTTCCGACGTGAAAGGGAAGGCGTTAGAAAGGAAAAGAAAGTGGATGCAAGGAAAGGGTAAAGGAAGGGGGTGTCAGTTTTAAACCCCGAGTTTCCCCCCCTTGCCTTTTGTACCCCGGATTTGTCAGGGTTTTAAATGGAATATCCAGAAAGCCAGAAAGGCATTACTGGGGGTTTAATTTGAATTTAAATTTGAGGCAAGCACTTCTCAAAAAAAAACCGGTCCTTTCGGGGACCATTACAATGATGTAAAAAGGAAAAACAAATAAAAATTTGTCAAATAAATTTTTTAAATTGGGTTTAAAAAACAAACAGGCCCATACATCAACAATAAATTAAACGGGGGGGTCATACAGCAAAAAATGAACATAACACAATTTTGGGTTTTGGTCTAGTGTTCAAAATTCATTTTTTTTCGTTTCTTAGCTGGTGGGTTTTACCTCTGTACGTTTGTTGAGGGTTGAGGCTCAGGACACACGATGCATGTTTTACGCTTCTCTTGCGTTTTTTTGGGGTTTTTAAAAACGGAAAGGATTCTCCAACTCAGAGACAGGCCTCTAGCAACTCAACATAAATGTCCGTCTTTTGGCACTGTCTCAACAAAGTCCTTTTTTCGCTTTAAACTCCCCGTAGTGCGTTTAAATGTAGGAACAGTACTTATTCTTTTTCCCTTTCTTAGGTCAAGGGATGCAAAGTGGCCTTGTTTCGTGAAAACTGACACACTGCAGGTTTGGGCAATTAGAAAAAAAAAGCCCCCGGTTCATGAAAAACGGTACACCCCGGCGGGGGGGGGGGGGGGGGGGGGGGGGGGGGGGGGGGGGGGGGGGGGGTTCTGTTTAAAAGGTTTTTAAAGTTTTCCCTTGGTACTTTTCCCGGATGCATAATGCCCCCCTTTTCCCCGGGCAGGGGTTGAATGTCCCCTTGTCTTTTTTCTGTTTTTTTAGTCTGTCAGCTTTTCCCCCTATAGCTTGTATTTTTTCTTTTTTCCCCAAGAACCAAATGTTTTTGCGGGTTTCATTCAAAAGAAGCATTCTGAACCCGGTTTGGAGTGATGAATTTGGAGGGGTCACAACCCCCACTTTAAAGGCCCGAAAACGGGGGTGGGCGGGCTTAGATGTATAAAAAAAGTTTTTCTCAAAAAATTTATAATCAAAACCCAATGTCGAGTAGTAAAGAAAGCAGCGTTTAAGGCCCAAACCTGCAAAAAAGAACCAAGAGTGATTTACGGGAATATTTTTCCATACACCCACGGTCACAAAAGGAACTTTAAAACAATGGCCACGTGTACGATGTTACTTTTTGAAAGATAAAAAAAAAACCTTTTTAAATTTAAACACATAAAAATTTTTTCAATGACAGGGGAAAAAAACATTTAATCAGGGGAAGCCCGGGTAAAACGAAAACCCGATCAAAATTCGTATCTCCATAAATCACCCCTGACCTAGCATTTGGTACCCCAACATTCCGTTCGGGAATGCAAACACATTTCGGAAATTTCCCCGCGGGTTTGAAAAAATAAAAAAAGTATCAAAAAGCAACCGCAAGTTTGAGATTCATGACGTGCTTTCAGTTAGAAATGACACATGTCAAAACCCTAAAAGGGAGGGGGTTAAAAGGAAAAAAGAGAACGTTTGGATCGCACAGGGCTTTGAAAAACATCCCCCAAAGTAAAAAGAAAAAATTTTAAAGATAGAAAATTTTCACGACAGTATGTGTTTTGGCACGAAAAATTTGTATTTGGGATATGTAAACTCAAAAAAAACACGATAAAAGCCGGGAAAAATCGAGGGAAAATTTGATGAGACAATCGGGAAAAAAATACCTTAAAAAGGCCATGAACCCAAGAAAAAGTTATTTTAGCGTGGGTTTTGCCCAAATTTCCCCCCTTTGGGGTAAAAGAAGAAAACAAGAAGATTCAAGCCCCCTTTACCCCAGACTAGGGGGGGGGAAATCAAAGTTTTTTCCAAACAATTTGAGAAAATGGACGAGTTGTTCAACACCCACCTCTGCCCAAAACAAAAAGTAAAGGATTCCCCTTTTAATCATCAGGGTAAACTTTATGATTGCATTTACATCAATCACTGGTTCCTGGGATGCACCTACTTCTGTGCCCACTGAACTAGGGTTTAATAAAACAGAGAACTCACTTGGCAAAAAATTTTTGTCGTGTTACCCCCCGACACTATGCCCAAAAAAAGGATTATTTCCCATGGGGTTCACTGGGTTTAGAAAAATTTCAAAGTCAGAAATGTTTTGATCAGCACAAAGCAAAAACCGGGAAAATCTAAAAAAAACCCATCTTTGAAAGTGTAGGGGATTGAAAAAACCTGGGGTTCAAATGGTTGTGGGCAAAAAGAAAAACCCATCTCTGTCTGGCACTAAGAAATGCAGGTTTGCAAGAAAGTTTGGATGCAAAAAACAAAAGTTTTTATAGCTCCTGTAAAAAAACCCCAAGAACAAAAAGTCCCCCGACTTTTACCTTTCATTTTTCTTTGCCTTTGAGTCCCGTTTTGATTTTGGGTGAACTTATCCCCAAATTTTTGTTTTTGGCTCAGCGTCTTTTTGGAACTGTATGTCCCCAATCCATGAAAAGCCCCGTGTCAAAAATCGAAGCTGTGGATTACCTAGAAAAAATATTCGTGGTAACAACATTTTTGTCGAATTTTTGTCCCATGCTGTTTAACCCATTCAAAAATTTCCACAGTGATTGCCAAAAACTCCAAGGAAACGATGCACATTTATTTTGAGGCACTTACTGAAAATGTACAGTCAAACCGGGAATTGAAAAAGAATTGGAATAAAAAATTTCAAATTTAGGGAAAGCCCATCAAGGAGTTTAAAACGACTCACCATTTTTCCCCTAAAACATGCCTTTGGGCCAAAATTCCCCTCAGTTTTTGGATGACGGGAAAAGGGAAAAGGATGGTTTCCATTTTATGCCAACACGGATGAATCCCAAACCCTCCCATTGGAAAACTATTTTCCCCCCGTACATTTTTACAGCCCCGCAGGGGGGAACCTGACAAGAGGAACTTTTCCCTGAAATGGTAAAATGAAAAAGTGGCCAAAAAGGCTGGTTTCATTTTCATTAAAAATGAAAAGTACTGAAAATAAAGATGGGGGACATTTTTAGAGGGGGTTTGGTGGAGATTTTTGGGAAAAAACCCTTTTGGCCAGTGCCCAAAAATTGATCCTTTCCGGGAAGCGACCACTCTAGCCCAAGTGTGCAAAAAAAGCGGGCGTAAAAATTAAAATCCCTCCAAAGCCCCTTGGCTTAATCTCTGGGGAAGGTTATCCAAACAAAACTCGAATTTAAAACAAAGGATTCTTTTTGGATAAAAACAACTGCTTCCTTGGGGAATAAGCACATTCCCCCAAAGCAAAAAAATGGAGGTGAAGTAAAAATTGGACCCTTTTAAACGGGGGGAGGGGATTCCACAAAGGACGAACACCGTATCCCAAATTTCATGGGTGCTGGACAAAACGGATTTCCAAAATGTTACCCAAGGGAGACAGGGGGAAAAGGGTTTTACACACTTCAAACAATGGACCCGTTATAAAATGCCAAAACCTTTTTGGGGTTTTAAAAAAGGATTTGGGGCACAAAAGGTTAAAAAAAAACAGTTGTAATGTGGGAATGGGACTTTGAACAAAAGGGAAAGATTGAACCAGAAACAGAGATACTGTAAAACCGTTTCTTTCCCTTCCAAAAAACCTATTATCCCTGGGATGTTTTTGTTTGGGGGAAAGAACCAATGCCGTTCAATTATACCTTTAAGGGGATAAAAACCCCCAAGGAAAAAAATCAATTTTGCTGAAAATTGCCACTGTACCCAATTCGTGAAAAAAGTAAAAAGCATCCCCCGGGGGGCACCCCAAACCCAATTTTAAAGGTCAAGAGATAAATTGTTATAAAAAAAAATTTGGAAAGTAAAAAAGGGACTCATCAATGTCTTGAAATTGCCCCCAAAAGGGCCCTGTGGCTCCCAAGTCCTCCCCCTATTAAAACTGAAACAAGAAAATGATCTTTAAAACTGGCCGTACCGTGCTGGGGAAGAGTTTTAAAATGAAATCCACTCTGTAAAAAACGCATTTTTGACAAAACCGGGCCCCAATGTGGAAAGACCCTAAAGCTTTTATTTTAGGATCCCAAAATTTGGGACGTTTTCCCCACATCTGGCACGGGGACACATGGAGTAAAGAGGGGTATAAACAGTTTTTTGCAAATACTTAAAATTGAAACAAGAAGCAAGGGGTTTAAACCCAAATTTTGGGTAAAAACAAAGATGATAAAAGACCGCTTTAAAACAAAATTTTACTTTCAGATAGAGGGAATTGGCACGAAAACCGTAAAAAAGAAAAAAGGGAAAAAAAGACGTTTTTGCCAAAACCTTGTTTAAATGTTTTTGGGGTTAAGAATGCAAAAAAACAATTTTTAAAACCCAAAAACCCGAGTTTTTGGTGATAAGGTAAAACCGGGTTTGTATGACCTACTCCCCGACCGTCATTTTCATGGCAGTTTGCCGAGATTTTCCCGACAGAAAACTTCATGTTGGTAAATTACTGGGAAAGAAACGCGAAACACACCCCCAAATTCATCTTCAAACCCATTGGTACTGCCTTTTTTTACTTTCCAAAGCTCAAATTTAAAAAATTTACCCCTTTAAAAAATTTAAATTTTGGGGGTACGAAATTTTGACACGGGAACGGGTTTAAATTACATCTATGACCCTGACAAGTACAAAAAAATTCCCAAATTTAAAAGATAGTCATTTTTGGGAAAGGGGAAACCGGATGAAGTCCCAAACAGGACGCATTGCAAATTTTGGGGTTTAGGCCAAAAAATATGGGTATGAAATATCGAAAAAAAGGAAATTCGCCCAAACAGAAAATGAAAATTTAAAAGGGCTTTCACTTTGGTTTTCAATGCTAGTCAAAAAGTCAATTTTAAAGAAATGGCGAGTGTGTCCCAAGATGCAAAACATTAAAAACGGTCATCGAATTGAACCCCAAATTTTCAGATCATAAAAATTCGCAAAGTGATCATTTTAGACACAGCCCAAAGACTTTTCCGCTCGGTGTATAAAAAAAGCGGGCGTGGAAAAATATAAGCCCGTGCCGAAAGGGTTTCCAACCTTCAAAAATCATTTGGGCTTGTGATCGTGTGCAACCCTTAACGGGGGTGGAAACTTTAGGGAATTAAACGATAAAACCCCTTTTTCTACCGTAGAAATGCAACGATGATCAACAAAATTCTTTAAAAGCTTTTTAAGAACCTGTGCATTTTGCAACGGGGTTTTTTTTTTTTTATTGGGCACGGGCGCTTTGGGAAAACCCGAATATTTCCCCCGGGACGATGGGGGACCCCTTTCTTTTTAAAACCCCAATTTTAAAGATTTTTTAAAAAGGATGTAGGAGAGCGTAAATTTTCCCAAGCAGCAAAAAAACTTTGGAAAATTCAACGATTTTTGGGCCCTTTAAAAACCCTGCTACGCCAACCTACCGGAACGACACACCGAGGTATAGGGCCCTTTTTTACTGACCCCAGAACCTACCCACTTGGGGCACAAGTTTTTTAACTTTTTTTGGTAAACAGTGCGCCGCAATATTCAAAAAAAAAGAGGCCAAACCCCTAATGAACAGTTTTTTTCCCCAGATCCGTTTAAACAATTTGAAAGGTTTGAGTTGGGGGGACAAAATCCCTCGGGACCCCACAAAAAAGATACAACGCAGAGTACTTGCAAGACGAATTGGTTACCAAAAAAAGGGAAAATATTTTAAAACTAAAAAAAAATAATAACCCCAAATTTTGGGAAATCCATGGCGTAGAGCTGTTTTTTTGGGCTTTTGCGTGTACTTGGAATTCAATAAAGAACGGGCGTTAAGACAACCCCGAGGAACATTTTTGACGAAGTGCCCCCTTTTTTGGCTTTAAATATAGGGATATACCATGTTTTTTCCCGGGAAAAGGATGATGTATAAAGAAAGATTTGTTTCCATGATTGGCCAAAGGTTTAAAATTTTTGACGGGATTGTTTCAAGTTTTTAAAATTTTTTAAAAGATGTATAAAAAAAAAAGTTTCATGTCAATGCTGTTTATTTTTTCTTAGCCCTAAAGGAAAAAGTAATTTTTTTAAACATCCTAGAAAACTTTTTAAATCTCAGGGTTAAAAGTGGTTCGGGAAAAAAACTCTTTTGGAAAAAAAAACCTTATTGGTAAAAAAAACCGATTTATTTCATGTGGTCCCCCACAACAAAATCGTCGGTGTTACAAAAAAAGGAAAAATTTCCTACGCACAGTTACAAGTACTTTAAGCTATAAAATTTTAAATTAAAGGGTCCCCGGGAAGGATGATGAAAGATAGTAGACGATAAAACCCTTCCCCACCCTTTCGTCTTTTTTTATGATATTTTTAGGAAAAAAAGTTGAGGAAAAAATTAAATTATGGTTCACACGAAGGGGAAAATAAAAATGCCATTTGTAAATTTACATCACACAAAACAGGGTTCCAACAACCAAAAGGCAAATTCGTCCTATCAGTTTGAATGCACACTAAAAGGGTTTTAATTTTCAAAACACAAGAGATAAAGGCAATAAAAAAACACTTCCCAAACCCCAAATACCTACCCAAATTTTGGTGATGGGAAATCAAGAGAAACCCTTTAAAACCCCCTTAGGTTTTCTTATCATTGACTTTCACCCAAGAACCCCCCGCCCTGAATCGTTTAAAAAACAGATTTGTTCCAAACGGGGGGTAACGGTGAAATCGAGGCCCGATCGTCTCCCACTACAGAAATTAAAATGATGGAACATGCCCCCGTTCATCTTTAAAGGGAAACAGCAACCTTTGGGAAAACAAAAAACACAAAACAGTGATCAAAGCCTAGAATCTTTTGAGTGGGAAAAAGAACCCCCCCAAAAACGAAAGACGGTAGTAAAAATCGATTAAAAGGATGGTGAAAGGGTTCCCCTTTAAACTCCCCGGGACTCACTTAGGAAAAAGTAACCGTGCCAAAACAGATGTTAAATTTTTTGGGAAAAACCAAAAAAGGGTTTTTTCAGACTTTTTAGCTAAATAAACATGGGGAAATCAAAACCAAAAAAACGAAAAATTTTTTTTAAAAACCCTGGCGGGGGGGGTTTTCCTTGGGGGCACCATCATTCCTCCCCTTTTTCGAGGGAAACGGGACCAAAGCATGAAAAAATTTCTCCAGTAGCAAAAAAAAAACCCCCCAAACGAAAAGTCAACCCAGGGGGAAACGGTCACGAAAACCAACCCCCCGAAAACACCCAAAACCAACGCAAGTCACCAGTAAGGAAAAAAAACAAGGAAGAAGCAGACATTCCCCTCTTTCCCGATTTGTCCTGTAAGAAGAAAACGCTCGTAAAAACGGGAACCCCAAAAGTGTCCCCCAAACTGATTCGACGTGATGTTACCCCGGGGACAACATCAAAACCCTCACCACTTGTGCCCAATTCTCCCCCAAATGCCCTATATACCCCCCCGTTCAAAATAAAAGTTCGATGGGGGTCGGGGTTTGGGGGTACACCCCAAAGGGATCAATGAAGGTTTCCCCAAACCCCTACAGTTCGCAAAAAAATTGTTTGCCCTTTTTCCAATTTTTAAAATTTGGCGTTCATAAACATCATTCATCTTCAATCATCAAGTTTTTTAAACCAACCCCAAAAGTTCCACCCCCCTTTTTCCCAAAAGCCGTTATTTGCGTTGAAAAAATTCAGGACCCCCTGAGTAGTATTGGCAATATCGTTTTAAACCAACCCCTTCAACAGTGGTAAAAAAAAAAGAGCCCAAAAAAATTTCATCATCTTTTTGTCCCCATGAAGCGCAAAAAAACCCACTCGTTCGAAAAAAAGGGCAAAATGGGGCTTGCTTTGACAGAACCCCCTCCCCCAAAATTTTTTCGAAAGAAGATTTTTCCCAAGGGGGCACCAAAAGAATTGGTGGAAATTTTATTTTCTTTAATGTTGTCACAACATTTTAAAAAAGGGAATGTACCACTGTCAGAGGCCCGAAAACTTGATTTCATTCTAAGAGATATCAGTCCCGGGAGTTTGCGACCAAAAAAAAGTTTCAGTTCGAAAAAAAAAAATCCTTTTTCAAACAAAATGTGGTTTTTTACCCCCGTTTGGGAAATTGGCCCCCACTCTTAGCCAAAAAAAATTATACCTCTTTTGGGGGGAAAACATTTGGGGAAAAAAAAGAAAGTGGGGGCCCTTTGTTCCAGTTTTGGTTGTTGGAAGAGAAAAATCGAAGGAAGAAAGAAAAACGGCCTTTGGTTCCCCCCTCCCCCCAAGTGATCAAACTTCAAACATTACAGAAAAAAATGAATCCCAATTTTTTTACGACAATCAATTGTCTGAGTCAGAAAAAGCACAAAAAAGTTGGAGAAGTATTACATCGCTTTCAAGGTCACATAAAAAAACACTCAAACCCTCCATAAACCAAAAAAGGCTGAGGAAAAAAACGAGTACGAGACTGAAAAAAAAGAGGAAAAACCGATGACCTTTAAAAATCAAATTCAAACATTTTTCCCAAAAGACCCGCGGGGGAAAGGCTACTCTCTTTTTAAACATGCTTAAAGACCATCCTCACTTAAGTTTGGGGTGAAAATGGGCCCGTTGAATATGATGGAAAAACCCCCCAAAAGGGTTTAAATTTTTATTGATTTTGGCAAATTATGTACCCTTTTTTTGACACGGAAAAGGGCAAAAAACCACGAGGAAAGGGAACAATTTTTTTAGAGGATTTAGAGAAAGGCAACATCCCTCAAGAATTTGTGGGCAATAAAAGTCGATGGAATTTTTTTAAAAAAACCCAGAAAGGGTGATGGGTGATTGGGGGAGGAGGGGGAGGAAGGTTTTTTTTATAGTTTTGGGCCCACGCAAACCCACAAACAAAGAAACAAAGACCTATTAAAAAAGGGGAACCCGAGAGATTAAGCCCTTTTGTCATGGGGGCCGGGCCCACTAAAAAGGACACTTTTCAAACGTCCCCTGTTATGATACTGAAAAATCCTCGAGTTTTTTTGGGGGGAAATTTATGGAAAATTAAAAAAAGGGAACGAAAAAAAAAGTTGAAATCTATCACTTTAGAGGGGTACGAGGGCCGGTTTAAAAAGTCAAAAAACCCAAAACGTTTTCATAAAAAAATACGCGAAATTTTTGGGCGTCGACAATTTTGGAAAGGGGGTAAGGGCATCAATGGCAAGTGATCTCGCAGTATTTCAAAGTAGGGACAAAGAGAATTTTACCTATCGCTTCTTACTGTGTGTCCCTTGATGTGTTTTTCCCCAAAAAATTTCTTGGGTAAAACCCCTCATTGACAAAACGGAAAAAACGCTCAAACCAAACCTTTTTAGTCTATTCTAAAAAAGGGCCCAAAACACCTCTTTTTCAAACAGACAAAGGCCCATAATTTTTTTAACAAAAACTTTTAAGTTCTAAACAAGCATGACATTCATTTTCTTTCACGTCTGAAAAACCCCGGGAAATAAAGGGGAGTAATTTTTGAAAAGTTTTCAACGTACGCTTTAAAAACAAAAATGGGAAATTTTTTACTCATCACAAAGACCCCCATTATGGGAAAAGTACTTCAAAATATTGGTAACATGGCCCACAATCATCGTTTTTCATCGAAAACATCGGACCCTACCCCTGCATCGTGTTAGAGAAAATGAGCATTTAAGTCACAAAAACATTGGGTTTGGGAAAACCCTCAAAAGAAAAAAAGAAAACAAAATATTTGAAAATGGGTTTATATAGTTTCGCATCAAAAAAAACCAAGCAAACATTTCCAAAAGGTATCTACCCAACGGCATGGAATTGTTCAAAATGGTTTTGCATTTAACAAAACATCCAATTTACCGTAAAAATTGAAGACTTAGCTGGAGAAAAAATATCGCCCGGGTCTTCTAAAAAAGGGATGAAAATTTAAAAATAAAAAAATGATGACTTACGAAGTTTGGGAAACAGTCTTTTATGGGGTACAAGGGGGTGTAGGGGGGGTTTAAAAAATTTCAAGAAGTGAAAGGAAATGGCCCTTTGGGTTCCTAAAAATTTTTAACCCGTTGGTTTTTAAAATCGCATTTAAATAAAAGTATAAACGCATGAACCGCATTTTTTCAGTCCCAACCACATTTTTCAAGTAGACAAACCCGTATAAACCCGGAAAAAAGTGAGGTCCAAACAACAGAAAACATTTCTGACTCAGATTGTTAACATCTTATCCCTCCTGTGGCAATTTTGTGAATCGTGTCCAAAGGGGCCCGAACGTAACTTGGTTTCTGCTGATGAGTTTCTATCTGATACATTTTTCAAAACCCCAATTTTTAAAAATTTAAGAAAAACATGAAACTCTTTCTCAATCAATTTTAACAGTGATAGGGTTTGATGGCATTTTACCCAAACCCCAAAACAATGTTTTTTTAGAACCAAGTGGCAAAAAACCCTTTATGTCGACAAACAAAATTGGGAAGTGGTTTTCGTGGGAAAAGAAACATCCCCCACAAGTTTTGAAAAAATCGAAGAGGAAGAAGGAAAAAATTTTACAAACGTGACTAAAATCCAAACCCGGTGCAAACCCTTTTTACAAATGAAAAAAAGGGTGTGAATTTTGAAGGTAAAAAATGGGCAATTCCCCCTTTTCAACCTGCGGCAACTATTTCTTCACCACAAAAATTTTTCAATTACGAAATGGACAAAGGGGTATTAAAAAAAGCCACTAAAAACAAATTTTTAAATCCCTAAACCCCACAAATTTTTCTTGGGTTTTTCCGGCTTGTTTTAAAACGTGGTTCCCAAATTTTCCCCGGGAATATGGATTTTAAAAAATCGCTTGGAACTTCACCAAACCCCCCCTTACGGGCTTGGAGGAGAGGAAGAAATGTGGTGTTTCCGGGGGAGAACAAAAAAACAATTCAAGTACGGTGTGGGGGCCTCTTCACGAAATGAACCATCTGTTTTTTATTACCGATTGGCAGAACACACTTTGAAGGGGGTGTCCCAAGCAAACCCAAATTTTTCCGGGGTTTTTGCCATTTGACTTTAAAAAAAAAATGCAGGGTCTAATCCCACATGCAATTTAATTTTTAAATCTAAAACTACATACCCGTCCCGATCATAATTTTAACGAGATCAGTATCAATTTTAACCGGGGACTAGGGGAATCAGTTCATTTCAAATCACGGGAAGTCCCATGGTGAAGCTTCATTTTAAAAGAAAACACGATTATTCCAGTTTTTCCCCTGGTCAAACCCCGACAATTTGGAAAAGGTTTGGGGTCCATGTTAAGAAAATGGGGCCCCAAAAAATCTTACCCATGTTGAAATCCAACGTGAACTCAGGACTACAGACTCTGAAAAAAAAAGGGGGTTTAAAAAAGGGATAGGGCCCTTAAAAAAAAATTCTGCTGGCTAAAATTAAAGCAGTGATCAAAAAAACGGGGTAAAAAATTGTTTAAAAAATGGGGTTAAAAAAACTCAAAATATTAAAGCTTTGAGAAATTTAAACCCTCGACATCATTTCTGTTCCAGGGACGTCAAGGAAAACACAACAAAAAAAAAAAACAAACACACCCTTTTGATATTTTTTATTGAAAAACAGGAAAGGGAACACGGCTTTGTTAGTGGGACAAAACTTAACTGATGTTACCATGTCCCCCCTTTCCATGGGCGCAATGCAAAAATGCAAAGTTGGGCAAAAATTTTCCTGTTCAAAAAGAGCAATTCATCTCCCCCCTTGAATTTGAATTTTCCCGCTCAATCGAAAAGTTTGGGCTGATACAAACCCAAACTACTTGTACCCGAAAGCAAAGTTGCAAAAACCCGGGTGGCAAAAATTTTTTTGGGTGACGAGGGAAAAAAACCACAGTAAATAAAATTTTTTTTTTCCCACAGCTTGTTTAGGGAGGAAAATTTATGTTTACCTGAACAACAAAAAGATCACCAAAAAAGCTTACACATATGCGTACCCGGGCCCACTTTGAGAATTTGCTGTCTTTTTCTCGGACATTTAAAACAACACAGCTCTAGCTACGGAAAAAGTTGGGGGTTTCCCGGCACGGCGGGTCAAAATGGGAAGAGCATTTCAATTTTCGGGGCTAATAAGGATTTAATAAAAAAAGAACACTTTTCCCCCAAGGGCGTGTTTTTGGGAAAAGTGCGGCGTCTGCCCTTTAGAAACATGGTTTGCAAGACCCAAATACCTTTCCCCCAAAGGTGAGAGATTCGGCTGCGACTCAACAGAACCCCAGCTTTTTTTCCCCGTTTTGGAAACGAGGCAAAAATTTCCCTTAATTCAAACTGGAATTTAATGTTTGGACTGGGGACCTTTTTCCCGAAATGCCCAACAACTTAAAAAACCCGGGCCATCCTCAAAAATTTGGGATGAAATCCCAAATTTGCCCACTGAGGTGAAAAAATTTCCCCCCATTCCCGGGGCCCCGATCAAAGAACGAAAATTAAATTTATTTCAAGGGGCATTTTCCCAAACGAAACTTCTGGGGGCCCGGGAAAGAAAAACGACCTGAACGGGGAGTGGCAACCAAAAACCCTTTGTTTTTCCCCAAAATTTCAACTTGGGCTAAGTTTTGAAAACATTAGACGGGAAAAACGGGCACACAATTGCCGTTCCAAAACCCCAAAATTTTCCCCCAGGAAAAATGTTAGATTTATACCTTTTCCCCCGCATCAAGCCACGGGAATTTACTCGGTTAAAAACCCCTCCATGGGTCTGACAATTGGGCGGGTTCCCCTTCAGGGGTACACACTGTGGGGCATTGACTTAAACGCCGAAAAAAAGGTTTAAAGAGGGAAAAGCTGCATCCTTTTAAAAAAAAGGGAAAAATTTTCGAATTTGGCTTCAGTTTCGTGCACCTCTTGGGGGACCCCTTTTAACCCTGATTGTGTATTCCCCAATTTACAGTCAAAGAGATTAAAAGGGGTTTAGGGGAAAATCATCACAGAAATATTAAAACCCTAGGAAAAACAGGAAAAACAGCTGGCCAAACAAAGGGACGAAGAAAAACCCCCCAAAATTGAATAGGCGACCCCGATTTTTGTAAAAGATTTGGAAAACCCGCTTTTGGTTCATGAACTGGGAGACACAAACCCCTTTGAAATCGTTAAAGAAAAAATTTTATGGTTTTCATTGTTGAAAACCTCGCAGTCAGACCCAAATCCCCCGTGTTTCTGAACAGTGTCTTAAAAAAAAAGGGCTTTTATCAGGAAAAAATGGTACGGGTGAACGACAAAACATGGATCTCACACCCCTGAGAAAGCTGATGGTTATAATTGGGGGAAATATAAAAGGGTATGTAGATAACCCAACCCCCAAACCCGGAAAGGGTTTTTTATGCGAAAAAGGGGGGGGACGAATTAAACAAGATTGGGAAAAAGGGAAAAGATTGAGTTGCCCGTATATTTGGGGTCATTTTACACAAATTCCCAGCTCCCTTGAAAAGCCGTGGTTAAGGGGCTAAAGTCAACTTTCCACAACGTAGCCCCGAGACTGGAAAAGCTTACATAGGAATTTCCCCAAATTTTGACTCAACCTGGGGGAAAATTGGGTGGCTGTGTTTTTTTAAAAGTTAAAAACGACTTATACTTTTATTCGTATGGACAAAAACCACTCCATCGTGCATTCAACGTTTCTTGGGAAAGACATGGGCCTTATCATGGAATCTCATGAGCTTTAAGGATTTCAACACTTTGTGGGGGAGCATTTGTTTGTTTTTTTTTTGCATTTTAAAAATTTTGAGGATTGATTTAACACGGGTGGGTTAAAAGCTAAATTTTGGGCAGAGGGCCAAAACCCCCACTTTTAATTTGAACGATTCCAATGGGGGGGTGGGTTTTAAAACCCGAACATTCAGAACTGTACAATCGTTTCAAGAAGACAAGTTGGAAACAGTACCAACCAAAAAATGCACGCCAAACATCCACCCAAAATTTTTGGGGATGGTCGGTGTGTTTTGAATTACTACAAAAAAGTTTAGGGCCCATTCAATTTCATTAAAGTGCAGTGTTATGTACTTTTTTTGTTAATAGTGTTTGAAATTGTTCTTTTTGTTTGTTCATATTAAATTTTTGCAAAAGTTCATAGGGGTTTAAAAAAATTTCTAAAACTGATTTTATTCTTGTTGTTTATGTTTATCTTAAACATTAACAATTGTGATATAAATTCCCCCTCAATTTAGTTGATGGCTCTGAAAAGGGCCATTTTTTTGGTTTTTTTGTGACCTGAATTTTCGGAGTCACCCTACTTTAAATCTGGGTAATCAGAGTCCCAAAACCTTTGCCATAAAAAGGCTGAAACGCACTGTAGGCCCATGTTTAAAGGGGGAAAAAAAAAGGGAGGCCCCGGCATCCCCTTTTGGGAGGGTTGCCCACAAAACCCGGGAAAACCCGAAGCCGGGGAACCCTACCAATTTCAAAAGGGCCCTGACAACGACCCTTGGTTATGGGTTTTAATTTTTCCTCCCCCCCTTCCCCTAAACACACACCACCCCTTTTTGAAAAACCCAAATTTTTGTTTGGGCTTGTGATTTTAAACCTTTTTTTTTTTTAAAAAAAAAACACTTATATTTGTTTTGAAAAAATTTTTGTTTATAGTTTAATTCCCCCCCCTAAAGTCAAGGCCCCAAAAACAATGCTTTCCAAAATCAAATTTGGTTTTTAAACCCCCTTTTTTTTTTTTTTTTTCAAAAAGGGGGGAAAATTTACCGGGGGGGCCGGGTGGGTTGGGGGGGGGGGGGGGGGGGGGGGTGGGGGGGGGGCCCACCAATAGGGGGGGGGGAAAGGGGGGGGGGGGGGTCCCAATTTGGGGGGGGAAACAAATAAAAGCAAAAACCCGCTTCCGGGGGGGGGGGGGGGGGGGGGGGGGTTCAAAACCTTTTTTTCCCCCTTTTTTTCCCCCCCAATTTTTTTTTTTTTTTTTTTTTACAAAATTTTAACCGTTTCAAAATTTTTTTTTTTTTAAACTTCGTTTTTTTTTGGCTTTGGGAAAGGGTTTTTTCCAGGGGTCCAACAAATCCCCCTGGTGGGCCCAACCCGCCTCCAAACCCCCAAAACAACCCCATCCTTTTCCCCACACCCCCAACCAGAAAGCAAAAAACCAACCTGAAACCCAACCCCATCAGGCCGTAAAATTTTTTGGCTTACAAGGTGCTAAAAGGGACCAACCCCAAAAAATTCCAAAAGGTGGAAAAAAGCTTTTCCAAAAAAAAAGAACAACCCCATTCCTATTCCCCCCATTCCCGAAAAAGGAAACAAAAAACCCAAAAAACCCCCGCAATGAAATTTGGTTTTGGGGAAAAATTCCCCCAAAATTCCAAAAAAATTGGGATTGGAGGCCCCAATGGGGGGACCCCTTTTTTCCAAAAAAAGGCAAAAAGGGGGTTTTAAGGGGGAAAATTTTAAAAAAAAAAACCCCAAAAAAAATGGGCCCAAACAAAGGGCCCCCCCAAAGATGTCTCAAAAAGGGAAAATTTTTTTTCAAAATTTTCAAAAAAATAATAAAAAATATCAAAAAGAAAGGTTTTTAAAGCCTTTCGTTTTCGAATGTGTATGGTTTTGTCCAAAAAACTTGCTGGACCCCAAAGACTGCATAAACTGACATGGACAAAAAACAAGCCCAAAACCAAAAGTAAACCTTAAAAAAACAAGGCCCCCTACCAACGGGACCTTAAAAAAAACAACCCTCCAGGTTTATCGTAAAAAACCCAAATTTAGTGAATGTTACTTTCATGAACTTACAAAGATGAATCTTTTTAAAAATCAAAAGGAAACAATTTTTCACCATAAAAACATGTTGAATATTGTGAAGAAACTAAAAGACAGTATTTAGTTCCACTCTCTTGGGAAAAAAAAAAACGGCCCTTTTCAGGGCCAAACCCCAAAAGTCCCCCGAAAGAGAATTTTACCCCAAATTTTTCGCCAAATTTTTTTTTTCAAATTCCCTTTAAAAAAGAGTTTTTTTTTTATTAAAAAAAATGATCCAAAATTTTTTTAAAAATTTCAAAAATAAAAAAAATTTAAAAAAAAAAGTCATCACAACTAACCCAAAATTTTTAAAACAATTCTGATTTTGTTTAATACAAAAAATAGGTTTAATTTCCCCCTCAGGTCAAAGGCCCAAAAGGGAATGGGATCCAATCAAAGGGCACGGTTAAAATTCACGTTATTGTCAATTTTTAAAAGAAATTTTAAAGTTCTCTGATTTTTGTACGCAAAAAAATAAAGTAGTCAATCCCCCCTCCCAAAGGGAAAAAAAGCGCAGGCATCAATCATTCGGGGCATTTTCTCGCGCAAAAACCCATGGGAAAAAATTCACAATTAAAAGAAATTTACGAACAACAAAAGCAAAGAGTGGAGAAAACAGCAAGACCCTATTGCCCCAAAAAAACCCTTTCCCTTGGAAACATGATTTCATCAGATGATGTTTAAAAAAACAGCAACAAGTGAACATTATGCCTATATGCTAAAGGGAAAAACCGGAGTGTTGATACAACACAAAAAGAAGAAGGCCCTTGCTCATGAAAAAACAGCAGATGTTACAAGATGAAAAAGTTTTCATCGTAATCAGTGACGATGAACACGATTTCACGGAAATCAAGGACGATGAGGACAATGTCACCAAAATCTAAAGAAGAAACAAAACGGCCCCTTTCAGGGCCAACCCAAATGTCTCGAAAGGACTTTTTACAATTGTCAACCCCCTTTAACTTACATAACGTTAAAAAGTGGTCCTCCTTTAACTAAGAAATAAAACATGACGTCAAAATGACAATATTACGTCATTGGAAGGGTTTGGTATGCATACTTTTTCTCTCTATCCGATCTTAAGTCATCTAGTTAGATCTAACAGGTAGGACATGTTTTTTATTACATGCAACATACGGTACCATAAATCTTTTTTCGTATACTCAAGGTACCATTTTCGGTGGCAGTATGGTACCCTCGGTACCAAAAAAATTTTTTTTATGGTACCAAGGGTACCATACTGCCACCCTTCACTATTTAAACAAGAAAGATTTGGGGATAACATGGGTTTTTGACCCTTTAGTATTACTTAAACATCCAAAGAAAAATAAGAAGAAGAGATAGGGTAAAAAGAATAAAAAAACTGTAACTTTGAGAATATTTGTTCATAAATAACCAATTTTGTTTTTTGGCAAATTAAGCTACAAAATTCTACATAATCATCATATAGACATAAAAATTATTTTTTGCTTAATGTCATTTTTTTAATTCAATTAACAAGTAGTATTTACATTAATGAAAAAATTATTCAAGGTAATTTTTATCCCACTATTTTAGTCACAAAAATTTCATATTACTTTTACAGAATTGATGAAAAACACAGTCTTTAAAAATACAAACCTACAACATATACCTACAACATATCCCGGTGCACACAATTTATACCTACAACATATACTACAATATATACCTGTACCTACAGCATTACCGGTACCTACAACATTTTCCCGGGTTTTAAATACAACATATCCCTACAACATATCCCGGTACATAAAAATTATACCTCCCAACATATACCGGTACATATGATATATACCTACAACATATACCTACATTACTTTCCTACAACATATACCTGTACCTTACAAGATGTACCGGTACATGTACATACAACATATCCCGGTACATATGATATATACCTAAACATTACCTACATTACATTCCTACAACATATACCGGTACATACAACAAAATACCTAAAATATATATCTACAAACATATACCTACAAACTATACATACAAAAATATACATACACTTTTATATCTACACATATACCGGTACCTACAGTAAATACCTACAACATATACCTACAATATATACCTACACTATATATTACAACATATACCTACAACATATATCTACAAAATAATCTACAACATATACCGGACCTACAGTAATACCGTACATCCCATTTAAAGCATATAACTTACACCGATACCGACACATCCAGTATGTTTATAAAACACATACGTTACATCATATACATAAAACATAAAACCGGTATATACAAAATACATAAATAAATTAATACATACCGGAGAAAAAAAAAGAATGAGAAATATAAGGAAAAATTTTCTGCACGAAGGTCGTGCCCATAATGTTGCTTATGCGCACACCGACGTGCTGATAGGCCTCGGCCTTTTTTTAAATCGACAGAAGCATGGAGCCATTCCTACGGAGAAGAGGCGTTGATGAAGACACTTTGAAAGCTCTTAGGGATCAGAAAGGGAAGCAATTGACCTTTGTAGATAACACTTTGGGTGAAATACAAATGAAGTGTAGTTGAATGAAAGTTAACCCAAAAGAAAAAGTTTTAAGTTGAAAATGTAAATATGAAGAAGAGAATACAGAATTTGCACTCAAGGAGAACAGGGTTCATTGAAGCACCCACTAAGTCTCCCGCTGATGCCCCCCTTCCACACAACACACACACTTAGAAAGATCTAACAGTTTTTAAAGTTTTATGTTCTGGAGTTTTTACTGTTATTCTATAGAGAGAGATTTAGTAAGTAAAATATCGCTCTTGAGATGTGTTGAGTTAGATGTACAACATAACTGTAGAAATTAGTTTTATTCTTTACAAATGCAGCATTTGTTTGTTGTTTGTTAGGTTTTACGTCCCACCGAAGTATTTCGTCATTTGAGACGATGTTTATTTGGGAGACAGATATAGTGCTGCCACATTGCAGTATCACCCCGTAGACATATGACTGATACCACACCAGTCACATTATTCTGACACCGGGCCAACCAATCCTGCAAACGACCCTTAAATGCTGAACGCCAAGCAAGGGGAGCTATAACAGTACCATTTTTTACGATTTTGTTATGTCGCGGCGGGGGGATGAAACCAAATGCAGTATTTGTAGAGTACCTCACAATTCTTATAACTCTAAAAATTTTTTTAAACAATTTACTACCCTGAGTATTTAGTTTTGAAAAAGCTATGCTAGTCTCTAAAGTAATAGTATGACATAATGTATTTCATAAAAACATGTTTTATATACAAGTATTGTAAACATATTTTGTCAGAATTAATTTTTAAGTTCTCTACCGGCGGTAGACGATTTTTAGCTCCACTGTATGTCTATCCGTCTGTCCGTCCGTCCTTCTATCACGATGTAGTTGTTGCATTCCTTGTATATGCTATGACAAGCAAGCTGAAATGTGGTGCTACAAAGTTTTTATTTGAGGTTACGTTTACTTCTTATTACGAATTTTCTAAGACTTTATAGCGATGTTTATATATCAGGATCTTCTCTGTGCATTTCTGAAGAGACTAAAACTTTATTATCCCCAGACGCGGAGCTGGAGGAGGATACAAAAAAGCAGTTCATCCATTCGTTTGTCGTCAATTTTTCCGAATTTTGTTTGTCTGGACGATAACTTTAAAACCGTTGAAGGAAATTCAAAGAAACTTGGGATAGTAATACATGGCAATGAGGAAAGTGCATAACTCTATATTCATTTCTTTTTTAATTATCTCCCTTTCAGTACTTAAAATATGTTTGTTTGATTATGATTAAACGCAATGTCTGAGGAGAAAGAACACAAATTTATGAATATTATCATGATTTGCAGATAGACGAAGAAGCTGTCGAGGCATGTCAGAATCAGATTTATCAGAATACCTTCCCAACCAAAACCTAAAAAATCCAGTCTTATGGATCGATTAAGGTATACTGCAAAGAAAAAGGGGCCCACTTGAAGCAGTGCATATGAACCAGAATCTTTTGAAAGGAAATCCCAAAAATTAAAAGCGCAAGAACAAATGAAAAATTCATCTTGGGGGGGCCCATTTATGAAGAAGATTTATCTGCATGTAAGGGGCAAGGCCGGAGGAGATAGAAAAAAACCGATGTTAAACAGAATAAAAAACTTTCATTAAAAAAGGGCTCTTCGTCTTTTCTTCCTGGGGGTAAAAGTCATATGGAGAGTGAAGAATGGATTTGAGTTTACGCTTCGAACTAAAACCTCTAGTGGACGGGGGAAAAAAAAATTTGGGGATATAATAGACAGTGCAAAAACTACAACTTATTTTTTTTTATTACCACAAGATTCCCAAAAGCAAATTTCAGATTGTAACAAGGGTGAAGGGCAGAAAGAAGACCACCCCCAAAATCAAGTATCAGTACCCCTCCCTTATCGTGAAAAAGTAGCAGCAGTTACAAAAATGGAAGAAAACAAAGGTACCCAAAGGTGTTTAAAGGGGTATGACAAAAACCCAAAATCAGGTTTACTACACACTGGAAACTTTGATATTAGCCCAAAAATCACGAATAAAAATAACAACCAGGGAGGCGAAGGTCCAACGATGATGCTTAAAACAGGGCCCAATAAATTTTCCCTGTCCAAATCCTGTTTTTGCTAAAACGAGACAGTCATCGCTAACCGACCTCTTTTCCTTCAGTTTGGGGCAGTTTTGGGAAGGGCTTTCATGCAACTGACCCTTTATTGAAAAACGAAATTGAAAGTCAGCGGGCTAATCAAATTTTAAAAGAAAACCCATATTTTGCTTTGAAAAAAAGACACATTAATGCCCATTGAACCCTTTTCCCAAAGGGAGAAGAGAACGGCTTATGACGGGGGGGGTGTCATGAGGGATTTGCGATTGAATTTGGCACGTTTTTTAAAAGTCCCATGTCTAGCCTGATATGGAGACGGGGAGATTGGAAAGCGGGTTTTAAAAATCGTGGTCTTAGGATGGATTCTGCAAAAGATGCAAGTCAAAGTTTCGAAAATAATCTGGAGCTCATTGATCAAAAAGCATATTTGGAAAAGGTTCAAGAACCAGATTTACCCGGGAATGTCCTTTTGAGGGGTTAATAACTGACGAACTGGGTTTGGACTTGGAAAATGGGGTTCCAAAAAACACCAAATCAATTTTATTTTTTCTCAAACGATTTCCCTGAGATTAAATGGATTCTAGAATACTGCACACCCTTTCTTCGATTCTTTAAAAGCTAGTGATTCATGTTGTTAAAAACGAGGGAAATTTTCAAAAATTTAAAATCAAAATAGTGCCTAGAAGGTTTTTCAAAGGGGACCGCAGCGCCACTTGGGAAGAGTCTTTACGCCCAGATGAGAAAATTACCCAGTTTTAAGAGCGGATGAATGCTGTGCTCAATTCAAATTTGGGTCATGGATTTCGCCCTAAATTTGAAATTTAACAAAAAATTGAACGGAAGATTAGACTTTTTTTTGTTTACAGACTGAAAAAAAGCAAAGGGTTTTGGGGTTTGAAATTCAATAACAGGGTTTAGGGATTAAAGTTTTGTGATTCTTTATATAAAGTATGGATTTAGATCTTTTTTGATTGTAAACTGAAATTTTTATTTTTTATTAGATTCTTTTTTAATAGGATTAACTTTCAATTTTCTTGCAGAAAAATAATACAGAACAACTTTTTTTGAAGTATTGTTTAAAAAAATAAGTACATTTTAAGTTTTTTATCTATCGATATTGTGCTTTTTTTTGTTTTTTGCATTTTTTTTACATTTTTTTTTGTTTAATTTTTTTTTTTCTTTTTTTCATACAATTTTTTAGAGCCAATTGGCTTTTCAGTTCTTTTTATTCAAAAAAAATTGCCATTATGCTGCAAAACTTGTTCACGAGATATGGTTTTATACCTTTAATTAAAAAATTTTTAAAAACTTTTGCTTAACTTCTTATATGATTAAAATTTGCCTTTCAGCTGCACATAATGCATGTACCAGTAGGAGCAGTATTAATGACAGATTGTTAAATGGCTTCTGAAAGATCATACCACTGCAAGTGAACGGTCATTTTAAAGTGAAATGCATAATATGTAGAAAAGGACGAGTGACTCATGTATGTAAGTCTTACAAAATAAAGTGTTAATAAATGGTTACATTAAATGGAAATAGTTGTGTCTTATCTAAATTTCAAAATTGAATGCCATAGACTTAGAAATATTGCATTATTACAATGAAACAAAAGGGATCAATTATAAACAAGTCGTAAAAAATACATCTTCAGTTTTAAATTGATACAACTTGTTATGTAATTGCTGTAAACAGGAACTGTTAAATAGACATATATTATCGCATTTAGTTATTTATTATTAAGATATGGAATTATCATGAAAGAAAAACAACTGTCAAATAAAACTTATAAAATATGACAGTTTCAGTTTAATATAAACACGTGATGATTTGTTAAATACTCGCGGAAAAAGAGACAGGTAAAACACATAATTTAAAGGTATTCATCGTCAATCATCGTTTAAATATGAAATATTATAATAATACAACATATATTTAGCCGAACAAATTAACAAAATACTGTAAACAAAAGCTGAGGATTTGTTAAGTACTTGCTGAAAGAAAGGAACAAATAAATATATACAGTAATAAAATCACATCAACATATACACAAATCATGCATTAATATATCAAAATTTTAACAAATCAAAGGATTACAGACTAACATTACTATAAAATATATATGAACATATGATATTGCAAGAAAGATGAAACTAAAAATTTGAAGACATAAGAGGCATTAAAACCATGAAACAGAAATATCTTTGGTCGTTTTAAAATGTATAAATGTATTGTCAACGTAGATCTTGCTAGAACACACAGACACACACACACACACACACACACACTGGTAGATCTTATCAACAACAGTTAACTTCTGTTCTGATCTAATCTAATATCGTCAGTGTTTGGAGTGTATACATATTATGTTTTTCATTTTGTTTTATTTCAGTTTGAAACGGGTACATTGCCTTTCTCCCCTTCTTTCCTTTTCTTCATTAATCTAGAAGGGGAGAAAGGTAAAGTACAACTTTGGTATTTGAACGTCCCTTTTCCGCGCTTTCTCTCCTTATTTTTATGTTTTGTTCAAAACACCAACAACAGAAATTTAACAAATTAAATAAAAAAGAAACAGTTTCTTTCCGCACTTCTGTAGATTATTTAAATAACAAATATTGTCACGATATATTATGTTTTATGATTATCTCCTTATTATTTGACCAAAAACATGTTGTTGTTTTTTGTATATAAGTTTACAGTTGAACCTATATTAGCGGCCACCTGTATTAAGGGGTCGACCTGCATGAAGCGGTCAGTTTTAATTTTACCAGACTAACATTTCATTTGTCACATTCTCTTGTTCCCTTGACTGACCGTTAAAGACCGGTTTGACTGTATAATTATTTTCAATTCAAAACAACAAAAAAAAATCACAAATCAAGATGGTTTGATAAGAATTGTAAACGGGAAAACGTAAATATGCAGAAAAAAATTGATGAAAAAAAGAAAATTTTTTTCGGGCTAGAAATAGATAAAAAAAACAATTTAAAAGAAGAGCGATAGCCAAATTTTACAATGGGGAAAAGGCTGAACTCGAAAAAGGAGTAAAGATTCCCCGGAAATATGTGGAAAAATATAAAAAAAGTTAACGGTCAACAAAAACGTATGTGATTATGTTACTAACTTTAAAATTTATTGAAACGCCGGAGGTCGTATCTCTGGGTCACGTATAATTAACTGAAATTTATCGACTGGACTGTCATTTCCATTTGAGTTTTCAAAAAAAAACAAAAAATATTTTTAAACCATTAAAAATCATGTGACTTTGTAAAATGTGGCAGACTATTTTATAATTGAAAATGAATTTATTTCAATTCCTGTGTACTCTATTTTATTATATTTTCGAAAAGTGTGTGTGTGTAAAATTAAGGCGTGAGGTTATTGTTTAAATATATAACTAGTTTCTTCTTTTGTTCGAATGTAGGTTTCTGTAAAAATTAAAAAATTATTAGTTATCCCGTTAAAAAGAATATATAAAAATTCTCTCCCTTTACTTTTTTTGTATGGACTTTTTGCTTTGAGGGGTCACATGACGTCTAGTGCTAAAAATTCTTTTTTTAAAAAACGAACATTCTTCTAACTCGAAATTTCTTATTCTGAACAATGGCATCATGTCAAATCATTGCCCTAAAAAAAAAAATTAAAAAAGTATGCTTATGCGCACATAACGTCATTGACGTCACGACTAAAAATATTTGTGAAATTCTGCAAAACTGCAAATGGTAAGTTTCAATTTTTTCTATATCTCCTGAAGCTCTTAACCAAAAATGAATTTTGGTTATTTTCAAATTTTTTTTCAGCCACAGAACTTCGGTCTTTGGGAAATTTTGGGTTGCTGACAGGATATGCCACCTTATTTTTCAAGATGTCCATTGTGAAAATTAAAGACAATCCGCCCCATAATGCGGTGTAGGCGAACTCTTTTTCATATTTTTAGCTGTGGCATGTGACTCATGGGCTGAAAAATATTAAAATCAAAAATTTCCTCACTGATTTTAAATACCCCTTTAAAAAAAATTTTTTTTTTCCCCCTGGCTATTGCAATATTAAAATAAGCGTTTAGTTAAAAAGAAGAAAAGAATAAAAATTAATAAAATGACGCCCGTGCGTCATATGACGTTTATTTTCAAATAATTGTTTGACACCAGAGACCTACTAATGACAAAATTTAACTTTCTATCTAATTGGAAGTTTTTATAAGCATTTAAAAATTTACGTCCTTGGTTTGAAATTTTTTATCCCCCATAGATGCTTTGGGCTTTTGAAATTTTGAAAAACGGACACCCGGGATACACAAAGAACGTAATATCACTTCTTTTGAAAATTTTATAAAAAACGGCCATGATTATGGTCTGGACCCGGTACAATTTTCGTAGTCAATTTCAAAAGTTCGTCATATGCTCATGGCTTCTGAAAAACTTGAAAACGAAATTCCGCGTCTGAATCATGTGTCATAATTTTCATTGCCCCTTTGACAATTTCAACATATAGAAAAACTTTGTTAATATTGAAATACTTATATATAATGAGTACGGACGTCATATGGTTTTTTTTCACAAAATGTTTTAAGACTCCAGAGCCTATATAGACCAAATTACTTTTCTTCTAAATAGGACCGATTTTATAAAATTTAAAAAAATTTTCGACCCTTTGGGTTTGAAACTTTAATTCGCTAAGAACAGGGCTTTTCGTTTTTAAAAACGGACACGAGATGCACAACTGAACTTAATATACAATTTGTGAAATTTATGAAAATCGGTTCATAAACAATGGTGCAGACCGCGTACAAACTTTTTTTTTAAATTTTTTTGTTTGGGACTCATATGCGTCAAGGCATATGAAAAACATAGAAATCAAAATTTTGCTTTGAAGATATGTCCTTTAAATTTTTTATTGCCCCTTTGCCCAAATTTTAAAATATGAAAAATCTTGTTTAAAATTAGAAAAAATTTCATATAAGCGTCAGTTAGGGATATGACATTTTTTTCGCAAAATGTTTAAATTCTAGAGATATATACTGTAAATATCAATTTCTACCTTAGGAGTTTTTTTAGCATTTAAAAAATTTAGCCCTGGTTCGAATTTGGATTCGCTATAGAACCCTGGACTTTTTGAATTTTTAAAAAACGGACACAGGGATGCACAACTAGAGCCTAACATACACATTCTGTGAAATTTTGATGAAAATCGGTCCATAAATAATGGCTGTAGACCGCGAACAAACTTTTTCACCTGACGTCAAATCTGACGTTATGTGACGTCATATGAATATGAAATTCATTGCATTCGAAAGCTCATGGTTTGAAATATATGCCATAAAATTTCATTGTTCTGGGCCATTGGCAACATACCGAAATTAACACAAATACAAGAGGAAGAAAAAAAGAATAAGAATAAGAATAACTAGATTTCATTCGTTGATACGAATGATAGGACTTTCTGCTACATTTGTTAAACACTTAAAAGCTAAAAAAGTAAAAAGATATGAAATTCCAGCCTTTAACTTGCTTTTGTATGGCCATAACTTAAATAAACTTTGAAAAATATAACCGTTTAACTTGGAGAATATGGCAAAAGTAACTGAAAATCATTTTTTTATATCGATTTATTTAACTTGGATTATTTTTATAATCTATGTTACAAATCAAATTTATTTAAAGTGCTTACAATTCGAATTTCATCCTGTAATAATTGCCGAAGACCGCATAAAAGCTTGTGTAGACAGCGTCAAGTTTGATGTCATGTGACGTCATAGGCATAAGAAAATCAATAAATGAAATATTAATATTTTGAATATATCAAGTAATTTTTTCATGCTCCTTGCAACTTTGAAAAAACGCGTAGATATATTAACATTCTTTTTGACCTTATGACGTCAAATGACGTTAATCCTCACAGAATATGAATATGTCTCAAAGACTAATATTCAGTCCAAATATCAACTTTCTAAATCATCTGGAAGCGATTTTATACGCATTTGAAATTTGACGTCAATGGTTCGAAACTTGGATTCGCCATAGAACCATTGCTTTTTCGAATTTGTAAAAAGGGACCCGGGATACACATAAAGAGCGTTACATATACATTCTGTGAAATTTTGTTGAAAATCGGTCCAAAAATAATGGCTGTACACCGCGTAAAATCTTTTTGTCCTGACGTCAAATCTTACGTGATAAAACGTCACATTAATATGAATTACATTGCATTCTAAAGCACACGGATTGATGTACATACCATTAGATTTACATGGTCCTGGGAAGTAAACAACATATTTAAATTAACGCGTATATATCAGAAATTATTTTTTACCTTATGACGTCATATGACGTCATGTGACGTTCATCTTCATAGAATGTAAAGCACTCTTGGAGACTTATATACTATCCAAATATAATATTATATTTCTAACTCATCTGGAAACTATTTTATACGTATTTGAAATTTGACGTCAATGGTTCGAATTTTGGATCCGCCATAAAACCTTTGCATTTTCGAATTTGGAAAAAAGGACACCGGGATGCTCAACTATAATCTAATATACACTTTCTGTGAAATATTAATGAAAATCGGCCCAGACATAATGGCTGTAGACCGCGTACAAGCATTTTTAGACGACGTCAAGTTTGACGTCAAAACACGTCATAGTCAAATGAAAATTATTGAAATGGAAACAGTTCTATCTGAAGCAAATGCTATTAAATTTTCAAGGTGCTCGGACGTAAACAACATATAAAAATTAACACATAAAAATTAGAAATTACCTTTCACCTCATGACGTCATATGACGTCATATGATGTTCATCTTCAGGGAATGTAAAGTAACCCTCGAGATTTATATTCTGTCCAAATATCATCTTTCTAGCTCATTTGTAAGCGATTTAATACACATTTTAAATTTGACGTCAATGGTTCGAATCTTGGATTCGCCATAGAACTATTGCATTTTCGAATTTTGAAAAGCGGACACCGGAAGGCACAACTAGAGCCTAACATACGCATTCTGTGAAATTTTGATGAAAATCGGCCCAGAAATAATGGCTGTAGACCGCGTACAAACATTTTTAGACGACGTCAAGTTTGACGTCAAAGCACGTCATAGTAAAATGAAAATTATTGAAATGCAAACAGTTCTATCTGAAGCATATGCTATTAAATTTTCAAGGTGCTCAGACTTGTACAACATATAAAAATTAACACGTAAATATTAGAAATTACCTTTCACCCATGACGTCATATGACGTCATATGACGTTCATCTTCAGAGAATGTAAAGTAACCCTTGAGACTTATATTCTGTCCAAATATCATCTTTCTAGCTCATTTGTAAGCGATTTTATACGCATTTGAAATTTGACGTCAATGGTTCGAATCTTGGATTCGCCATAGAACGATTGCCATTTCGAATTTTGAAAAACGGACACCGGAAGGCACAACTAGAGCCTAACATACACATTCTGTGAAATTTTGATGAAAATCGGCCCAGAAATAATGGCTGTAGACCGCGTACAAACTTTTTCACCTTGCGTCAAATCTGACGTTATATGACGTCATATGAATATGAAATTCATTGCATTCGAAAGCTCATGGTTTGAAATGTATGCCATAAAATTTTCGTTGTTCTGGGCCATTGGCAACACATCGAAATTAACACAAATACAAGAAAAAAACTAACAAACCCAATAGGACTTTCTGCCGAAAGGGCAGAAAGTCCTAATAAAAAACATAACAAACCCAATTGACTTTCTGCCGAAAGGGCAGAAAGTCCTAAAAAAAAGGGCAGAAAGTCCTAATAAAGGGGATACAAGTGACGCAGCAAATTACAGAGGTATTACTCTTGTAACTGTTACGGCAAAAAAATTCTCACTGGTTTTAAAATATCGTATAAATTAATGGTGTGATGTTTTTAATGAATGTCATTTAGGATTCAACGACGAAGCAAAACTTTTGTTACATGCTGTAATTCTGGAGGTCATAAAAAAAAGTTAAAATTGGTTTTATCGAGCGTGCATTTGATACAGTAAATAGATATGCACTGTGGGTTAAATAACAAAGTCGAGTATTAGTAGTAAAATGACCAATATTATAAAATACATTGATAATGATGTTCAATCGTGTATGAAATTATGCAGTGACGAAGATGGTATATCATAATTTATGGTTACACCGGTATTTAACCACAGATCCAACGAAGTTACACACAACTGAATGTTATACAGCAATTTTCTATTAAATGGGGATTAAAAATAAATGTTATCAAAACTAAATATGTATTTTCGAAAGGAGAAAAAGACAGAGTAGAAATGTACGAGTTTTTATTGACAATAAAAAGTAGAAATTATTCCGGCTCGCCCTCGGGCGGCCGGATTAACGGTAAGATGTTTCTATAAGAAACTTCGAATTAAGCAAAGAAAAGATCATGGTTTTTGCTTTCTGTGTAGTAATTCCGTTACACACATTAATCCCGTGAATAAAGAATGACCAATAAATATTCATTTTTGGAGCGTCTTAGGTCAAAAAGGTCTCCAGCGAAAAACGTTTTGACCAAGAACAATTTTGGTGCTGTTTACTTAACCTACTAGTTTTTGTTCAGCTTTACATTTGTCTACATTCAGCACAGCATTCTCTCCATTGAAGTAGATATGGCTCTTTTATAATTGCTCCTCTCCCTCTCCCCCCCCTCTCTCTCTCTTAGTGATACGACGCTCTGGGTTTCAGGTCCGGACGAAGTCAAATATTTTCTCTCTTCATAAGTTAAGAGGATGGTTGTCTCATTACATAACACTAACAATAAATACTTTATAGGAGAAATACCGGTAATGTCAGAAAAATAATCTCGGAAAGTCGTAGCCTATTTAATGATAATTCGCATTGGATCTCCAAAACTTTTGATTTTCCATAGGCGTTAAAAGTAAGAGCGTCAGTTCAAATCCTGCTCAGAACATTTTAAATTTTCTTATCAATTTCTATTTTTGTGTGTTGATTGATTATATTTGTTATGGCTGAAATATTGTCATTACGACTGTAAATTGCAAAACAACATTACATTTATTTATTTTAGAGACGAGTTTCATGTTATCATGCATCATAGCATTATGATAATTATTTTACAGAACCATGATAAATGAAAGATCAAATATTATACACCAACCGCATGCACTTCTCATCTTGACACTAAAATACCAGTCGAGCCGTCTGCTCGCTTTTCTTTTAAAAGCTATCCTTGTAAACAATTTCAGTTATTTAGGAATCAATTTTACGTATACGGGAAATATGCATAAAGCTGTTAATATATTAAATGAGCACGGGTTAAGGGCCTATTACATTTTATTATCCTTGTTTGAGAGAGTCAAAATACCCATCAGTAAAAAACATTCCCGCGATTTCGTGGGACTTTTTCTAGTATATCAAGTATATGGATTTATGTATAAATATTATTGACCGTCCATGGTGGTCGAATGGTAAGAGCATCCGCTCCGGAACCGAGAGGTCGTAGGTTCGCGGCCGCGTCATACCAAAGTCGTAAAAAATAGTACTGGTATAGCTCCCTTGCTTGGCGCTCAAAATATAAAGGTAGTTCGAGGGATGGTTTGCCCGGTGTCAGGATAATGTGACTGGGCGTGGTATCTTGCCACATGTCTACGGCGTGATACAGCACTGTGGAAGCACTATATCTGTCTCAAGTAGACATCGTCTCCAAATGACTGAAATATTGTCAGTTGGTCTTCAATCCCAATAAACAATCAATCAAATAAACAAACAAATGTTAGAGACCATTGTTGGAATATTCGTATAAATTATATTACTGATCATCTTGTATTATAATGTTAAACACAAAATTTGACGTCAATGGTTCGAATCTTTGTTTCGCCATTTAACCACTGCATTTCGAATTTGGAAAAACGGATAACGGAATACGCAACTAGAACATAATATACACATTCTGTGAAATTTTGATGAAAATCAGCCTAGAAATAATAGCTGTAGACTGCGTAGAAACTATTGTTGACAACGTGAAGTGTGACGTCATATGACGACATAGGCATATGAAAATCATTGAAATCAATATTTCAGGATATGAAATATATACCATTAATATTGTCATTGTCCTGGGACTTTTTCAATAAATAATAATTAAGGCGTAGAAAAGAAGAAAAAAAGAATAACTAAATTTCGTTTGCACGGCAAACGATAGGACTTTCTGCAAACCGTTTAAAAACTCAATCAAACTGAAAATTTTTAATACGGAATACGCAGAAAATATTAGGAATCTAGAGTTTAACCTATACATTCTTTGAAAATTTTCGAAATATTCATCAATTTATAATGTTTGCAATTCGCTTAAAAAACTTTTTGATCCAACGTCTATTCTGATGTCATATGGATGTGAATATAATTGCATATGAAAATTCAGCATATTCAATATATGCCATATTTTTTTGGTAATTCTGGACCATTGGGATCACACTGAATTTATTGCACGAGAAATGAAAACATATAATAACCCCATGACGTCAAATGAGGTCCGACCTATGAAAATCTGAAGAAAACCAATAAAATTACAATATGTGTGAATTTCAACTTTTCATCTCATATGGAGAACTCAATCTGACTAGAGTCATATCCTATATACACGCTACGCTACATAAGATCTTAGGAAAATCATGTACTTTAGTCAGACTGTACTAAATTTAATTTCGAGGTCATATTTTTTTAAACTTGATTTCACCACAGAACCTCGGTCTTTTCAATATTTTGAAAACGAAAGTAAGGATGCACAACAAAAGCCTAACATATACCTTCTGTGAATTTACTAGAACATCCATTCAAAAATAAATTCTGCAGAGCGCGTACAATCGTTTTAACTGACGTCAAATCTAGCGACTATGATGTCATATGATGTGCTATGAATTTGAAAATCATTGCATTCAAAAGACATGGTCTGAAATATTTGCCATACAATTTTCACTGTTCTGGGCCATTGCGCACGTCGCACGACGGACGACGGGCGACAACAAAAGCTCACCTTGAGCACAATGTGCTCAGGTGAGTTAAAAATGGGACCAGGTAGAGTTACAGTTCTTGGACACTGCATTTTCCTAATTGCCATCAGATTCTGGTTACATTTTAAAATTTCAAGTCAAAACATTGTATTATATTTGAGTAATATTCCGGACAAGAAAAACAAAATTAACCAAAGGGAGATAATGCAAAATTAGAACCAGGGCAATAATTCTGCTATCCTCGTGACAACTCAAATGAAATTTATGACACACACCTCTCCACCTGATTATCAATTCACACACAAAGTTTGAACCGAGTCGGTTAAGAAATGTACGTCACAAGATATTTAAAGTTGAATCAGGGACAATAACTCCGTAATCATTGTGGGAATGAAGTGAAATTTGCGTCTTGCACATCTACTGCTAATGATAAACATGTTTTACAAAGTAGTAGGTGAATCAGACTGAAATTGAAGAGGAATTCACTGGACAAGAAATTTCAAGTTGATTTTGGGACTATAACTTCGTAATACTTGTGGGAATGAAGTGAAATTTGCGTTTTGCACATTTAGTGCTTCTGATAAATATTTATGCCAAGTATCAGGTGAAATGGACTGAAGTACAGGACAAGATTTTGCTTAAATACCGCATTTCCGTCTGACCAACCAACCGACTGACCAACCAATCGACCAAAGGCTGATTCTCTTCCATTTGTGCTGGTACATGTATACAGGGGTTTTCATTTCAAAACAAAAATAAGTCAATAAAAACTAGTATCATATTAATTAATATAAAATCTTAAGGTTTTTTGGAACAGGGTTGCTTGCAAAACTGTTCTAAGGAAGCACACATTTTGGATTGGATAACATTTCGGGACTATATTAAGAAAATTTTTCATTTATAGATTTCCCTCTTTTTACTACACAGAGAAAAAAGTCCAAACGTTATTTTCTCTCTCAACACTAAATGGTGACAATTTTTATGTTTATTTCAGACTCAGTACGATTGCGTTATGGGAGTCAAAATTAAATAAAAATGTTTTGAAAATAGAAGCTGGAGATATTGTATTTAATAAACTGTATGCAAACAGATAATATGCAGGAGACAAATTCGCAATTCATGCGGAGATATTTCGAACCATAACTGGCTGGAATTTCCAGCAATAGCCGACAATGTTTAAATTGTAGTTTGAGTCCCAGTCGTTTTTTTTCCCTTTTTTTTTTTTACACCAAATTGTTTTTGTTGTTGTTTTTTTAAATTCTTTTACAATATTAGACATACATATTTTTGCCATAATGAAATCAGTAATTCAAGTACATGTGTGTGTGTGTATTATATATATATATAAAACATAAGTTACATGTAATTCAGATCTCTCTCGAGGACGCACACTTAAAAATTAAAATATGTGCGTCCATCGGACGCATGCAAATTTGATGCATGAAACTCAAATTATCATAGTTAATGATTTTTTCTACAACGTTAATCAGTTCAACTTCATAATGTTTAATAGTCCAGGGTTTTCCCATGCGATTGCGTCTAGCCTGTTCATGTGCAACATGCTTTGATTTTGCCGACATATCATAATCCTTAAATGGGACCTATGTTTACATGCACTGATATACACACGCGTGTGTATATATTCTCCAAATCACCTGTCACATGCATTTGCCTGTTGAATTTTATATCACAGCACCCATGCATCACTAATTCTTGACCGAGATCCGCCATGTTTGTGTTTAAAATAATTATGCATTTAATTTTACCAAAAAAGTGATAGCACTGATAACACCTTTAATATTAAAAAGAAATGTGCAAGAGACAACCGTAAAATTTGAAGGGAAAATTTTAAATGGGAGTCATTAAAAAAGACGAAAATTATTGGCCCCGGAATGATCACATGTATGTCAAACGCGAAAAGGTAGCCAGTAAAAAAAGAATAAAACAATGGATTTACTTCCCAGAGCAAAAATGGGGTATTTTTTTGTCTCAACGTCTGTTAGCTGTAATATGGGTCATCGTGTTTTAGTGATTGAAATCCTTCGCTATAATATAATCTTAACGCAGCTGTATTTCAATAGAGATTTGACTGTTTCATTACATTTTGGAGTATACTTAGTTCATGTAAATTTTAACACCAATGAACTAGCAGTAAAATTTGACGTTTTTAAGAAAAGATGACCTGGGTTAAAATAAATTATTTCAAATTGCCTCCACATACCATTCTCCTACATCCGTTCAGCATTTCTTTTTTTCTATTTTTGATTAACAAAAATAAATTTAAAAAAGAATTTAACCACGGGCATATAAGAAAAAGTGCATTCAGGTTTTGAAAAAGACAATAATGTAATGCCCAGGTATTACTAATTTTGGGACTTTCTGCCTACAGTCCTATTGGGTTTGTACTGTTTTTTTATTATTATTCTTCTTCCTATTAGGACTTTCTGCCCTTTCGGCAGAAAGTCCTATTTGGTTTGTTCTGTTTTTTATTATTAGCACTTTCTGCCTACAGGAAGAAAGTCCTATTGGTTTGTATTATTTTTTAATTTTCTTATTCTTTCTTCTTCTTTTCTTCTTTTTCTTCCTCTTATATTTGTGTTAATTTCGATGTATTGCCTTTGACCCAAAACTAAGAACATTTAATGGCATATATTTCAACCATGAGTTTCGGATGCAATGAAGTTCATATTCATTTAACGTCTTATTACGTCAGATTGACGTCAGGTGAAAAAGATTGTACGCGGTCTTACAGCCATTATTCTCGACGATTTTCATCAAAATTTCACAGAATGTGATTTTTAGGCTCTAGTTGTGCATCCCGGTGATCGTTTTTCCAAATTAGTAAAGGCAAGCGTTGTATGCCGAAGGCCAGATTCGAACCATTGACGTCAAAATTCAAATACATATAAAATCGCTTCCAGATGAGTTAGAAAGCCGATATTTGAACAAAACATTAGGTCTTCATGTCTTCTTTAGCTTCTGAGAAGATAAACGGCATATGACGTCATATGACAACATAATGCTAATAAAACTTTTATTTAAAACTTAACGGTTTTTAATCCCTGTAGGTTTTGTTTTTTGTATGATTCGCTTGACATTTTGACTGAAGGTGGAGTATTAGAATCTATGGAGCCATGTCACTTCCGTTTCCGGAAGGTCAAGGTCATATATCATTAACCGGGTTTTTCTTCATCCTTAAATTCTCAAAAACGGTAAATATTCTATCGAGACACTATGTGTATAATTTGTAGTGCTAAGAAAAAGACCTTTCAGATGATGTTTAGTTTTTGATGATCGGGATTGAATCGGTTGAGTTATGGCGGAAAAACTAAAATTTGGTAACCCTCAATGTGTTTAACAGTTTATATCTCGAAAACCTTTGAATTTCGAAAATATGATGATGAATATTATTTGTAGAGCAATGTTTGGCCGTTCTATTGGTGATTGGCCTACGATTCACGGTGAAATGGGAAAAAACGAAATTCGTGCATATAGGTTTGGAGATTTTTGCAGTTTTCTCGATGTCTAGGAGCTTGTACCTCAATTTTTTTTGAAAGTTTTCGAAAACATATACCGTGTGAAATGTAGAGAATTATCAGAAGATTATTTTGGTATCTAGTGTTTTGAATTGATCAAAGTATAAGGAAGTTACATTAGAAATAAAAATTTAAATATGTAAAATTTCAGCGATTCTGCCGTTATATCAAGTTTAACAGCTTAAATAAGTGTACACATTAAGCGAGTGAGATGTAGAGAATTTTAAGACGATTATTTTGGTACCTGGAGTTTAGAAATTGATTAAAGTATAAGGAAGTTACATCAAAAACACGAATTTAAACCCAATTGTAAGAATTTTAAGAAAATATCCTACTTTCGCTTTCACCATAATTGAAGCATTTTCGGAAAATGTAAGTTTACAGATATGTATTAGTCATATAAATTGCAAAATTAACTTTTTACTAATATCATATAGATATTACTAGCTAAACAATTGTTGACAATAATTTAATTGTATGTCAATTCTATTCTTTTTCAATATATTAGAGTACAGTACAGTACACAGAGCACCAGCACCAAAGCAACAACAGGAAATATGAAAATAAAATGGTTGCCCTCGTGGAAACAGGCGTGTGCAGATTTAAACTTTTAAAAATACAATGTTCTACCAATAATCAAACGGATTTACTTGGCATAAACCTTAATTATAACTTGTAAAAGTGAATCAAGCTGGAAATGATATCTAAACCATCCTGAATATCTAAATACAGACATTACACAAATGGATTACATGGCATGTTTACATCGAAACCGAGTGCAAATGTGACACGGAGGTGTAGAGAAAATTCCTGGCGTAATGCATTAATTTGGCTAGTTTAGCTGGCAAATAAGGCATTCGACTGTCAAAATTTCTTCTATGCCTGTGATTAAATTATTTTTTAATTTATTTATTTTTGTTAATCAAAATATAGGAAAAAAAGAAATGTTGAACGGATGTAGGAGAGATGGTATGTGGAGGCAATTTAAAATAATGCTTATTTTAACACAAACAGCATTGCTCTTTCTTTTTTTCATCTTGTAGGTTTGATTTGAACATATTCTGTCGTAATGCGACAACCATCAAACTACAGGTCATCTTTTCTTAACAAATGTCCAATTATACTGCTAGTTCATTGGTGTTAAAATTTACATGAACTAAGAATACTCCAAAATGTAACGAAACAGTCAAATCTCTATTGAAATAGGGCTCCGTTAAGATTATATTATAGCGAAGGATTTCAATCATTTAAACACGATGACCCAAATTTACAGACGTTGAGACAAAACATCTTTGACATGCTCTCTGGGAAGTAAATCCATTGTTTTATTTTCTTTATTTACTGGCTACCTTTCGCGTTTGACATACATGTGATCATTCCGGGGCCAATAAATTTTCGTCTTTTTTAATGACTCCCATTTAAATATTTCCCTTCAAATTTTACGGTTGTCTCTTGGACATTCTTTTAATTAAAGCTGTAATCAGTGCTATCACTCTTTTGGTAAAATTAATGCATAATTATTATCAACACAAACATGGCGCATCACGGTCAAGAATTAGTGATGCATGGATGCTGTGATAAAATTCAACACGCCCTTGGCTGATCTGTCAATCTGTGACAGGTGATTTGGAGGATATATACGCGTGTGTATTTCAGTACATGTAAACATTGGACCCAGAAGGGATTATGATATGTCGGCAAAATCAAAGCATGTTGCACATCAACAGGCTAGTCGCAAGCGCATGGGGAAAACCCTGGACTATTAACCATTATGAAGCTGAACTTTTTGCCTTTTTGAATTTGCCAACCGGACACCGGAATACACAACAAGAGCAAGTACATATGCATTCTGTGAAATTTTGATGTAATCGGTCCAGAAATAATGGCTGTATACCGCGTAAAGCCTTTTTGTCCTGACGTCAAATCTGACGTTATATGACGTCACGTTCATATGAAATGCCTTGATTTCAAAAGCTCATTTATTTATGTATATGCCAAATTTTTAATTGTCCTGGGAACTTAACAACATATTTAAATTAACGGGTATATATGAGAAATTCTTTTTTAACCTTATTTGGTTCATCTTCGCAGAATTGAAAGAGCAGTCAGAGACTTAGATACTATCTAAATATCAGCTTCTTAACTCGTCTGGAAGCGATTTTATACGTATTTGAAATTTGACGTCAATGGTTCGTATATTGGATTCGCCATAAAACCTTTGCATTTCGAATTTGGAAAAACGGAAACCGGGATGCACAACTAGAGTGTAACATACACATTTGTGAAGTTTTGCTGAAAATCGGCCCAGAAATAATGGCTGTAGACCGCGTATAAAACATTATTAGATGACGTCAAGTTTGACGTCAAAACACGTCATAGTCAAATGAATCATATTGAAATGCAATATGTTCTATCTGAAGCACATGCTATTAAACTTTCATGGTGCTCGGATGTTTTCAACACATAAATTTTTAACACGTAAATTTTAAAAAATCCTGTTCAACCCATGACGTCGTATGACGTCGTATGACGTTCATCTTCAGAGAATATAAAGAAATCTTGGAGACTTATATTTTGACTATACATCATCTTTCTAACTAGAAAATCCATTCAAAAATAAATTCTGCAGAGCGCATAAAACGTTTTAACCAACGTCAAATCTAGCATCTATGATGTCATATGATGTGCTCTGAATTTGAAAATCATTGCATGGTCTGAAATATTTGCCATACAATTTTCACTGTTCTGGGCCATTGCCAATTACATTTTCCGAACATGTTTAAAATTATGTAAAAGCGAAAGTAGGCTATTTTCTATTTTCCAAAAATGCTAAACTTACAGTGCAGCAAAACCATGTGACCAGAACATCACGAAAGGCATCAAAACCAAGACAAAACAGCCAACTTTTGTCTCCGCTTCAACATAGAAAAGTACCCTTAAGTAGTATAGGTTAGTTCATAGTTGCTTTTAACTACAGAATATACCCAGTCAGCAGAAGTAATCGGGCCAATATAGCACTGATATCGCTCCTATGTCTGCACTGTGGGTGATTAATACCCCTGCAAAATGCTTTGATACAGGAGAAGCCAGACTCCAGGCGGAGCATAGATAAGCACTTGTATACATAGTATATTATTATGATAGCAATCAATAAGTAAATAAAGTCATTTTTTTAAAGTGGATAGAGAATCAGTTATGGTTATTTGCACAGCCGTATAAAAGTGTAGTCACAGTTCTTAGACATTGCACTTCTCCTAGTCGCCATCTGTTTATATTTTAAGTTTCAAGTAAATACCATGTTAATATTCAAGTTAATGTCGAGACAAGAAAAAAAAGCTATTTAACAAAGGGAGATAATTAAAAAAATGGGACCAGGTAGAGTTACAGTTCTTGGACACTGTACTTTTCCTAGTTGCCATCAGATTCTGGTTACATTTTTAAATTTCAAGTCAATACATTGTATAATATTTGAGCAATGTTCCGGACAAGAAAAACAAAATTAACCAAAGGGAGATAATGCAAAAATGAAACCAGGGCAATAATTCTGCGATCCTTGAGACAACTCAAGTGAAATTTATGGCATGCACCTACCCACCTGATTGTCAATTCACACACAACATTTGAATCGAGTTAGTTAAGAAATGTAGTTCGCGTCACAAGATATTTAAAGTCAAATCAGGGACAATAACTCCGTAATCCTCGTGGGAACGAAGTGAATTTTGCGTCTTGTACATCTACTGCTAATGAAGAACATTTTTTGCAAAGTATTAGATGAATCAGACTGAAATTGAAAGAGAAATTCACTGGACAAGACATTTCAAGTTGATTCAGGGGCAATAATATCAAAAGTAATTAAAATAAGATAACTCAAATATCCAAAATATTAAAGCGTACTGGTACGCAACATTTTGAAACCGAGTGATGTTTACAAATACTCGTATATGTTTGACTGGTTACTTGCGAATCCGCAAAATAGTCTTCAAACGATTTCCGGTAATTTCTTACTTTGGGTTCCATTCAAGTAAAACATAAATCCAGTCCGTCTTATTTGTTCATCTGACACTTTTCTATTTGTTTGCTCTTTTCTATTTGTTTGCTTCAAATATAGTTACATAAGGCAGGAAGAAACGGGTAGACGTTTAAAAGAAACACTGAGTAGATACCTAGCACTTCAAACCAAACATCAGGCATTTGTGTCGCAATAATTGATGATCTGGAAGTTGAGAGATAGTCGATAGCATCCAATTCCATGTTAACCAGTAAATAATTTGTTTTAATTCAATAGTTAAAAGTGCTAAATCTTTGGATCAGGAAGATCAAATATGATTGAATGTTTTTTTTTGTTTAATTGTTGAGGAGCTAATGATAAATCCTGCATATGATAATTGTTAAATTGACATTGTTGCATACAAGGACAGCAGGCGCATATACCAGTAAGAACATACTGTTAATTCAATTCCAAAATTAAGTTGATGAAAAAAAAGCAATTGACTTAATTCTGATGGAGTAACCATATTTTCATTACTCAATTAAAATTGTGAAAACCCAATTCCTTGAAAAATTGATGAGACCAACCAACCGACCAACAGGCTGATTCTCTTCCATTTGTGCTGGTATACAGGGGTTTTCATTTCAAAACAAAAATAAATCAATAAAAACCTAGTATCATATTAATTAATATAAAATCTTAAGGTTTTTAGAACAGGATTGCTTGCAAAACTGTTCTAAGGAAGCACACATTTTGGATTTGACAACAGTTCGGGCTATATAACCGACAATATATAAATTGTAGGTTTGTGTCCCTGTCGTTTTTTCCCCCTTTTGTTTTTTTACAACTAATTGTTTTTTGTTTTTTGTTTTTTGTTTAAATTTCTTTTGCAATATTAAGCATACATATTTTTGCCATAATGAAAATCAGTAATTCAAGTATATGTGTGCGTAAATATATAAAACACTAAGTTACATGTAAATCAGATCTCTCTCGAGGACGCACACATTAAAAATTAAAATTATGTGCGTCTCCTCGGTCATATTTCATACGTTGAAGCTCAAATTATCATGGTTAATGATTTGTCTTCACCGTTTTCTCAGTTCAACTTCATAATGGTTTCATAATGGGTTTTCCCCATGCGCTTGCGACTAGCCTGTTGATGTGCAACATGCTTTTATTTGAAGACATATCATAATCCCTACTGGGACCATGTTTACATGCACTGAAATACACACGCGTGTGTATATATTCTCCAAGTACATGATTGAAATCCTTTGCTATTATATAATCTTAACGGAGTTGTATTTCAATAGAGATTTGACTGTTTCGTTACATTTTGGAGTATACTTAGTTCATGTAAATTTTAACACCAATGAACTAGCAGTATACTTGGACATTTGTTAAGAAAAGAAGACCTGTAATTTGATGGTCGTCGCATTACGACAGAATATGTTCAAAAACAAAAACTACAAGATGAAAAAAAGAAAGAGCAATGCTGTTTTGGGTTAAAATAAACATTATTTCAACCCTTCTACATCCGTTCAGCATTTTTTTCCCTTATGTTTGATTAACAAAAGTAAATAAATTTAAAAAAGAATTTTACCACAGGCATATAAGAAATAAGTGCATTCAGGTTTTGAAAGACAATAATGTAATGCCAAGGCATTACTAATTTTACTTATCTTGAGTTGGCTCTATGGATTGATGATTTTGCAGCTTTCTCTGACAAATCACATAAATTTTGACAATTGACTGACTTATTTGCCAGCTCAAATAGCTGTACTACTGTACTAGACTATATTGATAAAGAATAGAATTGACACACCATTAAGTTATTGTCAACAATTGTTTAGCTAGTAATATCAATATGATATTAGTAAAAAGTTTATTTTGCAATTTATTTTACTAATACATATCTGTAAACTTACATTTTCCGAAAATGCTTCAATTACGGTGAAAGCGAAAGTAGGATATTTTCTGAAAATTCTTACAATTGGGTTTAAATTCGTATTTTTGATGTAACTTCATTATACTTTAATCAATTTCAAAACTCTAGGTACCAAAATAATCGTCTTAAAATTCTCTACATCTCACTTGCTAAATATATGCAGTTATTTCCAATGATTCTTAAGAAATAAAACCTTAATCTCGTAAATACCGGCAAAATCGCTGAAATTCTACATGTTTATATTCTTATTTTTGATGTAACTTCCTTATACTTTGATCAATTTCAAAACAAGGTACCAAAATAATTGTCTGAAAATTCTCTACATTTCACACGCTTTATGTTTAGGAATATTTTTAATACTTTTTGAGATATAAGCTTTTAACCCTCCTGAAGAATGAAAAAATCATCAAAGCTGTATGCACGAATTTCGTTTTTTCCCCATTACTCAATGAATCTTTTGCCAATCATTCAACTTTAAGCATCAAAAGAACGGTCAAATATTGCTCTACAAATAATATTCATCATCATATTTTCAAAAATCATAGATTTTCGAGGTATAAACTGATAAACACACTGGGGGTTACCAAATGTTCATTTTTCCGCCATAACTCAACCGATTCAACCCCGATCATCAAAAACTAAATATCATCTGAAAGGTCTTTCTAAGCACTACAAATTTATACGCATAGTGTCTCGATAGAATAATTACCGTTTTTGAGATATTTAAGGCCGAAGAAAAACCCGATAATTGATATATAACCTTGACCTTTGGGATTTTCAGGAAACGGAAGTGACATGGCTCCATAGAATCTAATACTGCATCTTCAGAAAAAATTTCAAGCAGATCATACACAAAATAAAGCCGACAGGGCTTAAAAACCGTTAAGTTTTAATACGAAATTTTTATTAGCATAATGACGTCATGTGACGTTATATGACGTTCATCCTTTTGGAATGTAAAGAAGACCTAGAGACTAATATTCAGTCCAAATATCAGCTTTCTAGTTATTCTGGAAGCGATTTTATACGCATTTGAAATTTGACGTTATTAGTTCGAATCTTGGATTCGCCATTAAACCTTTGCCTTTTCGAATTTGGAAAAAGGGACACCGGGATGCACAACTAAAACCTAACATACACATTCTGTGAAAATTTGATGAAAATCGGTCCAGCAATAATGGCTGTAGACCGCGTACAAACTTTTTCACCCGACGTCAAATCTGACGTTATATGACGTCATATGAATGTGATATTCATTGCATCCGAAAGCTTATGGTTTGAAATATATGCCATAAAATTTTCATTGTTTTGAGTCAATGGCAACACCTCGAAATTAACACAAATATAAGAGGAAGAAAAAAAGAATAACAAGAAGAAGAAGAATAGAATAATAAAAAAAAAAACAAAATAGCAGTTTAAACCCGGTTGGAAGTCCTAATGACATTCGTGAAAACGAATGATAGGACTTTCTGCAAGCTGTGTTAATGCAAAAAGCAGGAGATAGAAGTTTGAATGGCTCACCACTGGTAGTATTTCATTTTCATGCTTAACAATTGACATTATATTCCGAAATTAGTGGAAATGATAAGAACTAAGTATTTCACTATTTTTAGCTCTGTGACGTAACATGATGTCATATGACGTCAGGACATGACTGCAAACTTGATTTCTAGTTTAAATGTCCTATGTTCGAATCTTACTTCAGCCACAATACTTCGGTTTTTTTGGAATTAAGGTTAGCTGACAAAATATTCACACCTTAGTATGATAAGAACTAAGTATTTCACTATTTTTAGCTCTGTGACGTAACATGATGTCATATGACGTCAGGACATGACTGCAAACTTGATTTCTAGTTTAAATGTCCTATGTTCGAATCTTACTTCAGCCACAATACTTCGTTTTTTTTGGAATTAAGGTTAGCTGACAAAATATTCACACCTTAGTTTCAAGATGTACCATCTGTAAAAATTTAAAGAAAATCTGAACATAAATGGCGGCTGTAGAGCGCGAACACCATTTTTCACTATTTTTAGCTCTGACGTCAGGTGACGTCATAGGGTGCTGAAAATTCTTTTGTTCAAAAGCGCATAATTTACTGTCATAACTCTGAAATTTTCATTATTCTGAACAACTGGCATCATGTCGAAATCATTGCCCTAAAATGAAAATTAAGAAGTATGCTTATGACGTCACATGACGACATATGACGTCACGTCTCAAAATATATGTAGAAATTCTGCAGAACTGCAAACTATGTAAGTTTCAACTTTCTATCTCATTCTGAAGCTCTTTAATCCTAAAATGAAATTTTCGGTCCTATGTTCGAATCTTATTTCAGCCACAGAACTTCGGTCTTTCGGAATTTCGGTTAACTGACAGGATATGCACATTTTAGTTTCAAGGTGTACCATCTGTGAAAGATTGAAGAAAATGCGACCATAAATGGCGGCTGTAATGCGAGAAAACCATTTTTCACTATTTTAGCCCTGACGTCACATGACGTCATAGGGTGCTGAAGATGCTTTTGTACAAAAGCGCATACATTACTGTCATAACTCTGAAATTTTCATTATTCTGAACAACTGGCATCATGTCGAAATCATTGTCCTTAAATGAAAATTAAGAAGTATGCTTATGACGTCACATGACGTCATATGACGTCACGACTCAAAATAAATGTAGAAATTTGGCAGAACTGCAAACTGTGTAAGTTTCAACTTTCTATCTCATCCTGAAGCTCTTTAATCCTAAAATGAAATTTTCGGTCCTATGTTCGAATATTATTTCAGCCACAGAACTTCGGTCTTTTGGAATTTCGGTTAGCTGACAGGATATGCACACCTTAGTTACAAGATGTACCATCTGTGAAAATTTGAAGAAAATCCGACCGTAAATGACGGCTGTAGAGCGCGAACACCATTTTTACTATTTTTAGCTGTGACGTCATGTGACGTCATAGGGTGCTGAAAATCATTGAAATCAAAATTCCCTCACGTGACTAATAAGCCATAAAAATTTCATCGTCCTAGGACTATTGCAACATATAAAAATAAGCGTTTAGTTAGGAAGAAAAAAAGAATAATAAAAATTATAATAATAACTAGACTTCGTTTGTCCCACAAACGATAAGGCTTTCTGCGCTGCAACTCAGTTTAAGCCTGATCAGCTGAAAAGAATTTGTTCATAAACAATGTCGCCATCCTAAATCTACGTTTCTCTGTGGTATAATACGTGCATTTCCATATTGAGAATATATGTGTTCTACCTAACTTAGTTCATTTCACATGTATCCTTTCTTTAATATGAAACAATTGTCCCTGTTGTTCATTTAAAAGAACGTAAAATTACACATAAAGTACATGATGTACAAAGAGATATTTTCAATACACATTTTACTTACTATTTACCTTGTTTTATTTTCATTGATCAATATTGAATAAAGGACACTAAATTAAAGTATGAATTTTATATACTAAACATTTCTTTTACAAAGAAAATATATATAGAGATAAACCGAACAAATATAGCAGGCCGCGGCCTCACATGAGCACAGGTAAACGTTGTACCTTTACTGCTTGCTTACAGTGACGCCCAATAGATTTCTCAACAGAGCTTAACATTCTACTTTATATACATAT
>CM037782.1:26324407-26374407 GCA_021229015.1 Solen grandis | reverse complement strand
ACACATCAAGCATTGTAAAGGACAACATACCTTTTAACATGGAAATAAATAATATTATGTGGGGGACAAATGGTATGGTGTGAGATTGACCCATAACCATGGCGGCTGGGCATATTGAATTTCAAAGGTATTACCAATATAAAAACGATAAATTAAGAAGGGACACACTGCTTCCATTCGTGATGACACTATGACGATTAATTATATATTTTTTAGCGATTGAATATATTTGATAATTTCACAGTGAAATTTATATACAAAATACAATTACACTCCTTCCAACTTAAAGAAAAACTATTTTTATCCCCCGCCGTTAGATTTGGCGTTGTACGCCCAGCTGTTCATCCTTACGTATGTATGTCGGTCGGTTAACTTTGATTAAAACATAACTCTAAGATTATATTTTAGTTTTAAACCTTAAATATTATAATGTGGTTACATCCCATTGGGCAGAAGTGGGGTGCACAGGGAATGTATGTCTTCACTTCATTTTTGTTTTAGTTATTTCCCGTTGCTATTTTTTCATGTTTAATTTTTGCTTGGCCCATAACTCTAAACGTGTTTGAGGTATCAATGTAAACCTTCATATGTGGTTACATCTCATTGAGTAGAAGTGCAGTGCAAAGGAACTGTAACTCTACACTCCATTATTTTTGAGTTTTCCCTTTACCATTTTTCATATTTAATTTTTGTTTTGCCCATACTTCTAATCAATGTTTAACTTGATATGTGGTTACATCTCAGTGAGTAGAAACAAAGTGCCAAGGAACTGTAACTCTTTACTTCATGGTTTTTGAGTAATTCCCTTTCAATTTTTTCGCATTTATCTTTTGTTAAGCCCATACCTTTGATCAAGGTTAAACTTCATATGCGGTTACATCTCAGTGAGAAGAAGTGCAGTGCTTAGGAACTGTAACTCTACACTTTACATTTCTTTAGTTATTCCCCTTTGCTATTTGTCCTATTTAATTTTGTTTGGCCAATACCTCTAAAAGCATTTGAGGTATCAATGTTAAACTCCATATGTGGTTACACCTCAATGAGTAGATGTGCAGTGCATAGAAACTGTAACACTTCACTTCTTTTTTTAGTTATTCCCCTTTGCTATTCTTTTCCTATTTGGTATCAATGTTAAACTTCATATGTTGTTACATCTCATTGAGTTGATGTGCAGTGCAAAGGAACTTCATTTTTTTCTTTGCTAATTTTCATTTTTGTTTAGACCATAAATCTAAAAGTATTTAAGGTATCAATATTAAACTTCATATGTGGTGAAATCTCTTTGAGTAGAAGTTAGAAGTGAAGTTTATAGAAACTTGAATTCTTCGCTTCATATTTTTTCAGTTATTCCCCTTTGCTATTTTTCAAATTTAGTTTTTGTTTGGACCATAACTCTAAATGTATTTAAGGTAGGTATCAACGTTAAGCCTCAAAGGTGCATATATGTAATTAAGGAATGTTACAGTGCATAGAAACTTTAACTCTTCACTGATAGACTTTGAATTATCACCCAATGTTTCTTTTTTCTTACTTAATTTCGTATTGAAATATTACTGTTTCGCTGTTTGGTAATAGATAAATACTAGTATGTCATATTGTTATATAGCAGGGATTTTGTGTGATCAGAGAGACAGACACGGTATCATAGGAAGGCTAAGAAAGGAAAGGAACAAGCTTTAGCAATCCCAAAAACAAAATGGGCATTTGGGGTAGTAAGGGTAAGTACCTTCAAACATTCTTGTCTTTTATAATGTATGGCGAGTATAGGATCGTCGGTAACATCCACTCCATATATCAATTTCATATAGAAGATGGAAACAGACAAAACACGTTGCTAAGCATTTGTTTTAGTCTAATCAAGTATTAATTAAAGTACTGGAAACATGTATATCTCTCTTTATGAAAAATATATAAATATGAATCAGGTTTGTTTCTGCATCACTCAGATGAGGCTATGAACAACGTTAAGATTTAGTTACCCATGTCTGATACGAATGTAAGTAACCTTAAATTTACTTTAGCAGCCGTACGACAGTGTATAAAGAATATCTCAAATCCCTGTGCAGATGTACCCTAATGAGATATAGTCTGTAGAATAGGAAATGACTGTATGCTACTTACCCAAAGGAATTGATATATCTTAAATAGCGTCACAGTATAGAATCGTTTGGCAGCTATAGTGTGAGGGAAATATTAATTCACAGAAACATGGTCATGAATAAATTCAAGTGGTACGATCTGTAAGCGTTTGTACTGCAATTAGAAAAAGGGGGACACTTCTCTTTAAAAGTAGGACTACTTGATAAACTGACTTGTAAAACATGCCTCTCATATATTTGACTTTAAGACCAATACTCATTCGTAAATCTCCAAAAACCGCCTTCCATTCTCCATATTAAGATATTTCCTAGTTTAAATGAAGAGGATGTGTCATTTGAAACATACTGAACGTTTGTTTATGTCTTTATTATCTTATTTAGAACCTCCACCACCTCCACCACCCGGACCACCTTCGCCGAAACTTTTAAAGAAAGCATGGCGAGATATGATTGACCTGAAGGACATACCAAGTGTAATACTTAAGACGAATTTCTGTTACTTACTTTCCGTTTCTTAAAGTGTGGATTAAACTCATTTCATACATACATAGTACAAAATATGTTGATATCCTCAATTTGTAACTAGTTCCACTACTTAATATTAAAGTCTATAGGTGAAGGTCATCAAGTCTTCAACGATCAACGACAACTGTTTTTTTTATAAACAAATTGTGTATATACATTTGGAGTATTTTTAGGAAATATCTGTGATATTAAATTTGTCTATGTTTTATCTAAATTAGATATTAATGGTTTTGTAAATTTGATAATTTAAGTAAAAACTAAACACATTTTGTGGAGCAGTTATAAGTTTCTAACATGCATGGCATATTTTGACATCTTCACATTTCCCTTTGCTTATATAACTCGAGGATATGAAACATGATAATTGAACTGTTTTCTACCTATAGAATATAAATCAACTGAAAAAAGAAATCGCAGACTACAAACCGTTGCAAAGCAATCCACGAAAGGATGTCAACATCAACTTTCTGAATATAATGATCATAGGCCCAGTTGGTGCTGGCAAATCCACTTTTGTGAATAGCATACACTCTGCTCTTCTTGGAAAATTGCACTCAGATGCTTTATGTGGTTCCTGCGAAAGTTCTTTGACCAAAAAAGTAAGTTTTAACAAGTTGATACTGTTGTGTTCAATACTTTAGAACAGGGTTACCACGGTCAGTGAAAGTAAGAGAAAACAATTCAAGGTCAAGAAATTGTCAGGAAATTTTGTTATTGGTCAGTGATATTCGAAATTGAACAAAAGTCATTGAATTTTGTTTTTAAAGATTGATGATCGAGAAAAGAATTTGCAAAAAAAAAAAAAAAAAAAAAAAGTAAAGAAAATAAAAAAATAAATATAAATAAATAAAAATAACGAACGAATGATTAAAAAAGGCACGTTCTTTGATTCTGGCCATTTTTTTAAAAAAAAATTATGTCAGCACTTTTGATCATATTTCAACTTGCACAAAAAAATCTTAGTTTTCCTGTAAAAATAGCCATCGGATAAATAATGAAAATTAAGATATTTTTAATTGAGTAATTTAACTAATTTATAATCACTTGGCATAAAAACATATATAGTGATTGATAAAAAAGACTAGTCCTAAAAGAAAATGAGGCTCTATGGGTCGGCTAGCTTCTGTTAAGACTCTCTAAAGAAAATTTTAAAATTAATCTTCTATATGTTAAACTAGTGGACAGAATTTAATTTCATTTGGCATAAATAGTCATTTCATGGCTCTCTACCATAATTGCTAAAATAAAGTTGATCCCTGGAAAAAATAGGCCTCTCTGGAGTTGGGTTAGCTAGTTCCCCCCCAAAAACAACAACAACAAAAAAAAAACAAAAAAAAAAAACAACAACAACAAAAAAACAAACAAAACAAAACAAACTATATACATTTTTTCAAAATATTTTCTTTGAAATCAGGTTCAGAATTAAGTTTTGTTTTGCACTAATGAGAACCCCATTGCCCTCTACCATAATGGTTTATCAGTAGAATTTCAAATTATTGATCCCTTGAAAAATGATACTTACAGATGGTATGCGATTTTTCTGGTATCATCTGCATCTAAAATTTGAATCTGGTCGCTGTTTAAGGTAACCAGGTAAAATCAAACTACATTAATTTTCTCATAAGGCTGATGCTACTCTGGTGAGCATTCTAAGACTACTATGATCCCTCATTTAAACAGTGTGTCTCATGAAGATGCCTCATGAAAATGTATATTTAATCTCAGTTTTCCCGCAAAGAACTGTATTTGCCATCTTTATAATCATATTTTAGTTTTAAGGTTTGGCTTAAGTTAAATTCATTTTCCAGTGTCACAACAAAATGCACACACCAGATAAACATGGGAGGTTCTTTTGCCCTTTTGAGATTTCCTTTGAACACTGTTAAGGTTATATAACAAAACACACTTTTGACATTCAGTTTTAAGCAATAAAAATGAATGTGAAAATAAAATCACTAAAACACTTCAAATATAAAATGTATTTATCATAATATCATAACGAAAATGTTGAAAGGATTGATTATTGAGGAGGATGGAGAATATTGATTATAACATATTTCTTTTAACCACAATGAATTCTATTTGAATTTGTGATTAAATGAATCAACAAGTGCAAGAGGAATTCATCATTTGATTCTATAGATATCATCTTCCTATCAGTATTTATAGATTGATTAAAAGTTTGCTTTTCTTTTCCTTTTACATAGCGGATTTTCCAGTTTCATAAAATGTAATCTTGAGAAATATGCTCCCAAATGGATAATAAATTTTAATATCATTTTTAAATAATAAGAAACTCGACTGTTTATCTCCTTCATTTGTATTGTAGTAGAATATGAAGATATTCGACATTGATGAAATTACAAACATGTTCCGTTTATGGCAAAAATGCATTTTCCATCGGGAATAATTTCTGGTACATGTATAGCATTCATGAAAAGAAAAAAAGTCACCTAAATCATTTATGTCGATACAATACAGTGAATTAATGATATTCTTAGGTAACAGTTAATACATAGGTTACATATAGTATACTGTAACGTGCACTGGCCTTAAAAAATCCTCTGGGCTTTCGCTATTTGATTAGTGGCCAATGATTAATGAAATGATTTGAAGAACCAATAATCAATTAAGAATACATGTGTATGTGTATTAGCAAATGAGTTATATTATAAAAATGTAAATGTCGAATCACTTTTAATTATTATGTAATAACGGGCGTGATTTCTTATCACTTTGATACATATAAAATTAGTTAAGCCTATCCCTGCTTAACAACTATGTGGATGTCTTGCCCTATCGAATCCTATTGTTTAGTAGCTCCCAGCAAACGCAATGCTTGCAGTGAGCCCTCCGCGTACAAGAATCAGAAAACCTTTATTAATAAAATACGGCGTTCTGTAACATTCATACGATATTAACACGACGACGGTCAGATACAGACTGATTCAATTTGCATCTCAACTGCGCTTATATAGGCCAAAACGGGGAACCAACTGTGGGAACTTATTATAAAGCATTTGTTGATAGAGACAGAATCAAGCGTTTAGTTATTTACCATCCAATATAAACGTAACTAAGTACGAAACCACTGGGTAGGAATCGTACATTAAAGCGTAATTATCGATATATTAATTATTATCAAATATAGATCCTCACAGAAATTAAATTAAATGAATATGTGACAAATGAGTAAGTAAATTCAAAAAAATGTATATCAAAATGCTCAAATAATATAAATTTACCTGTATTTTGTTTTGCTTGTTCGTGTTCGTCCGTCTGTCTGTTTACGGCTCAGCGGTATGAGACAACTAAGTTATAGCGTATATTAGAAAATATAAAGGTGACAAATATTTCTTTCGTTACAATACTTACAAGCTAGTGCTGGTTCAGCTGACTTTAAAAGTTTTTTCCCCTGGTTATTGGGACGTAGTCATGTTTAAAACTGCCGAATGTGCAAACAAACCTTCGGAATCCAATCATTTAAGTAAGCAATTTCTACTTAAGTATATGACGACAACGTATATCACTTGGAGTAAAATTGACATTAAGCCCATTGTTGATGTCTAGTAATCGCGCATAAACCAATGTCGTAATCTATATATCTTTAAAAATGAATTATTAGTGAAATAGCCATATTACTACGAAGGAAAATTCTTAAAAAAAATTTTTGTGTCGTTTTAAAAAAAGTCGGTTTTCGCAATAAACTATGAGTTTAATTTGATTTGAAGATGTTTTGATTTATTGTTATTATACTGGACACTTATAAGCGGTAGGGCAAAAATTGTTTGAATTTTTATTGGATTTATAGTGCAGTCACCATACTTTTTCTTCACATATATTCTCTCTCTCTCTCTCTCTCTCTCTCTCTCGCTCTCTCACACACACTACTTGTTTCAATGTAGAGAAATAAAATACTGAACAATAACTGGGATAAAAAATTCTACAGCGCTCTCGAAGTCATTTTGATATACATCAATACTTCCAGTTCAATCGGTACCCGGTAGCACTCGCAGAAAAAAAGAAGCCATTTCGGTTAAAGTTCAGTGACATGCGAGGACTTGAGGAGAAGTACAATCTCTCTAAAGAAAACCTAGAACTATTTTTGTTGGGGCATATTGCTGACGATACACTGGTAAGACTTGTTTCAACTTAGTTTTTGGTCAAACGTTACTCAGGTAATGACCATCTTTTAGTACGTTTTATTGAGTTTTTTTTTATTCTAGATAAATGTATTTACAGATAATAAGTAGAGAAGAATCAAAATGCAAATAGCTTATAATGATTCAAGGATGGTGGATTATTTCTGCGATGAAGAGTATTTATTTTGTTGAGAACGATATTAAAATATACGAGGGTCATCCAGAAATGAATGAGAGTTGCTTAATTACGTAAAAACTACAAGTGTATCTAACAAAATCTCTTCATAGTCCCTCAATATGATCTCCCGCGGATGCTATGGCCGACTCCCATTGTTTTTGGCAGATCCCGAACTCACGTTGCTAGGCAACCTTCGTTGATGTCCCTAACGACCGCGTTCACGGCGACATAAAGTTCATTCAAATCGGACATATCGGACTCCTCGTAGTTGTTCTTTAAGTTTTGGAAACAGGTCGTAGTCGGGGGAACTTAGGTCTGGCGAATATGGCGGGTGATTAAGAACTTCCCAGTGTTACCGCTCGAACACGTCCCTAACAACGCCGGACTTGTGCGGCGTGGCGTTATCATGCAAAATGAATGGCGTTACCTGTAAAAGTTCCGGTCGTTTGCGGTGTATCGCTGGTCGAAGAATTTTAGTCAAATACCACGCCGTAAATATCGTAAGCGAATATCATTAACATCTTTGGACGGTTCATACTGCTGCGATATTTCACAGGTCTTGGCGAGTTTGGAGTATGCCATTCAGAGCTTTTGCGTTTCAATTCTGACTCTAATGACCGGATCCATGTTTCGTCGATAGCAACCACTCTATTCAGCATCATTTCACCTTCCTCTGAATATCTATTCAACAGGTCAGTGCAAATTTGAGCACGTTTGTCTTTTTCAGTTTTTAATAGTGCGTGCGGCATCCACCGCGCGGCTATCTTTTTAATGCCTAAATTCTGCGTCAGAATAACATTAACGGAACTCTTACGTATCCCCGATTCATACGCAATTTCCTCGCACGAAATCGTCTATCAGAGTTGAGAAGTTGAGCAACAATTACGGTGTTATCGGCGTCTGTAACTGTCACCGGCCTACCGGAGGAGGGTTTCTTGTAAGACTCTTGCCGTCCATTATTGAAATCCTTCACCCATCTACAAATAGTGCTAAATCCAACTGCACATACCGGGTCAACCTCCTGAACTGCATTAAATATTTCAGTCGCTTTCGTTCCGCGTCTACTCTCTATCTTGATATACGCATAAATTTCTCGCGTCAGCGCGAACACATCGTCCGCCAGTGCGTTGTTTGATATGACTTTATCAAAATGACGTAACGTCACGATGGTTATTAACACGTGCGCTAATGCGCATTAAGTTAATTTAGTTACGTGCCACGCTTTGTGGCTTTATGTTGTTTAAATCAAAAGTTACAAACTAACTCTCATTCATTTTCGGATGACCCTCGTAAATAAGCATTCTATTTGTCTTCAAATGAATCATACACAATGTATAATAAGCTGTTCAATATACAAACATTTTCGATCTGAAACTTAAAATTTTAAAATTATAAAAGTTTAACGTATGCATGTAAAACAATTACAGTTTGAACAGGCCGATGCCAAAGTTGATAAAGAGACAAAAGGATATGTAAAATATCCGATGTTTGATGACAGAACCATGTGTTGTATCATTGTTCTTGATGCTACACAGCTAGATGTAATGCAGAAAGATGTATATAAAAACATAAGAAGTGCACAACTCGTCATGAATGACCTTGGTAAGTTAAATCATAATTTCGTTTAATGTATTTGAGACAGTCACATGCACATATGTCTAAACAGATACAATGGACTACACAATTTGCTGCATCACGTTATGACAGATTTGTATGAGTTTATGCACAAATGCAGACAAAACATTTAAATTCAATTATAGATAAATTATTGCATTTAGGTGTGACACACACACACACACACACACACACATATATATATATATATATATATGTGTGTGTGTTTATACAGTTTCAAAAATAATGCTTTAAATAATTTTTAAAGAGTTTTGATTATGAAAATAAATAATTAAGTATACAGTCATAACATATAACGTTGTGTAGCCCGGGCTGTCTAAGTATGGATTAAACGGAGCACTGACCTTTAATCTGGTTACAATAAACTTATTCTCATTGCAATGTGGACTTGTTGCATTTTTGTTTGATGAAATATATAACTGTTATCCTTTGTTAATTATGCAAATTCAAAAGGCTATCATGGCTCATAAAACTGTGGGTGTCGATGTTGATAGGCTTTTATTATGGTCGCACAGACGTTGGCATATACGATATCAAAATATAGAGCCTTTAAACACAGAAATCAAATCAAGATATAATTATATCTCCCTCTATATTTATAGGCGGGGGTATATAAAAGCTATAAACCTGAAACTTCAGGTGGATAGATCTCATAGAGGAAGGAGAAGTACAATGCAAAAGAGCATTACTCATCCACTATGAGACCTATAATACTGCACATATTGTTCACTTATTGTCCTTTGTTTCATTTCATATTCGAATAATTTTTGTCCGGAACAATACTCATGCACTTTCAGAATATAATATTAAAACTTTATGGCTGTATAGGTCTCATGGGGGAGGAAGTGTAGTGCACCTTAAATCTACTCATATTTTTGAGTTGTTGCCCTTCGTAAAATTTCATATTTTTTTTCGGAGCATTACTCATTACTTTATGGCAAATAACTTTGAATCTTCATAGGTGGATAGGATACAAAACCGGTTTAAGTCTTTATATATGGTTATATATTTATGAAATGTATGTGCACAGGGTTTGGCAAATAAATAGTTTTATTAATGATATCAAATTATTAGCATGTGGAAAAAAGTAATGCGTTAATAGTCAAGTTTTTTTTGCACGTATATAAGTACTGTTGTGTCTCTGAATTTTCAGATATAATGCAAATCGTTGTATTGACAAAGATTGACAACATTTGCAAATTTACCAAAGAAAATGTAACCCATGCATTGTACAGTAATCAAGTGAAAGAGTGTGTTGTAAAGGTATGTAAATTAAAATAAACATTTAATGTTTTTTTTTTTTTTTTTTCAGTTAGAGTTACCATTGCCATGAAATATTTAGAATGACGAATCTTCTTTTGGTGTTTAGGTGTTTAAAGTCACTATATTTTTTCTTTTGTCATAAATAGTTGATACATACTATGGAAAAAGTTAAGAACCCTCGAATTTTTAATTGTGGTTTCAGTATCAGTCTTTGTCATGAAACCCTTGATATAAACATCACTTAAAAAATGGTTAACTCATGCCACATTAAGGATGTGACATAGCAAAACAAAAACCGACAAAAAATCAGTATGTAATACCTAAACGTCACATATCCATCGGTTTAAGAATGGAGCAGTAAATTCCACTAGCACATTATTGTTACATGTTTATCCTTTAAATTTCAATCTGAGTCGCTAGAGATCAATTGTACGTACCATTATTGGTAACTACCGGGCGAACCATCCACGTGCACGGATGACTTTCTCGACCCTACGTCTACGTTCAGAATTTCAATTCAATTAATGTTTTGCTGCCGGCACTTGCGGTTCGTGCAGATTATGTGCCGTAGAGTCCATTTTCTGTATAACACCCAGGCATGTCCTAGATATGATCCGGTGAATTCAATTCGAGCATCTAGCTTGCCAGGGCAATGTCTCAATTGCGTTACATTGGAGGTAGGCCGGTGAAAGGTTACCCGATATTGACGAATTAAGGTATAAAATTGATCTAGATTACTTAAAAAATAGAAGGATGAAACAGTTTGAAAAATATGTAAATGTAATCTGCGTTTTAGATTTTCGTATAGAAAATAGAATTCATTACAATTATTATATGGTCAACAAATGATTCACCTGTAAATTATTACTTGGTTCACATAACCATTTCATAATTACTTTAGTAATATACAATGTTTGCTTGTGTACTCTCTTTTATCATGGGCCATGTTTTTGTTTTCATATTTTAAGGCGTCTTCTATGTTTGGTTTACCTGAAAACCACGTGTTTCCTGTCAAAAACTATGTCGATGAGGTGAAAACAAACAATAAGATAGATGCAATTCTACTATTTACTTTGAATGAAATCATCAAGAAAGTTGAGTCCACTCTGAACAAGCAGTACAGGAAATTAGACAAAGATTCAGATTTAAGACTTTGGAGAACTTCAATCGACTGGGGCGATCAGTTTGAGGTACGTGGTATCCTAAAGGTTATCTTAGAAATCTATAGTATTTTGGCTCTCGTAAAGGTGAATAATTAATCTTATGTTTCCTTGTGATTTTTTTGTGAACCGTAGATATTTTTATTCACAAACGTTTATCGTTTTCTGATTCTAATAAAACAAAGTCAAGACATTGAATTTTCTTTTATTTTCATTTGACAAAATATATCAATTATGTTTAGCATATAAAAACATATTGTGTTTGTTTCTACTTTGTTTATCTTCTCTTTCTCAAAGATTTACGAAAAATTGGCGAAATTTGGTTATAAAACATATCAATAAATGATTAAATGACAGTAAGTAAAATATAATATCTGTAACTGCTATACCCCCAGCAAAACGAAGTTGTATGGGGGATTACTGGATTTAGCTTGTCCGTTTGTTTTTGTGTCTGTATACATATTCTTGTTCATGACAAGTCTTGTCTCTGTGTTTATTTTGCCCATTTATTTGTACCTTCTTAGGAAAGTAGTTCATTTTCAATATAATGTGTTGTTTATCATAAGACCTGTTACCTGTTTGTCCTTTCTTATTCGATTTTATATCCATTGCCATGCTGAGCCTAGAGCTTAGATATTTAGTGTTTAGTTTTGTCTATTGGGAATCTACCAAATTTGTTCAAATCATGACCCTGGGGTCAAAATTGGCTCCGTCTCAGGGGTCACTTCAATTTACGCTGGGTTATGAAAATCTAGAAAAAAGAATCACAAAAAAACTTAAAGGCCCTGAGTTTGGTTATTTGGTGTGTAACATTCCCAAGTGGTCCTCTACCAAGTTTGTTGAAATCATGGCCCTGGGCTCAAAATTGCCCCCATTGGTTACTTCATTTTACATAGACTTGAGTAGGAAAAACTAGAAAATTCTTCTTGTCAGAAACCAAAAGGCCTGGAGTTTAAATAGTTGGTATGTAATATGACCTAGTGGATATTTTCTAAGTTTGTCCGCGTCATGGCCCTGTGGTTAAATTGGCCCCCAAGGGGTCACTTGATTTTACAAAAAGTTATATAAGAAAGACTAAAAAATTCTAATTGTTAAAAACTGAATTGAATGCATTGGTCCTACCCTAGCGGTAATTTTTTTGACCATAGGTACAGTTTTGTTTTGAATTATGATTATATTGCTGTACTTCTGCATGAAATTTGTATTCAGTATGACTATGTTGTAAAAGGTAATGAAGGCAAGTTTCTATTCAGGTGAGCGACTGAGGGCCATATTAGCCCTCTTGTTATATTAACTGATACATAAATTGGAAAATGAAAACATTTTTATGGAATGTCTTAGGAAAGCCGATTTTATAAATGTAATGTCGATCTGGGATTGTTTTAAGAAATTAGATAAATCGTTGAAACTATTATTATAATGTCAAAAATCAAACATGTATTGTATCTTGTTAACTGTATTAAATAAGAAGGTTCTTTTTGCGTCAATGCAATGAACTGATATATATTGTCACATTCAGTTTCAATTTTTTTTGTGTGTTATTCTAATTGTATCGATAAACTAAATTTAAGTACTTTGAATTTTGAAATATAAATGATTACTCGAAGCGGCGATTCTTCGATTTTTTTAGATCCCGCCAGACCTCGAGGAATCGCGTGATAACTGTATTTATATTTTTATGAATCTAAACACATTTTAACTTTATCCATTAGATCACCGAAGAAATAAAACGTTACTTTGAAAAGTACAGTCCAGCTAAGCACCACACTGAGGCAGGAAGCGAGATTCTGCATGCAAATTTGCTACTCTTTGGTCCAATAGGTGTAGGGAAATCCAGCTTCGTCAATTCAGTGCAGTCCGTGTTTAGAGGGGAGTTTGCTGTTGTCACTAAAAGCGGAAGTGCTCAGAAGTCTGAAACAACAAAGGTAAACGTTAAACGTTAAATACATATATAAATTTGATATTGTGAAATAATTTCAAAGGTTAAATTGCTTTATGTTTTTATCTCAGGATAATATTCATCTAAGAAAGTAAAAATTCGTAATCATTCCCAGTCGAAATCATATCATATGAGTTTTATCTAAAGATTTCAATACAAATGATCTAATCACCTTCAAACATGCTGACAATATGCATGGGCATAATATATGTGACAAGTTCAACTTTCTAGCCAAATCCCCCCAAGGACTACTGGATTATGACCCTTGATATGTGGAAAATATGTGAAATAAATAGTTTCCGGACTCCTATTTAAACAGTTTTGATCCGTTCCTCCTCAAAACTTGCCGACAGTGTGTATAGGCATAAAATCTCAAACGAGTTTGATTTCCAGTTAAACTGCCCCAGACACTCCTGGATTATGGCTCTTGATTTTTTGAAAATATGAACAATTAACAGTGTGCTGACTCCTTTTCAAACAGTTCTGATCCGATCCTCTCCAAACTTGCTGACAGTGTGAATGGGCATAATATCTCGGACAAGTTAGATTTCATTTCCAGCCTAATTGCCCTAGGCACTCCTGGATTATGGCCCTTGATTTGAAGAAAATATTGAAATTAACAGTGTACGGACTCCTATTTAAACAGTTTTGACCCGATTCTCTTCAAACTTGCTGACAATGTATATGGACATACTATCTCAGCCAAGTTTGATTTCTCCAGTCGAATCGCCCCAAGCACTCCTGGATTATGGCACTTGCTTTGTTTAAAATATATTTAATAACCAGTTTCTGATCAATTTTTTTTCAAGTGTTTTTATTTGATCCTCTTCAAACTTGCTTACAATGTGTATCGGCATAATATCTATGCCAAGTTCGATTACCAGCCAAATAACCCCATGAACACCAGGATTATGGCCCTTGATTTGTTTGAACATGGTTCATTATAGGAATAACGTTGTGATTTTAAAATTCATATTCTTAGCATATATATACATGCTTATAGATTTCAAATTAACATTTTCGAGAATTTGTTTTGTTTTATATTCATTTTCGACTGTATCTGTATTGTATTGTATAGATGATAAGATGATATGAATTCTAATAGAAGTTTACACTTTATTCAAGTAACGTTGATAAAGAAGAAACAAGTTATCACAAAATACGTATACAAACCACTCACGGCTGCATATGTGTTCATTATTGTGGGAATAAACCGGAAAAATCGGAGAAAACCCACGGACGGGTAACCTCTGTACCCTCTCATGAACGTGACACATTGGTGAAAAACGATGTGCGTTACCACTACGACATTCAGTTATAACTCATATTGTTTAAGATCCTAATGTTGAAGTCATGGCTTCTTTATTGACAATACCTGATATTTCTGGGCCCTAATGGGTATCCCCATTTACACCCCCAAAAAAGATTTCAACACGGGTCGAGGAACCATCATGCATATAAAGAATATTTTTTCAAAATCAAATTTTACAGGGTTAACATAAGTATTTTATGCTTGTTCAAATACTATAAAAATTACATCATCAAAATTTAAAGAGTTAAGCCTTTCGCATCAATCTGAAATTGTTTGCCCTTGAAGAAGTTAGGTTCACGTAAATCCTTATTATAAAGTATATATTGCAGTAATAAGAAAACATGTTGTATTTCGGAAATTTCAGCTAATTTAGTGTATGGTTAGTCTCAGATTTACCGCAAGTCCTTACGTGAGAAAACAACAACTAGTGATCCTATTAGAATTAGCTACGTCATCTTTCAATCATTTTGCTTATATATATATATATATATATATATATATATATATATATATATATATATATATAAAGCAATCTATGATTCTATGCTGTGTTGCAGAGGGGAAAGATTAGGAAGTATCATTCTTTCACAAGCAAAGCCATTCGAGGCCCATATTCACAAGCCTCTTGAGTCTTTACTTTAGACTCAAACACAAGAAGTCCAAGTTTTCAAAGTGACGTATAACTTATTCTAGGTATTTTATAATTTAAATTGTATTTCTATAAATATAAAAGGGGTAACAACTAGATATTAATGGGGTTTAAGATTAATTTTGTATAAAAATGAAAATGCTATTTCAGATTTTAGAATCCTGAGACTATATTTTAGACTCAGGATTCTGAAATTTAAAATCGTGAATGATGAATAAGCGCACTGGCCATTCTTTAAATATGTCACACTGCACTGGATTATATCATACGCAGAGTCATTGTTATTGCTGTGGTGTTGTGTCACTATTGCAGTCATAAAGCGACGTGCAACTAAATATACGTCGATGAAGACTCCGAACCGGATAGAACCACAGACTTTGTGCTAGCTAGATGCTTAATTGCTTTATCATCTGTAAAGAATGATGGAGATCGTAGTCATGTTTTTACCATGGCCGCGACATACTAAAATATTTAATTATTTATTTGTACAATTATATATATGTTAATTGGTGATCAGTGTAAAAGGGTATTTTAACTCCAAAGACTGTTTGGCCCAGTATCGGAATAATGTGGCAAGATGTAGTTTCACTTGACAACGGTGTGATATCGCAGTGAGGCAGTACTATATATGTATATCTGTCTCATGTTGACATGTTCAATTCATGTAAACCAGGTCGACACATTGCTTTAGATGTTGCATTATGGCGCTGTCTCTGAATTGATACATTTCACTCTATTTTCCGAGAAAAAACGATTTTGGTCAGGTCAATATTCTCTATAGCAATGCATTATTCAATACGAGTTTTTCTCTGAAACTCATTTTTAAAATTGGCAACATGGAAACAATATCAAATGAGATCGTCGGTAAAGAGCAACAGGACGAAGCATGATATCGTACATATACATGTTTACAGAGGACAAAACCAGAATATAAACAATAATATTTATATATTGAAACTTATTATTTAAGTAAGTTATTATACAAGACAATGCGGGGCCTCCGTGGCCGAGAGGGTAAAGTCGCTGACTTAAACATTCACTCAGCCCCTCACCGCGTGGGTTCGAATCCAGGCAGGGTCATTCGGATTTTCATGTGAGTAAGCCTTCCAGCTGGCTTGTGGAACGTTCTACCTGGATGCCTCCGTGCATTTGGGCTCTTCTTCCACCTGTAATAAGCTGTACGTCGCTATATGACCGAAATACTGTCGAAGCGACGGTAAATTAAAATATTCAAGTCAAGTCAAGTTAAGACAATGCAAAGACTATTTGTTGCTTTTGTTGGCGAAATCAGGCCACAGCTTCCCCAAAATGAACCCTGATAACAGAGATTAAAACTATCGAGTCCATGTTATTGCTGTATATGTCTGTAGCTGTTAATAATATCATATACAAAGTATTTGGTTGAAGTATTTTCCACTCTCTAGTTAAGGTATAGTTACCTTAATTCGGAACCTGTGACGATGAGGATGTATAAAGCTCTGCGAATAGATTAAAATAACAAAAAAAGCAATATGGAAGATAATGCAACGGGTGGGAGTGTTGGGATTTAAACTTTAGATAAAATTATATTGCCAAAATAAAGTTCGACATTTTTCAACCAGGCTTACTTGCAAAACATGGAGTGGAAATGATTAATACCGAAAGGAATATAACTACCGAAAAGGAATGACAATGCCCAAAAAGGACACAGTCTGTGTTAAACAATAATGCCTGTCACCGAGCTCAACTGCTCTTGGAAACCATGAAAATGCAAATACTAAAACATAAAACATTAATAAATGTCTGTCGCCGAGCTCAACTGTTCTTGGGTAACCAGGAAAACATGTACAAACATGAAACAATAATACCTGTCACCGAGCTCAACTGCTTTTGGGCAATCAGGTTAACATGTACAAACAAAAAACAGTAATACCTGTCACCGACCTCAACTGCTCTTGGGCAACTCGGAAAATAATCATACAAAAATAAATAATTAATACCTGTCACCGAGCTCAACTGCTCTTGAGCAATCAGAAAACATGTACAAACATAAAACATTAATATCTTTCACCGAGCTCAACTGCTCTTGGGCAACCAGGAAATAATCTTACAAAAATAAAACAGTAATACCTGTCACCGAGCAACCAGAAAAATACAAGTACAAACAACTTAAATCATTAATACCTGTCACAGACCTCAACTGCTCTTGGGCAAACAGAAAAAAAAAACAAGTACATTACAACCTGAAACATTCACTAATTTGCACCAAGGTATTCTGCTGTTATTGTATAAAATTCAAATAAACTAAATCAGATAAACAAAAAAAACAACACATTTTAGTACACTTTAAACAAATCTATGGTCTATAAACAACTTTCAAACTATTTTCACCAAGTCCAACATTTGTTATACTTGTGCGAGACCTCTGCATTGCCTTAAAGAATGCAACACTAACATTGCACACCTTATGGTTTACGCATCTGTGTCGAGTTCTGTCATTAGTTCTGTCATAGTAAAACCAATGCTCAAAATACCCAACTGTTCTGGGTTTCATATTCAAGTAAACACCAGACAAAACATCAAATAACTTGAATCACAAGTGGCAGCCGTGACAATGCAAATGAAGACAACACAAGTGTAAATAATGAAAAATTGATACAGTCTGACAAATTGATATTTTTATTGTTCTACAAAAAAGAGACAAAACAAAAAGAAATATCTATACTAAAACATCATTTCACAAATTGAAATCAACAACAGACAATACAGTTAGGCAATGTACTTCTGTGAGACCTCCGCGCAGTTTTATCCCGTTTCATTACACCTCCGTGTAAAGTGCTGCATATAACAAAAAATAAGCACTTGAACACTAAATGATCAAGTCGCCATGTAATACTTTTATAAAACTGAATTTGAAAAAGGAGTGCCGTTACATGTTTTCAAGTAAATGCCAAATTGTAATTTTTAACTGCACCCCGTCCACTCTAGTCTCTCATCACAGATTAAAATCAATACACCGCAATACACAAATATAAAACAATAATCAATTCGTAATTATAAGAGAGAAGATATCTAATAACAAACAAACATTCTAAACTGTGAATCAAATTATATTGCCAGCATAAGTTTAAAATTTTTCCAACCACGCTAACTTGCAAAACAAAAAAGTGTAAAGGAATTTTACCGAAAGGAATACAACTAGCGAAAAGGAATGGCAATGCCCCTAAAGGACAAAATCTGCGTTATCCCTGTAAATGGTTTTGAACCTAAATGTCCAAAATTACTTGTAACAGTTTCACCAATTTGGTTTCACTCGAACTATGTTTTAATTAGCCAGTTACTTCTGAAATCTGTTTATAAACAGACACTTTGATAATTGTACGCATTTTCATATGCTACGTAAAAATAAAGTACTTGTTTTCAGATTAAAAGACAAAATCAAGTGAAATCAAGTGAATGAAATTAAAAATTAAAATTGATAATTTAGTTTTAAAAATTTGCGACAATTAGTGAAGATATGATAACTCATTGTTAGCATCGTTCTGCTATCTTTTAACTTATATTTTTATATTTATTTTCCGATTATTGGGTGTAGTTTGACCACATTTATACCACTGGCCATGTATTTCTTGATATTACAATCCTTTATATTTCATGTATATTTGCCATGCAAAACATTTGCAAAAATCAGAACAGGTTTTTATATTTACTTCGAATCAATATCTTCTTTTGTTCTGCGTTAAAGCAAAAGTATAACAATAGAGGAGATCACGTAAATCCTCAGTTTAAATACATATGCTACATTTATGGTTTGACTGAAAATCACATCTTGCATTTTCTATGACTAATAGTGGCTCGTGTTTTATAAAATGAATGAAGATTGAAAATAATCTCGCCTTCTAAGCATGAAAGAAATATATGACGTTGAAGAACAAATCATATTAATAATAAATGTAATACAATTGAAACTCGTTCAAATTTCAGTACAAGAGACATCAACTTGACCTGAAAGGAACTGGAAAATTACCAATTAGAATTTGCGATATGCCCGGGCTTGAGGAAGACTGCCGCATTACTGAAGAAAATGCAAACCTCCTTTTGAAAGGCAACATCAGAGAAAATATGATCGTAAGCATTTATATAGCTTGCAAGTATAATCGTAGTCTATATTTTTTTAGGATTCCTTCACCGAAGATAATGCAAGGACGTTTAATTGCTTAATAATTTATATGTTTTAACCAATTAAAGAAAGCTATAATATTACCAAATTAATCTGAATAATTAATAACTTAGTATCCTTCACATATACTAATATAATTTGGCCTTACAAGGCAAAAATCCTGCGTTACTCATGCCAGTGGATAATCAATGTATAAAAAAGAACCGTTCCGATATCTTTTTTATTTTAAAATATACATAGATTAACTTATCTTTCACAATATTTTGAAACTATATTGTATCCAGTTTGTACCAAATGGAAAAGTCACAACATTCTGTGAAGGCAGACCTGACGACCGGATTGCCTGTGTCATCATAGTCATTGATGCAACGGCTGTGAATCTCATGTCGCGTGATGTTATAGCAAACATTCATGCATTTCAAAACGTCATGAAAGAATTAGGTAAGGACATGCATTTGATATTTCCTACTTTGTCTTGTTTCAGCTCATTTAAGAACAACGTAACCAAGTAAGCTATTGTGATCACCTTGCACCTGTCGTCAGTCGCGTTCGTCAACGGTTTGTTTTAAATGTTATCATTTCTACATCCGCTGAGCAGAAAAAGATGAAACTTGACATGAGTTATTTCTGGGTAGTTTTTCACAAAAATATTTGATAGCAACAACAATTATTTGCTTAAAATACTTTCCCCTGAAACCAGTTGTTCTGTTTGGCACAAAGGGTCACCTTATGGTCATGTACCATAATTAAAGAATCGAAACATCATCCCTTTAAAAAAGAAACTCTCAGGACGTCGTGTTATAAAAAAAAACAAAAAACTATTGATCTTAAACAAATGGTGAAAATAGCTTTTGCACAAACAATCACCATATGTTTCTTAATCATATTTAATAAAACAAAAGTGATCCCTTTTATAATGGGGTTTCTTGGGTTTCACCGATATATAAAACTTAAAAACTGTTTAAAGAAAATAACCCTTTTTTAAATCAATGCTCAGAAATTAGTTTTTTATACACAAATCTACACCACGCTCGTGGAATTTAACATGTATCATAATTTATTGCCAAAAGATGACTCCCGAATATAATCGAAAACTTTTGTTTTTTACTCTGCACTTTTATCATAATTTACAAATCCCACTATTGAAGCAAACACGATTCATTACACAATATGGCCTCAATGGGATGCGGATATATGTCATTATTTCTATAATCAAAGTCATATGATCAAATATTAACTCTGGTGCTGCAATTGAAAGTAACTAATAAGCGACAAAAAGGGGTACTCAGGTGAGCATTCTGCGACCACTATTGCTTAATGACGGTATCGTAGCACCTCTTATACGACAATTGATACTTTGTTTTTGTGTAAACGTTAATTGATTTTATGAAAGGAAAAAAAAAGATTCAAATTAGTGAGACTCAAATGAACTGATAAGTATCATTCTGAAATCAGTTTGCTTGTTTTGAAAATTGGTGGCATAAGCTAATTAGGAGATTATATGTCATCAGTTTTATTGTATTAAATCACATTCGGGTTTTAGGGGTCCGGAAGAGGCAGTAGGTTTTCCCTAGCAAGAAAACAATCACAAGTTGCAAATGAAGCCGTTAGAAAGTGCATATCCTGACGTAAACATGCATAAAACCTTCACCACAGAAAATCTTGATATAGACGAAGATTTACCAAGATCATAGGCCAATTAAAAATATGTATGACTGATGATTGCTGATTTATACAAGAGGCAAATGACAACATGGATACCTTCAAAAAAATTAATAGAGACATAATCTTCAGACTGACCCGCAAATATATAATTTAATGCTTCCATATATACCTGTAAGTATCGAACCTGAAATATTGGTGCAAACTTATTTTTGTTGGAAACAACTACATGTTGGTTGTAGAATTACTCAGCAACATCTTCAAGCAAACGAAATAATGAACAATAGGCAAATAAACATTAACAGGTTCAAAAGTGAACCTTCGGAGAACGGCGTTTAATGCAAAATCTAATAAAAAAAGACCCGTGCATTATTGCGAGTACATTTTTCCAATATTCAACTTGTTTCACTATTACCGTGGTAACCTCCTCGGCTATCTTTAGATGTTCTGTGCTGAAGCGTATAATTAAAATCAAATACTGGTTGTTATTATATAAATAAAATCTTGCATAAATTTCTGAATTAAATTTTAGATGTAAGGGACGTGGTTTTGCTGACGAAGATTGATCAATTATTTGAATTCAGGGATGAAAACGTCCCGGAAATCTTTCAAAACAAGGAAGTGAAGAAATGCGTGGACACGGTAAGTTATTATACATTATACATTATTTATAAACAAATACTTTCTCTAGTTCATCATTTTTTTTTTCTCAATAAATCGAATTTCTTTTTAGGTGGCAGCCTTGTTCAATGTTCCCGAAAATTATGTTTTGCCCATAAAGAACTACAAAGAAGAAAACCAAATGAACAGTGCGTTGGATGTCCTTTTATTTCAAACAATGAAAGACATTCTAAGAATGGCAGAGACTACGTTAGATAACCTATATCAAGATTCGAAACAGCCAGTACTATGTGAAGACCAGTGGAGGAGTTTATATGAGGAATCTCAACTAGAGGTAGGTACTATGATCTATTGAAGCCGATTAGGAAAAATTTCGTTAATAAAAAAACAAAACAATTTCTTGCACAAATAGTTATTTTTTTATTACCTAGAATTAACTTTGTTTATGCCATTAAATGATTATAAATAAATCATTTCGTATGAAATACTTGATTTTAAAGTGTCTTCTTTTGTTCTGTTTTCATTATTGTTAAAATGTGATGAAAAATACATGTAATAACAATCTCGATGTATTAAGGTTTGAAAAATTATGTTCTAATTAATTTTACTGTAGTCTGTTTCAGTTATACATAGTTCTAACTTGCTACTAAATTTCACATGGAGGATCATTAACTATTCAATAGCTAAGACCTATTCTAGTAAACTGTTTAGAACAATAGGATATATATTTGCAAAAATATTCTATCAGAAAAATAATCACAAATTTAATTATTTTTGATTTCCACCTTATTTATGGACTTCAAATTCAATATATTCTCAGGCAAAGTCAGCTCTGAAAGAAAGCATTGAAGCTTTTCGACCATTTGGAAACTTGAATCCATCTCCATGTGTAAACATATTATTGATTGGACCTGAAGGAGCTGGGAAATCGAGTTTCGTGAACACAGTTTTTTCTGTAATTAGAAAGAAAATCTTTGAGGTTGCAAGCGTGGGAAAGGTGTCTCAAGATTTAAAGAAGGTAAACAACTTTTGTTATTGTTCATCAATGTATAAATAGGAGATGTTTTATAGTTTATGAACATATCCAATTATCGAAAGCTGTATTGTTGATTTTGTTTTTAATTTTAATAACTTTTTAACTCAATCGTATAAAGCTAATTCAATTTGGTATTTTTCTAGCCTACATTGTACATTTGATTTTAGTACGAAATATTATCATTGTGAAAATCAATTTAAAGAATTCAACCCTGAACTTAAAAGGAAAAACTTAATAATCGCGAACAGACATTTATTCTGGACGTTATCGTTAAAATGAATACCTTTTATCTGTCAGACTCCATGTTTTTTATTCCTGTTTTTTATTTATTTATTAATCTTTATGGAGAAAGAGAAAATGTAGATGCAATCTTTGAAAATATCTAATACATCACATTTAAAAAAATCCTTAAAGTTATTGGAATAGAAACGTCTTATGTAAGTGACGTGAAAACACCGTATATGGCGCAACATTTAGTACATGTGATAAGAGTTGTGGTAAAAATAAGAATTATTATCAAAAAATAAAAGACATTTACAGATTTTTCAAGATACTGAAAATAAACGTTATGAACACATGTTTCCCACGAATTTACACGAGTTTTATAAACTTAGTGCTGTTCAATTAGTTATACGTTGAAAATCATTTAATTACCAGAATACTTTTATTACCAGAAAATATATTATTGCTATCTTCAGAAATATTTAATTCTCAATTTTATCATAGCAGTTCTGGTTTAACCTTCAAGAACGGACAGCTGCGTTAAATTACTAGAGGCGTTTACTGGAATGTGTCCAGTATGTCGAGCCGTGGGAATCCTTATGACAAAGACAGAATAACGATAAGAGGAAGACTAGAAGTCTAGCTGTAATCCTGATTCCAAATAATTCAGTGTTTAGTAATTAATACGGTTAGTTTATTCCTGCGGATGCAATATCTGACCATGGGAAGAACCAATAGCATATATATGAAGTAAAGTAAAAGAAAAAAATATTAACATACAGAATATTTGTGAATACTTCGGGTTATTTAATATCAAGACAACTATGTGTTTGTGTTTAAAAATGTCTTAACATAAAAGGTCAGTCAATGCACTCCTCAACTTAGACGGTGTCTTTCTTTTGGAAAGTGTTGAATGACTCTGCTTCAGAGTTTAGCGAGAAAATGTTACTGGTACCTAGTTTTAATTTTTGAAAGACAAGATCCTTCACAGAAACTAAAGGACTTAGGCACGATACCCATTTATCAGCGATAGTTTTGTTTTGTTTATCATTATTATTGTTGTTGCTGATGATTGTTTTTGTTGTTCTCTTGATTTTACATTCAGCATCAGCAAGCCATTACGTATCATAGTTATCATAGTTACAAAAATAAATTCTGACACTTCATCATGACCCGAGGCGACAAGTTTCATATCCCGCCCTCAGTCGAACCGGAAGGATAGGAAGTCTGTTAATCAACATTTATCAATAATTGATAGATATTACAAACAAACTGGTTTCAAACTGCCATATAGTTTATTAGTATGACAGCAAATGTATGATCTAAAATAAAGTCCCTGTAATGGTTCCGCTACATTTCGGACCTCATAGCCTTTCACGGAGAAAGCAAAGGTTTCATGTTTCATTAGGGTGCCTTGGTTATCTTGGTAGCGGTTAAGTGGACCAAGACAAAGCAAAACCATTACAGGGACTTCACCTTAACACATTTTTTTCCTATGATGACTTTCCGCTCGAAAACATACATGTAGAAAAATCCTGCATTGACTGGTTGTAAAAGTCTGTTGTTCGCGATATACAGACTGTTTATTCATGGTAACGTTTCCCGTTGCCCATGATTGAAATGTTTATCAATACCCTTCATATGCATACAATGTAATTGTTGCTAATATGATTTACATGACCCTTATATCCGTATCGCCGGGCATCAAAGTTCAGTAAGCTAGATTTGAACAAAAATCGCAAAAATAAGTAAGCTTCAACGTGACACGTCTACATAATCTGGCTATGTACTCTTGCGATGTATGTCGGTATGTTTGTAGCACTTTAACTAAATCAGTTGGTCTAGGCGTCAGATTTTCAATTATTTTAAAATTCATTATATTAGACCTGCCACATAAGATCTACATGCGCAAAGAGAAATGTATTGTTTTTGTTTTTCAGTATAAATGCTACCAGTTATCAAGATCCAGTGCCAAGAATGATACATTGCCGATCAAGTTTTGTGACATGCGTGGATTTGTTGATGACTGTAAAGTAAAACAAGAAAATCTAAAGCTTCTTTTGAATGGGCATATCAACAGTGACACTGACGTAGGTTTTGTTTTCATTCATACTAATCTAGTTATAATTTCATAAATTTGGTCGAGAAATTTCGTATATCATTCTTAGTTTACTTCATAGCCAGTGATTCCGGAGACAATCATGCGGCAGCACTATCTTTATTTACATCTAATTACTACACATATATGACAGCAGAGGCAAAATATTTAAAACAGTGTAATGGCATTCCATACAAGTACAACAGATAAACAGTGATATATTAGAAAAAGGTACTTAATATCAATTGAGCACAATGCTCAAGTATCACAGACATCAAAACTATACCAAAATTGATAAAAATAAAAAAAAGTAATAAAGCTGTAGAAAAAACAAGATTAGCACGCATTTTAATTATACCCCCACTACCTCCCGGGTAGGGTGGGGGTTATATAGGAATCATTTTGTTCGTCCGTCCGTCTGTCCCGAGCTTTTTTTGTCCAAGCTCTAACCGAGCAATGCCTCGCTGGATATCCGAATAATTTGGCACAAACGTTAACCATACTTAGACGGAGTGCTGCGCGAAAGAACCAGATTGCTAGCTCAAAGGTCAAGGACATACTAAGAGATCAAAAATAGAAAATTAATTCGAATATGCTTGTCGGGGCTGTAACTTGACACAGGTATGCTGGATTTCCAAATAATTTAGTTTAAATGTTTACCATCTTAAGACTGAGTGTCATGTGATAGCTTAAAAGTCAAGGTGATACTTACACGTCAAAAATAGAAAATCAATTCCAATATATTTCTCTGGGCTTAAACTTGATATAGGATCGCTGGGTTTTTAAATAGTTTGGAACAAATGTATAACATATTAATATGGGGTGTTGCGTGCAAGAACCAGAATACTAGCTCAAAGGTCAATATCATACTTGTGCTTTGCTCAGCTTAAAATCCAGAATACCTCTAAACTTATCTAACTTATATTACAAAAGTTACAGGCTTATTCTTCCTGCATGCCAGGATCATATTTTTGCCACAGACCATGAGATATATTTCATATTCAACCAAAGCAAACAAATATTCTCTATGTATTTTTTTCTAATAAAGTGATATTATTATTAAAATACAGATTCAATCCATCTTAAATTGACCTCTTTTTATCCTAAACACTACATATACGACTGATCGATTTAACTTAAGAAAAACAATTCTAGAGTGCTTACGAACTTTTGTATATGACGGACAAAAGGAGAAATGACTTAACTTAAACAGAATTCGTAGTCAAGTGAGCTTAACTGCATTTATTTTGTGCACAAATAAGGGAGGTACATATTGTATCCTTATCTGATTATCTCCCGCTAATATATCATTTTCTTTTCAATTTCCCAACTTAACGATCAAACTGAAGGCAACCTAATGATATTCTGAAATGATATTGTACATTGTCTAAATAGATTGCTATCTTCACAGCATGATTGTTCATATATCGGAATGTGTTGAATATGAAAAGCACACTCAAAACATGACTAGAGGAGTGGTTGTGAATTATGTAACTATTTCAGTTATAGTTATTCCTGTTACCTAATCAGGTAAACAAACGTAATGCCAAAAGACAGAGGCACATGTTTCTTTTTTTATTTTCAGTTTGACACCAGCTCACACATAACACCAGATAATCCCTGTTATAACCCAGAACCTACACAGAAAGACTGCATCTCAACAGTTGTCATAATTATTGATGCGTTCATGGTCATGAGAATGCCCAAAACAATGACAGAAAACATACAGTCTATTTTGGATAACATCGGTAACTCTCCCTTAAACTAGCATTTGAATGTATATCATAATCAAGACTTCCGCTAGTGATGTACCCTATGTGCAAATATAAAAGTGATGAAAACACTTAAAATTATTTTCTTTCTTTATTTACATCGCAAAAAATGGAAATACACTTGTATAGGATAAACCTATCACATGTAAATCCGGATGTCATTTATTTCCTTCAATAAACAGAAATAACGAGAAAAGAAACAAGCTGACAGTATGACATATATTTAAAAAATATAGTGTAACATATTATACATGTATTCTTTTAACGGAGGGCCAAAGTAGCAAACATAGAGAAATGTCCATTTATATTTGTTGTTCATCTCAAATGTCTGTCCCTCCACCTTGAATCCTCGTTAAAGATCAGTAATTAGAGACAAAAATGTATATTCCTTCAAACAAGCACAAACATTAACCCGCGTTTATTATTATGATACATGTGTGTGTTATAACTTAAGATTATATATTAGAGCTTAGTCAAATGTGAGTCATTTCAATTAGTTAGTACTAAAATTTCAGCGCTTTATGATAGGAAGATTTAAGGTTTTGGAAATGATGAATGGTCAGTATACATGTCAAAACTATTTCGTGAGAAAATACTATTTCTTTTTCTTTTAAAGAGCGTGAGCATGTAGAACCTGGTTGTTTATATATACTTTGCAGACATCCCGACTTTTATTGTCCTTACGAAGATTGACGAGGTGTGTCGCTACACACGCCAGAACACCGAAAATGCCTTCAAAAGCCCATCAATTAAAAAACTTGTGCTTCAGGTATAAACAGTTATATTGTGACGAATTTAGTTTTTGCGTCCGTCATTATGTAAAATTCCCGCAAAATAGCATTATCTGTTCTTAAATTATCATCTCCCTTGTTTTTAGTTAAATAGGAGAAATGGTCTAAATAACTAAAGGTTTGTAAAATTTATATGTTTAATAACTCTCCTTTATTTAAATAAGCAATTAGTTCCTTCTGGCTAGCTTTCGGGCCTCGCTAGAGGTGGTGGTGGAAGCTAGGGCGTAGGGTTTCAGCGCTGTGAGGCTCATTTTTCTTTTTTGTTAGTGTTTATATAACCAATCAGCGATTTGGCTTTTTATGATTATTTTAAGTGATTACTTGCTTCTTTTAATCATTTTCATAAGCATTTATCCCAATCAAACGGCAATGATGCCAAAAGGATTTTTTTTATTTATATATTTTGTATATACTGTTGTCTTGATATTTACCGCTTGGGAGTTTAAAATCGTTATAATTGGTGGCAGCGGTGGGAATCGACAGTTTTCTTAAATTGTTAGAAGTGCACTTATTGAAGCCGGCATATTCTTCGGCCCCAAGTAACCTCAAGGAGCAATTTCTTGATTTTTTTAAATAAATGCTGCCATGCGCCCGTGAATCTCAAAAGCTATGTATACATAAATGTTGCAATCAGACATGTGGTTCAGCTTATAGCTTTCATAAGGCCAAAAAGACGAAGCCTGTTGGGCTAGAAATTGTGGGCTCTGTCAGGAGCCTGATTGTTTTGGTTAACAAGCTTTTCTGGTAGAACATTTAATTGATTACTTTTCCATCTTTAAGACAGTCTCCAGTTTCATGTTATGTACAGTTAAGTACTCACGTATTTTGGTTTGATTTTTCTAGCTTTGTGAGGTTAGTTATTTAAGGAGCAAAAGGTTGTCATTATTTTAGATTCTTAGATCTTTTGATTGATTATTATTTGGCTGCGGGGACGCATCAAATCGAATAACAATATCATATAACTTGATCAATTAAACATAGTGTCATTCGCGGTGTGTGTGTTGTTGTTTTATCCAAGCAGAACATAATTATCTGAATCCATTAATGTAATAGTATTTTTCTTTAATAGATTAGCTATCTGGTAAATACATGATAAGAATGCGCATGCCATTATTTAGTTGTTTTTAAGTCAGTTACATGTATGTGGCAATTAAAATATGAAAGTAACTTTGAAAGTCGGAAAACAAACTACATTATATTTTTCAGATAAGTTAAAATAACTGTCAATTACGAATGATGGCTTGGAGTAGTAGCAAATGCATAAACAGAAACACTTCCGATACACTCTTGAGTTTATTAAGTTCTTCATTCATGCATGTGTAAACGTACAAGCGCTCATAACGTGTTGTTTAATGATATAGGTTGCTGACATATTTGGGATAAAGCAAAACCGAGTTTTACCCATGAAGAACTATGAATCAGAAATGCAGCTGAAGGATGATGTAGACATCGTAACCCTCTTCACGCTGAATGAAATTCTAACAGGAACAGAAGCTTATTTGACCACACAGTTGGATACATATGGACAGGCTTCCCAAGGTTCAGACATGGTTCCCTGGCGAGAAACGATAGACTGGGACTCGAAAAACGATGTAAATGCTATGGTTTTAATTTTCTTCATATGCAGAATTTTATTTGATAGCATTCTACGCATAAATGTTTATTCTTGCGCATGGTTCATTGAATTTTATGGAGTTTAAACTTTTATTCTCATTATGAACGAACAATGTTTTATGTACTGTAGACCATGACTCAACTGAGGGAGAAAATTGATAACAACGAACCAGTGTTGGACCGTGCTACTTGTCCCATTTCCAACCTGAACATTTTATGCCTTGGTCCTGTGGGAAGCGGAAAATCAAGCTTTATCAACACTGTTCTGTCCGTTTTGCAAGGAAAAATCTGTAAAAGTGCAAAGCGTGGACATATGGAAGAGGGTATTACTAGAAGGGTATGGTTTTATATATGAGTATGTTCGTCTCATTTTCATTAATATTTAGTATGCGCCATAATTGGTCGGAAATTCTAATTAAATAGTTTGAAATGTCTTAAACTGTATTTGATGTGTCATTTTATTGAAAATAACCGATTTTTTACCAGACATCAACACAGATTTTGAATAATTTCCTTTAACCAAAGTTTGTCCAATTAATTACACTGTAAAGCTGAATGGAACGGTCTTAAATATAATACTTTTCCATACCGTGATAGAATGAAAAAAAAAAAAAAAAACCTTTCTGAATTCATTTTTGTTTTTGCTTTGCTTGTTTATATATGGTTTTCAGAGTGCATTATGCTTTTGAGCACAAATATTATATCTTTTAACTTAAAATGTTAGCATTTACAATCATAAATTAAACCTAAGATTTAGCTCACCATCACCAGAGCATAGCGTGCTCATAGTGAGTTATTGTGATCACTCTGTGTCCGTCGTCTTTAACAGGCATCATGTCCACTTATTCGTAGGTATAAGCATTGGGTAATCATTCACAAAAGTTGCTTATGTAAACTTATCCATGCAGAACTCTGGATGCCATGATAATCAACAGCAATTTATTTAAAAAAATCTCTGAAACCGATGTTCGTTATTAAATTTAATTCGGAAGAAACAGTTTCATGGCCTTCAACCATACTTGCTTATTTTGAAGTTAACATCTGGAAAATGAGGCCCCGAAAGGATCGGCAAAGTTCCTAGGATACGCCATATAAAAGTTTACAAATATCATTTATTATTTATATTTCTTTTGGCACAAATGGTCACTTTATGACACTCCAACATACTTGTTAATATAAATACCGTTGGCCCCCGGCATGTGTGTGTATGTTTTTGGGGGATATATATATTATACTATACGATATTTTTACTAAACGCTATATTTTTATACTATAAATAGATGATTTCATTTTTCTTCTCCTCTGAAATCAACGTTCAAAATAAAATTGCGCTTTGCTTCCTATAAAAACCGCATGGCAATCTACCATAATTACTAAAATAAGGTTTCTTGCTTGAAAAATGCTGCTGAAAGAATTTAGGTAATATCAAGTGACCTGATTAATTAGGTTTTTAGTATTCTAGTTAGCGTTCTGCGGTCAATATGACCCTCTTGATTTTATTTACCCATTCAGGCAAATGAGTATAATTCATCATCTTAATTAGTCTATAACATTTCGTGTATTCATATGATTTGGTTTGATACATTTATAAAATTTCACTGCAAGTATTAAATGATACTATACTATTTTCTAAATCAATTAAAGAGTTGACGCTTTTAAAATGTCTCTGTTAGGATACAGCCGTTAATGGACAATTCTAAGGAAGTTTTGTTTTTTAAAATGCACCTAAATCGAAGACTTATTTAACGTGGTTACTTATTAAGTTGGTGAGGTATCGATCCCAAACCGAGAAGATTGGTCTGCGTTGGTATGACATGCCAGGACTTCGAGAAAACTCTCTCATGCAAAAGGAAAACGCCGAATTGCTTTTAAGAGGACATATTGCAAACAACACTGAAGTAAGTTTTCCTGTTTTGATGTGTAGTATTTCGAAATTAAGATATTTATTTATAAGTTTATCTCATAAATTGTATTTTTTATATTTATCATGAAAACAATAATTGTGAGTATTATATATATAAAAATGAAAACAAATGCATGTGTTTCAAGTTTATTAGCTTTTCATAGCATAATGGATCTTAATTTTGTTGCCGCCAACATTTTAATATTTTATCAAATAGGATTTTCTTTGCGTTTCAGATCGACATTTCTTCTTTATTTACACCTGAATGTAGTGGATTTGTTATGGATCCAAGTCAAGATGACAAAATCATGGGCGTTGTAGTCGTTGTAAGTGCTGACATGGAAATGAAACGAAACGTTGTGCAGAATATTAACGACACACTTAAGGTCATGGAGAGATTCTGTAAGTTGCAACTGAACTATATGTCAATACCCTTTCAGCTCTAAATTTATATGTTAATAATTGCTAAGTATATGAGCGTGGTTTGAAACAAATGTGATAGTCAGCGTATAAACGAACTGTATTTGTACAACATAATATGCTTCATATATTTCAAATCATATTGCTTATGGATAAACAATAAATTGTGTTTTGTTAATGGCGAATGTTTACAAGTGTTTATAATACGAAATGAAAGGATTATTTTATTGTTAAACATGAAAGTTGCGTTGCTATGATATATGTTTTTGTTTTAGGCATCCCACATGTTATTGTTCTCACAAATGTTGACAAATTATGTCCTTTGAAAAACGCCTTCGTCAATGAAACTGTTAAAGTCCGTGTTGAAGAGGTGAGTTTAATTTCATATGTCCAAGTAGTCTGGTAATCTTCTTGTTTCTTTGGTCCTATCTTATTCTAAACAGTTGTAACTATAAATATATAATTACAAGTATATACATGAAAACGTTATTTGTACATTTTATTTACTTTTTTATGCTAGCGCCATGAAAAGGCGACAGGCATATAGTGTAACATCTTTCTGCGCGCGTCTATGTGTAAGTGTGTACAAGAATCCATATCTCGGATGTAAATTTGTTACGTATTGTAACTTTTTACGTATTGTCGTGTTTTAAAATAACTTGGCACAATTGATCCTTCGGACAAGAAACTGTGACTCTAACAAGAACCAGGCCGCTAGATTCAAGGTCAAGGTGACAGCTCTAATTGACCTTAAAACCTTGTCTCGGCTCTAATTTGTGTTTTCAAAAATCTTGGCACAAATGATCCTGAGGACAAGAAAATGTGTCGAAAAGAAGAACCAGGTAGCTAGGTTCAAGATCAAAGTCATAGCACTCAGTTGACCCTAAAATTGTGTCCCGGCTTTCACTTTGTTGTAAATGGTTGTGTTTTTAAAGAACTTGGCACAGATTAGCCCTAGAATGTGATGAACACAAAAACAAGAACCAAATTGCTAGCTCCAAGGTAAAGGTCACAGCGGTTAGTTGATCATGTTTTGAAATTACATGGCTCAATTAATCCTTAGGAAAAAAAAAGTGTCGCGAACAAGTACCAGATTGCTAGGTTGAAGGTCAAGGTTTGGTTTAGGTTTTTTTTCAAATATTCACTGACAAAAATTTTATCTAATTTCCATAATGGCAGGGGAATCTGTGCCCTACGGACAGATTTATAGTTTTTAGTATACGAATTGAATATGTATGCATATATTCATATACACTTATACACGCAAAGCAAATTATTTATTGTTTTTTAATGTATATTAGTGGAAAAATTAATGTATGTCAAAAGTACATTCCTTGAACTGTATTTGACATTTATTTCACTTACTTTTCTAGCGCACGTTTATATCATGTATTATAGATCCATGCTTGATTAAACATTGTACCATCAAATAAAATGTTTTGTTCATAGGTAGCAGCCATGTTTAACATGACACCAGACATGGTGCATCCAATGAAGAACTATGCGCTGGAAACACGACTTGCTGACGATGTCAAGCTTTTGACTCTGTATACATTGACACAGATACTGGATGTGATCATTGGAGGCTTAGAGATTTGGCAATCAGCCCTTGATGAGTTGTAGGAGTTACAACATGTATCAAATCCATGCAATAGACTTATATTTTATCACTATTTGGGATAGTCATTTCGATTATTGCAATCGTGGTTTACACACATGTTTAAAGAACATACTTGGTGTTAGATTATCTAGTTCTACGAGAATAAAAGAAGCCACGTTCAACTATGAAACGTTTTGGATTTATACAAACAGCCGCTTTTGTGTAAAACAAATTACAAATTAGATATGTGACTAGTGTTTATATTATAACATATTATATTTCTTAACATTTTTTCCCCAAAGTTGTTGTGTCTTTTAAGTAAAAATCATAATCTCTTTTCCATAGATTAAGTGTTTTATTAGTATATGTTCTATTGAGTCTCAAATATAATAATTGATATTACGAATAACAATGTTGCTTTATATTGTATTTATGTGGATTGTCGTATTTCAAGCATATTTTCTTTACCAAAATAGTACTATTTGGAAGATATTTATGACCCTGAAAAACCTTGTCTTAATCAACACATTAAGATTGTCAAGATCATATTTATTGTTATTTTTAAAATAACATTTGAGCTCTTTAAATGTATGCGTTTGACAAACATACATGTTTGTTCTTAGAACACTGTATTCTCATTTTATGAGCGCGTTTTAATATTCATTAAACAATCATTTTTTTGCTTTTACTCTTGTTATATAGTAACCAATATATAACATTATATGTATTCATTTTCATTTTTTTTTCTAAAATTCATCAACATACACTTTATCTTTTGACTGGTGTATGTTAAATGGTTTGGTTATTCCTTATAAAGTACTTAATCAACTTATATAAAACATATGAAAATCATAGAATATAGTAAATCAATGAGGAATATATATAGGAATCAAAGCTGCTTGCTTATCCAAATATTCAAGGATTTTATTTTGTATAACGTTTAATTAGATACCATTGTTATAAGGGATTGATACTTACCTGTTATTATTTTAACTTTTTTGCTTTTAAAAAAAAAAATTTTAATTAATTTATATTATGATAATGATACTTAATTATAACGACATATTACCTTACGTAAAGATATCAATATAATTATAACGAAAGTGTTACCTTACGTATAGATATCAATACAACTATAACGACAGTATTATCCTAGGTATAGATATCAATATAATCATGATTTAGATAATACTTGAAATATTTTTTTTCTGCCACTGCATCATTATTTCTATCTCATTATGAGTTTTATAAATTATATGTTTATGCAAATAAACAAAAAAATCAAGTTTTCATGCTTATTTCTTTCTTCTAGAAGTCTAGCATTTTAAAGTTTTAGAAAACGTAGTTCTGAATCGCAGTTATTCTGTTTAAGTATAAAATAATATGTAACGAATATTTCTTGAGCTACATTTCTATATGCATGCCTAACATTAAAGATTTTAAATGTATGTGATATATTAAAAGGCAATACTTCAAATTTACTGTAAATTTTGGTTAAATGATATAACTGAAGTGAATTACATATTTGCTATTTTAACACACTCATGATTATTGTGAGTTTCAGATTAAATGTAACTTATTGATAATCTTGTTTGGGCTTATATATTGGTGTGTGATATTGTATAGGATGACAAATTTGTTGAAGGCCTTAAATACGGTGAAACTATCTTAGATTTGTTCAAAACAGCTTGTAGAAATTTAGATTTTTTATCCCCCGCCGCCTCCGTTCGTCCGTCTTTACGTCCTTCCATCCCACATTTTGTCCGGAGCATACTTCAAAAGTATTTGAGATATCAACTTGGTACTTCATAGGTGGATATATCTCATTGAGGAAGAGTACAGTGCACAAGAATGATAACTTTACATTTTAAAAGTTTTTATATTATTGCCCTTGTTATGTTTCAGGCTTAATTTTTGTCAAGAGCATAAGTCAAAAAGTATTTGTAAAAAATGGATTTAAAAATAATTATACCTTTCATAATCTTTGAGTTATTGCCCTTTGTTAATAAGTGAAATAGATAAGGTGAGAAAAAAAAATATGAGAGGTTTTTAATAAGGTGATTGAAAAAAATCTATGAGAGGTCACAGTGACCTTTTCATTTTACCTGTAGATCTCAAAATTTGGGAATAAGTAGGTCTGCACATGGGTTTCATATCTATAAACACTTCAAACATCATTCTTCATTATCAAATATTAAAAAAAATCTACTCTCCAACATATCTTACGAGCAAGCATTCGGCGGTGGATTGCCACGTCAAAATGGCTCTTGTTGTATATTCATTTTGTATTATTATTAGACACAATAGATTATAAGCTAATTTGGTTATACATATACGTGTGATCTGTTAACACTGATATTGATTCATTCTCGCCCGGGCATCATTTATTCAGAGAATACGTTAAAACATACCCTAATACAATTATATTTATATCAATATAAATTGTTCTTCGCGCCCTGTTGGTAATGGAACATACGGTCATTTTTATTGAACTGTCCATATGTGCGACCCATGTAAACAGTAGGGAAAGAAACACTCATTTCACCAATTAAATTTGAAATATGGCCCCCTTTACTTACTCCTTAAAGTCTGAAGTTAAGGTCAAAATAAACAAAAATGTACGTTCATTGAAACTTTCGTAAATGAGTCTATAAGCATCCAAATAAGGAATAAAATTCGGGAGATCTTGGCGTTTTGTTCATGAAAAAATGCAGGAAAAGTCATTTTCGACAAGTCTATATCATTATAATTCATATCAACATGTTTTCTGTGTTTTTAATATTTTAATGTTAATAATATAATAATGTTTTCTTTTATAATAATCAATTGACCCAATTTCCACGTAGCTACGCACATTGTTTCCACCTTCAAGTACAAGTGGTTGATGCTAGTAACTTTCTGCTTAACCTCCTTGAAGTTTTAAGCAAGGGAGAAAGGCCGAAATTATCCAATATTTCATTTAAAAAGACATATCTAGGGCTGTAGGAGCGAGGTGTTTATTTCTATAAAATGCTCGATAGTTTAGACGCTTCTCACACTTAAAACATATTCTCTTTATTACAACCAATGCGTTGCAACACAGATGCACTAACTGTTTTGAGAAATAGTTCAGCTTATTTGCATGATATATACATTTTCGGCGCTGAACATTAATGATCAGATACTGATGAATTCTTCATTTATGAAATAATCAATCAAAAACAACAACCGTTTAGATAAATTTGCGTAATTGCGAGGAAGTACAAAATCCTGTTTAAGAAAGCCAATGGCTTTGAGACTACCAAACACGGTTACTTTGTATTCACTGCAGCTCACTTTCCATAAATGACAGGATTACGGTTGATAAAAATTAAAAGACTTATTCAAATATCAGTTTCCCTGAAAATCTGAAAGATTGATATCCGAAGCGACATACTTTAAGTCTAAGATAACATTCTCAGAAATCAATTTTCTTAATAACCAGCCTTTACAGCAGAGTGAAGAGACTTAATTTATAAATAATAAATATAAATGAATATGCCGATTGCGAGTGTTATTAACTGCCCCTATTTATAAACATTCGGTATCATTGGACTATTTTAAAAACTATTTTGCCCTTGCATGGTATTTGAGTCATTCGGTATTTTATTTGTATCTTGTACTGCTCGCCTTTGGCATAAGAACAGCGTGTAAGGCAGTTAGTTAGGCGAACGGGCCTGGTGTGTAAAATTCCCTCAATATATACACGTTGTGAGAAATTACAGTAAAATACGAAAGTGATTAACCGAACTCAGAGACAAATCAATGTCAGTTTCTAGTGGTGGTTCAACCTATAATACTTTCACTTTAGAAAGAGCGGCGAAAATGATACACTAAAGAGGGAATATATTCTGAGTTTTTCTTACCTCGCGGTTACTGTGGAAAAAATATTGATGTTGATTTGCGGTATCTGAAATTTGAAATAAATCCTCGTTTCTAAAATAGGTCATTTTTATGAGAATATGTCCTCGTTTTAGTGAAATATTTTCTCTAAAATTTGAAACAAAGGGTGCCAAGAGGATACAGATTGTTGATTTAGTGGTACAACCGAATATGGAAACATGATTCTATTTGTAATTATTGTTATGTGTTGCTTTTTATCTATCCAGCTGTATCTGTCTTTCCGAATAAATACTTTGAATACAATGGACGTGTACTTGAACTTCCTATACCTGTATACCAATATCTATGTTACCTTTTTTCTTTATTATCAAAGTCAGTTACAATCTAAAAAAATAGAATTCGGAAAAAGGTAAACCACGTATATGTTTATCATTTATATGAGGGAATATGTTTTTTTTTTTAAATATTTCATTATGTTCTTTATTTGACTGGAAGCATTGAGATATATCTAAAATGCGCCCCCATTATAGATTAACTCAAAAAGTTGAATGGTGACCCTATTTTCCACATAAATTTATTTCTGGTGTAATTCTCTATAATCAGAATCAGAATATATTTTATTGACTTATACAAGTACATGTATCTCGTCAAACAACATACACATAAACATACAATTGTAACATGAATGGAAATATAATAGTCAACATTGATAATCTTATTTTGCCAAACATATTCCCAACTATCAAATCAAATCAAATGGAGAGTGGATGCTGCAGGATTTATTATAATTTGTTCGAAAACATTTCATTTAACATTTATGTAATATAATTTCATCCTGTAACAGTCACTCGGTATTAGAATGTAATTATGATAAAAATAAAAACTAATTCACAACGTTTTGGAACATAATATTTCATCTTATTGACTTAAAATTCCGTTTCTGACACTTAGTGCTCTTTTTATATATTTAAAAAGTTTAAATATTTCCCCTCTTTAGGCGTTTTTTTTAAGAAATCAATGAATTTAAACATGCTTGGTTTGCGTGTATAAAATATTTTAATAAAGTTATCTAAATGATTCGTAAGCTTTGCATCTGATTATAAAATGGTACTCATCTTCTATTTTATTTGTATTACAACACCGACAATTCATTTCCTCACTAGGTAACCTGTTTTAGCCATGTCTATTTTGGTTAATTCTCAATTTATTTGAAGAAAGTCTTAACTTTGATAAATAAAGCAAAAATCATCTTGGAATGTTCTTTTCCAAATAAATACTAAAGGAAAAATCAGGGTTTAAGTGTCTATAAAGAACATTCAAAACTGTACTTTTATCAATAGCTTTTCGCCATTTTTGAATAATGTTACCAATCACTCTCTGTTTAAAGAAAAATATATGAAATCATGATGATGTAACAAATCTGGAGATACCCAAGCATAAGAAAATCAATATTCTTCCAAAATAGATTTGAGCCGCCATGCCCTATTCCGTTTCCTAAGTTTACAATCGGTTAATGATACATTATAAACTCTTTTCAGCAAAATGTTGTCTTTACTCAATAACGACAGCCAATATTTACAATATTAACAAACCTGTTTACATACAAGGGGTAGCTTCCTATTTCACTATATACGGCCGTATTACACGTACTAGATTTTACATCTAAAAGTGATTTACAAAATTTTAATTGTGGCCGTTCTGAATATTCTTTTGTGAACCCCTCAAACTGGACTACCATAACATAAAATCGGAGTAACAAATAAAATCAAATATTTGAAAAGAAATATTGTAATTAACCTCATGTTTAAATAATTTTTTCAATCAAGTTACCATTATAATACAATGTTTCTTCATTTTTAATGAGACCCCTTTCCCTGAATACTATAGTTTTTTGTATTTTCTATATTGACCTCTAGACCCCAATTAGAACAATATTCATAGAGACGATTTAAACTGCATTGTAATTCATGTGGTGATTTACCTATTTTAACTATGTCATCTGCAAAAAGAAGTAACAATATACATACATCAACAAATTCTATTCCTGATGTGACTCCATCATGTAAAAATAACTTAATATTTTCTTCAAACATAATAGGTGATTTTTTTTGGCCTTGGCGTAAACCAACTGAGATATGGAAAATATCAGAGAAATTATTACATCTTGTCACACACGATGTAACAGTATTATATATTGAACGACATATATTCAATATCCATCTATACCAACCTTGAATAACTTAAACCATAAAGCATTGCGATAAACACTATCGAATACTTTCTTGAAATCAACAAAAACACAATATAGTCTTTATTTTGATTAATAAAATGTTCCACTAGAGAATGTTAAACAAAAACAGCATCCGTCGTACTCCTCCCCTTCCTAAATCCAAACTGTGCATCCGATATAATACCATTTGCACTACACCACTTATCTAATCTAGCATTTAAAACACTAACAAATAATTTCCCATATTACTAGGTAATGTTATCCCTCTATAATTATCTGACTCCTGCCTATTTCCCTTTTTATGTAATGTAATTAAGAAACCTTCAGCCCAGCTATCTGGGAAATTCCCAGAATTTAAAATGATTTTGAAGAACAGTTACATGGCTTCCTATTATGTCTACAGATTTATTTTGTATTATTCTTATGTAATGTTTTGGAGAATTTTTTTTTTTAATTTTTTTTCATTTAATTCTGGAACGGTAGGGTTATTAAAGTTAAATTCAATTCTGTCATTAAAGTTTTCAATAAGAGGGTTAGGCTGTGATTTTATTTGTTCAAATATAATCAAGCAAAGTTTAAGAAAATTACCATGGCTAGGTTTAAGTTTCCTTCTTTGTCTATATAAAAAACTGTAATGGGCGCCTTTTAAATGCACGTAGAACTATGCATGTAAGGCAATTAATTATGCAGGTATTGTGTCTAACAATAGAAGTACAAAACTATGAAAAGGAGATACTAAAATAAGTCACAGTTAGTATCAGATAATCTGGTATTATATGTGTAATGTGGTCGCGTCTACCCAAAGATAAAAACCCACTCTCTTCAACAAACTTCCTGTCTGCTTAAAACAGGGAAATTGAAAAGAATGATACAAATTTGATGTTCTTGTACATGTATGTATTTTTATCACATTTAGGTGTCATTATCCAAACATGAGTTTTTATTCATTTATTTTATCATTTTCATTGATTCCAGATTATTGGTTTGGGATTCGAGGCCGTCATAAGTGCAAAAAGAACTCAGATTAAGGAACCGTCGCACAGGATGATTTATGATCACGTGTTTATAACTTCCATTTGATGTAAAAGAAACTTTTTTTATTATTAGTACATGTACTCTTATAATTAAAGAGACATACAAGTTACTAACGTGATCTCTCTTGCATGTCCGCATTGCGTTTGCAAAATGATTTTCGAAATATTGCATACTTTATAATTGTGTCAATGACTGCATATTTTTATGAATCAGGATTCAGGAGTCAGATAAAATATTATTTGAAATAATTCAGAAAAGGTATATCTTTAAGAAAAACATTACTGAACTTTTGCTTACACACTTTCTTTGTGTTTATCTATTGAACAAATAACGATTTATAAGTGGAATTTCGGTATTTCATTAAATAAAAAGAATGACAGGCTAGTTTTACTGGAATATCATATTTAATTTATTTTGTGAGGAGGAAATCACTATTTTCACTCGTGCGCCATTCGGGAAAATATTGTTTTTCCTCCTCATTCGACGAATTAAATAAGACATTCTGATGAAACCAACAATTAAAAAGTAGAAATTTCGTATAAGGAATTGCGTGTGTGTGTGTGTGTGTGTGTGCGAACTTAATGGTATACATAGTGTATATAGTAATTTGACAGGGAGTAATTTGAGAGAAGTCACCTTAATTTATATACCCCATATTTTGGAATGGAATACTGCGGGATATCAAACATTAATACTTGTTTTGAAATGAAGAATGATAAATATTCATAAATGTATGTGATAATCATATCAAACAATGTCCTTAAAAGATAGGATATTATATTGCACTGATCAGTCGAGATTTTTGAAAAAAAATGGCGGATAATTCGTTCGAGCACATCATTAATTAGCTGCATGTTTGTTTATAGTGTCCCTCCGACAGTATTCCAGTCATTTGGAGATTATGTCCCCTTGAGATAAAAATAGTGCTGCCACACTGCAGTATCACGCCATGTCTACTTGAGATATAATGCTGCCACGCCGTAGACATTTGGCATTTTGCCACACCCAGTCACATTATTCTGACACCGGGTCAACCTGTCCTGGAGCTACCCTTATATGCTGAGCCCTTAGCAAGGGAGCTATACTAGCCGCCAATCGAAATCACGACCTCCTGATTCCGGGGCGGACGTTCTAATCACATGGCTACAAAGCTGTTCACTACTAATGATTGATTTATGCAGATTTCTTCATTAGGTTTTCACCAGATGAAAGAAGCGTTAAATGCAACTAGAAAGACTTAAATATTTTCTTCCCTTTGTATACTTTATATCAATACATTTACCACTGCACGTACAGTGGCTTAATTAATCGCATTTGGCGTACGAAGTAATAATTGTTAAAATTTAAACGTACATTGTTTGTAAATATGGCCATTTATATGTTTACTGTATGAATATGTCTTTTGACAAAATGCTATATGCATACGTCTATAAATAAAGATTTATGATTTCTTATTGGTCCCAGGGACGTCAGTTTAATCCCAACCTCTTCAACACGCGACAGCACGATAATTATCACGTTGTCGCATGTCCAAAAATATATATACATGCGATATTAATTATCCTCGAGATGCTTTAGGGCGATAATAATCGTATTTATCCTCGCGTGTATTTCGTAAACCCCGCATTTTGAATTTGATTAAATAAATCAATGCTAAGGCAATAAATCATACCTTTAAACAAGTAGATTAACAGTGGAATGATATTTTCTGCTCAAAAAATTGACCCGTATTCTAGACGTTAGGTATACTCTAAACAATAACGTTTTAATACATGTCGATCTATATGCACCTATGTATCTGAATTTTATTTTACACTAGACTGTAGGCTGAAATGCCATTCTCAGACCTAATAATATAGTCTCAAATCGAATTTTTACAAAGAAACTCTAAAGAAAATAACCTATTTCTAAATCGTTAAAGAAACAACAATGCCCAATCTAACTGGCTTTTAAATAGATGCAATTAGCAATAAAAATTTTTTTTAAAACTATGGGATTTCTCCTAGAAAAGTCAAAGTAGAATGGAATCCCCGCAACATTACAGCTTGCTCACAATCCCTCGATGCTGGAATCCTACAGATGCGTATACCCTTCCCCATCTGTGTGCAGTTGCCAATTTCGCTTATTTTGAATTAAACTGCTATCTTTCTATAGAAATTACTTGAAATGGCCCTGTCTTAATCATAATTGTAACTATAAACTTCTTGATCAATGAGAAACCTTCAACATAGCAACAATTTCATCCTTAATGTAAGAGTTATGTATACCTTGTAAATCAAACCGCTACATATACATGTATGTTGATTAGTAACCAGGGTAAACAATTATCTGATGAAATGCGTGACCTTTGCACTGTGAACATTAGAGACACTTGGCCGGCTTAAGTTAATTAGGTAGGATTGTGGTTGAGCATGAGCAGTATCTTAATTGCATTCTTTAACAGCTCATTTGATTATTTCTACAAAATGTCGTTAAAACTAATCAACATACACCTGAAAACTCGACTCAATGTGCTTCATCCTAAAGCACTACACTCTTGTTCTTCAGATGGTAGACATAAAAATATTCTACAGATAAACACGCACGCTTATCACAGACTTATTTGATTGAAAATACAACATGTTAATCTCACAACATAATTATGCAACGATTGTGACATTAGATATATCTGTATTTAAGGTATTAATACATATTATAGAAGGAAGAGTGCATCATGTGAAAGCTAATATTTAATCATGTAAAATTACCCTTATCGTCTAAATCATGAATTGTAAATCCGTTCATTTCCCTTTACCCTTTAAATTGCATTTACTTAACACATAAATAATTTTTCATCGATTGCAAAAATATTTTCACAATTTCTACAAGCTTGGTTTTAAGCAAGCGTAAAATGGCTGCCAAAACATCGATTACAAGCAAATTTGATGAATTTATATCATCAGAGTACTACTTGTAGTTTGGCAAAACATGTTCAATGCAGCCATTTAATGCTATAATAACTACATCTGAATTATTCCAGCACTGGATGAGGTCAATAATTAGACCAGGGCTATCCAAGTGTTTTTCTATAAAGTCACAGATGTATAAAAATCTCAAAAAATAGCCAAGACGGGGAATTTGGCATATAAATTGTGTGTTTTTAGTAACAGGACGATAACTCATGTAGGACTGTCGCGATATTTGAAGAAGTAGCAGGACATACTACAGAAATATGCACAATATAATTATATTCACTTTTATATCTTTGGTCGCTTTAGTTATTATGACATGGCTTAAGATTTTTTTCTGAATTTTCTATTCAACAATCACAAGACACTTAGCAATTCTGGGATAAATTTGAACATACAACACTGTTGTTATTAACGTTATTTTGTTTGCTTGGGAATGGATCCATATATTTTTGTTATCGTCGATGATGATGATAATTATGCATTTAATTTTGTACTTTCATGTGGTGATTATAAAAAAAAAGTTTTCTATATACAAATTTATTTGCAATTTTAAATTTATTGATGAAACCTAAACATTCCTGACCGTTTACACAATATGTATAATATTACTTTTTTGCATAGTTACACTGCTCGTTTCAATCACGTATTTGTCTGGATACAAGCCCTATTTTGAAAATGATTCTTTGATTTTAATATAAATTTGGCGCATTTATGATATATGATTATGTAAATCGTGTCTGTAAAATGACATTCGACAGATCTTCTATTTTTTTTTTGAGGTTCCTACATGGGATACCCCATTTATTGTCCCCGTAATAGGTGCAGTTGAGGTCGGGGATCCATCTCAGCTGACCTTACAAAGTTAACATACATTTGATTAGTCAATTTGTAATATTACAGGAACTAATGAGTCTCTAATTTTAAGTACCATGTAAGGACATTTATATAAGTGTGTGCATACAAAAGAAAATGAACAACAACAACAAATTGGTGAGGAAAAAAAAAAGAAGGAAATAAAGTAATGTTATGCACTGATTACTTAATTTTCTATTTACTTTACTCTTTATTTATATTCAAATTGTGCTTTTTCCATTGAAGAAATATTAACATTTCTTTGGGATATTTGCTTTTTAGATAATGTACATCAAGTATTGTCATATTGTCAGGTAATTTTACATATCAAATACTATATATCTGTACTATATTTTGAACATATCATAAAATAACGATATTTTTTTCCATTCAGAATTTCTTTTTTCACTGTTTCTTTCAATGATTTGTTTAGAATTAATTACTATCTTAAATCATCATTTCCATTGATCAGTAGATAATTTTGTTTGTATGACATTTGATATATATATATATATATATATATATATATATATATATATAGAAAAGTCCAATCTTTGGGCGACAAAATCACAACCTTTGGGCGACATGTGTCGCCTGAAGGATATATCAGCTGTCGCCCAAGAGATAAGTGATTGTTAAACTCACAAATCGTTTTTTAAAATAGTTTTACTTTTTGGAACATAGCTTTATACTTTTTAGTGAGGTCCATTGAATACAGGCTAGTCAACAGACTATTTTATATTTGAATAATTCGCAAATTTCAAAAACAAGTGTATATATTGATAACAACCTTTGGTGAACAATTCATTATTTATTAATAATTCCTTAACTTGGATATATGTTTGCCATTTAAATTCATAAATGTTATGGGGGGAATTGTGTTTCAAAGATTGTTTAACCTTTTTAAATTTGAAATTCTAGAATTTCCTCAGGACATTTTTTTTCTAAAATACTGTCATATTTTCTTCTGTCGTGTTCCCCAAAGGCTGATGAGTCGCCGAAAGGTTATAGAATTGCTCTAAAATATAAATGGCCATGGTATATATCTATATATTATTTTAGTCCCTTACACCGGAGGGAACTTTAGGTTTGCCCTCCGTCTGTCCCTCCGTCCGTCTGTCCGTCCAAAAATCTAGATCCTGTGATAACTTAAAATTGTTTGAGATAATGTTATAAAACGGGTATATGAATAGATGGCAGTATGGAGATTCTGCACGTCACTTTTTTTCTCGGAACAAGATTCTGGTTGCTATGGTAAAGGGAAAATTGTGCACCTCACCGGTAGGGGAATCATGTGTTGCGTGCCACACCGGTTACTTGTTGATGTTTTTTGTCCATTTCTAGCAAAATGTGTTCATTTATTGCATATTATATTTATTTATTATCCATAAAATTAATTAGAAATTTAGAACACATTTTAATTATTTACACAAAAAGAAAATATCGATAATAATATTTATTCATCTTTATTCAAATAGCACATCAACAGTAGTTGTTATTATCTTTGTCTTGGCGAAAACATGTTTATGCTGATTTCGCCACTAAATTAATGGTTACGTTGGAAAATCAAGCCTTTTTGTGATTTGCTATTTTCATGATTACTACGTAGAATCTTTTGTTATTCTAATCACATTAGTTTGTTCGGCTGTAGATTTCATTTCAGCAGTATAAAATGGCCATATCTATTAAACTAATAAAAAGGGGAAAAGAATTCACAAACAGTTATAACATCCTCAAAATAATAAATATAATATATTAAATATGGACATAGTCATAATGACAACCTCATGAAAAACACCAATCATTATCTTAAATGCTTGACTACACATAGCAATGTGCTAAAAGTCGCATTTGACATGCTATGTAGCAACTCTGAATGTTACATAACCTCTTGACATTAAATATCGTGTCTGTAACACCCAAATGTCGCAAAAAGTTGTTCTGCCGCTAAATGTCGCACTCCTTTATTTCCGGAAATTTATTATCTATGTAATGGTTTGGTTCAAGCGTTTCTCATCTGCAAAGTTAAAGCATGGTATAAGTTTTGTACGTGGTAATAAATGATTGTTCATTCGTACCTGTTAATGTCCCCCGTGTTAATCGATTTTGGTCGCTGAGTCGGGATATTACTTTGGGCGAAAGCCCCAAAGCAGACAGACCCAAGAACAACATACTACAGAATCATAGTACCAGACATTCGTTCATGTTTCCTTTCTGAATAGGTAAGAGTGGATTTTTAAACCGGAAGCCAACCGTATACGATTACAATAGAACCGTTACATTGATCAGGTATATTTTTAATTTAGTATTTCATTTAGAATATTCTTTTTATCCTAGGATATACACTTTTAATTTAAAACTTAACCTAACATACGGTGTTATGGATGAATTTACGGACACATGAAAACAGCTCCTAACGGTCAATGTTTTATATAACGGTACACATTTATATACAGGAGCATCATATCTAATAAAAATCTAAATATAATTAAAATTTGAAATTGTGATTTTATTTCATGTCAAAAGAAAGGTAATCTTTCCTGGGGGCTCCCTATAACTCCCGGATATTTTAAACATTTTAGTGGTCCACGGTGCAATTATGGTTGTACGACGATAAAACGTATTTTAGTAACATTTTCAAAATTCCCTTTTAGGGAAAATAGAAATGGTTTAAATGCCCTCCCGCGACCTGTAATTTAAAATAGTTTTCAAAAGACCACCTCCTTTTACGTCATTTATGATAAAAATATTATTTGTATTATCTATATTTCTACTGATATTATTTTTTCCTTTATTGAATTCATATGAGGTATAGATAAGGCTGGTGAAGCTCTCCCAACGCAGGAAAACGTTTAAAAACCCTCTTCCCCTATATATTCCTTCCTAGGAAAAGTTTATATCTTATTTTATATCTTAAATTTAAATGTGTCGTTAGAATACCGATGTTTCTATTAATACTTGATATTCGTTAATTGCATTTTGATTTTGGATATGGGGATTTGGAAACGTTTTCAAATTTATTTCGGGTACTTTGTTCGTAATTTCCTGGGTAAGACATTTAAACGAAAATAAGTGGTGGGGGTCTCAGTGCGTTTTCAATATGCCACAACCGGGAATATAAAACGTTTTCAAATTCCCTGATGGGGGAAATTGAATTCAAACAACGCCACCCCTAACCCGGAATCAACGTTTCCATGTTAGCTCAAAGGGAATTCGAAAACATCTTTTTATAATCCCAATCCCGGGATGGGCACTTGAAAATGGGGTAAAAATCTCGAAACGTTTTCATTATGGTTTTATCGAGCTCCATTCTTAGTCAGAAGCAAAAAAAAAATATAAAGAAAAAAAGACAACTTCAAACCTGCATAATTTTTTTTTGTGAACGTAACATAGCCTTATGGTTATTCATTTTCGTGGATCGAAATCTATAAGACTGTTTCATTAGTCGTGAAAAACTATTTATTCGAGCACCACCGTTGTTGTTTCCACGAAATAAAAATAAATGTGCCTACATTTAAAAAAATAAAATAACCTGCACTCCTGGATCCAGCTCTGTTTCGGTGAGGTATATTCAATATCTACTCAAAACAAACAAACATCCTCTATATCTCAAACCTGCACAGTTACGGTTGTACCCTGTTCATACTGGTAAACTCTAGCTCACTGCTAATGTATAACCCTTAGATCAAGTGTTTTTAATTAAGATTATTTGTCATAAAATGATGTTATTTGACTTTTTTTTTAATTTAGCAAAAAAAAAAAAATCTAAGAGAGCATCATTTCACAACACTGTCAGATAAATTCCGACGAAGTGATGTTAGCCAACTTTGTCTTGAAGAAAAATGTCTTAAATGTTGCTCTTTTATGTATATCACATTTCATTCTTTTTCGGCCGTTGGCTATTTTGTCTTCACCAGAATTTCCAGTCTAAACTTTAAGGTCACTAAACAGCTGATGAATACTCTAAGTTTTAATTGTTCCACATACAAATCGAAATTATCCCTCCGGAAAAGAGGTCAGCTTGTTCCCTTTGTATATACATTCCTAAATCCTCGATCTTTCGACAGAATTATGTTAACATGCTCAGTGAAATGAGCATTATTCTGGGTCGGCAGATTGTTCAATGAGCATCATGCTTGCTCAACGAGCATCATGCTCGATCAATGAGCATCATGCTTGTTCAATAAGCATCATGCTGGGTCGGCATTTAATTTGTTGAGCATGATGCTGCATCGGGCTAAAACATAATAAAATATGCGCAAAAACATTTGAGCATGATGCTCGCTGGAATGAACACGATGCAGGGTTGGCAGAATGGTCAATGAGCATCGTGCTCGTTAGATGAGCATCATGCTGGGTCGGCAGATAGCCCATTGAGCATCAGGTTCGTTAGATGAGAATCATGCTGGGTCGGCAGATAGCCCATTGAGTATCATGATCGTCAGATGAGCATCATGCTGGGTCGGCAGATTGTTCAATAAGCATCATGCTTAAAACGCGAGCATCATGCTGGGTCGGCAGATAGCCCATTTAGCATCATTATCGTCAGATGAGCATCATGCTGGGCCGACAGGTTGTCAAGTGAGCATCATGCTTAAAACGCGAGCATCATGCTGGGTCAGCGGATTGTTAAATGAGCATATTGCTTGGACGGTAGTTTGTTCATTAAGGCATCATGCTCGTATGATGAGAATCATGCTGGATCAAAAAATTGTCCAATGAGCATCATGCTAAAAGACATGAGCATTATGCTAGGTCGGCAGATTGTTCACTGAGCATCATGCCCTTAAGATGAGCATCATGCTGGGTCGGCAGATTGTTCACTGAGCATCTTGCTTAAAGACATGAGCATCATGCTGGTTCGGCTTATAGCCCATTAAGCATCATGCTCGTTAGATGAGCATCATGCTGGGCCGGCGGATATTTATAAATTTAAACTTTCTAATTGCTGCCATACAATTTTCAAAAAGATTGATACCAGAGCGAAATATTTTTTTCAAAAAGATGCTTTTTGTCTATTGTATGACGTCATAACCACGTGACTTGAGATAAAATCTTTTAGGAAATAGAAAACAGACCTCTTGGCCGATATGCTGTCCAATTTTTAATGCTTATAGCGCATTAGGTGGCCTTGTAACATTGAAGACTAATTTTTGAACCTCAATTCGAAACTCGGTTTTGCCATAAAATTTCATTTTTTTTTAAATTGGAAATTTGAATGTCAACGTGCATATCTATTATCTAAAATACATATTCTTTAAAAATATTAGGAAAATCGGACCAGAATTGGAGGCTCTAGAGTGCGAACAAACTTTTTTAGCTGACGTCAAATCTGACTTCATTTGACGTCATTGAAAATTGAAAACACTTGATTTTAAAAATATATTTTTTTTGTCGAAGCATTTTAATTTTCATGTTGCTCGGCCATTTGCAACATATATAAATTAATTCTTGAATTAGTTTGGAAGAAGAAGAATAATAACTAGATTTCATTCGTTGATACGAATGATAGGACTTTCTGCTAACATTGAAAAATATAAAGATTAATATCGTTAGAAAATATATATATATATATATATATATATTAAGTTCCCTACCTTTTACTTTTTTTTTCGTATGGACTTCGTAAGCCATATGGCAAAAAAAAAAATCTTTATTTTGATATCACTTTCTTATAACTTGACAAGTTTTAATATTCTAGGTTCCAAAATAAATGGCCTGAAAATCCCGACAATTCCATTGTAGCAAATTTGGGTCTAGTTTTATAGATATTCAAAATATAAGCAATTAAACTTAAACCTCTTAATTCTGCATATCAAAAGTCTGTTGTTGTTTTTTATTTTTGTGTACAGTCGCGGGAATAAAATAGTAAATGCTACCATGCAATAGAATCGTCGACGCGTGTAACCTCGTGAGTTAAATTCCAATAACGCTGGTACATACGATCGAGACGACTGTATTACACAAAGAAACTCCATTTTGCGCTTTTAGCTTACGGACAAATTAGCCTGCAGCGTATTTGGAATATAGCTTGTACAACATTTATCGATTGATGCAACAATAAAGTCGGGAAATTGCAATGTTTCAACAACGGTCTAAATGACATGTGTCAAAACGCTCAAAGGATTATGGGTAACGCAATGCTGCAACTGATATGTATAAGTTACGTAAATAAAATGTTTTGACAAAACATTAAATCATTGTCAACACTTGTTTAGTTTGTTTGTTTGTTTGTTGGGTTTTAAGTCCCACCGACAGTATTTCAGTCATT
>CM037782.1:26274307-26324307 GCA_021229015.1 Solen grandis | reverse complement strand
CATCAATCAAGGTACTATCAGTACTGTTCAACTTGGATATGGCCTAACATGGTATAAATCTTACCACTTGGCCATCAGGTAGGGTTTTCTTTTACATGCAATTAACTGCTGTATAAAGATGTTATGTTTTATATGAACACAACAGGTGTTAAACCTTGTTTTTCTCTCAACACGCAATACTATAAAAGCCACTATGAAAAATCCCCACATTCATTATACTATCTAGACCTATACTGACATGAAGTCATTATAAATCCATTCTCATGCTTGCATGATATGTATTTGATATGATACTCTGACTTACGTTATACTGCAGGTATCCTGACTTAAGTAAGGTCAAGAGAAGTTGAACCTGATTAAGGAAAGGAGAGATCAAATTCACTTCATAAACCACAGCTCTCACTTGACAGCAAATGGCATGATGTGCCATGTCCTATTTCTTGCCCCAAGTCAATGTCTAATCCAATTATATTATACCAATGCTTCACCATCTGAGTTTTTCAGTCATTTGATAAACTGGGCCAATCCTGGAACTGCCCATGTATGCCAAGCACCAAGCAATGAGTATTAACAAATACTATTTTGAACTTTGCTGTGTTTCAGCCATGTCTCCAACCCACAATCTCCAGGTGGCAGTGCAGATGATCTACTCATTCAGCCTCCAGATTTGGTACACTATGACCTCTGATGATAGGTATATAAGGTAACTTGCAGTGTTTTCCATTTCATCAACTGAGAAAAAAAAATCAACTGCAGAGATCTTATCTCTACTTGCTGCTAAAAAACAGAGTTGATATGCAAATTAGATCATATAATATTTGAAACATCATGACCTAATTTTCCAAAACTAGACTTGTAACTTGCAGTGAAGACTTTTTCATTTTGCAATGGCATTGAGTTTTTTCTCTTCAACAGATCAGATTTCGTATTTCCACTTAAAAAAAAATCATACATCACACTTGTTCCCCTATCATGCATTTAGATATCATAATTTATGAATGAAAGTATCATAAATCTTTAAATCACTGAGTTTAGACATATCTTTGGATGGATCAATTTCACAAGAGAAGATTATACAAAGCAATAAAACACATTGCATGTTCAGATTAAGTCCATCATAGCAATAAAAATCAATTTTCTCTACCAATCAGAAAAGATTTCTTGATTAATTCACTTAAGTTCATAACTAAATCTATTTTTTGTTCACTAACATAATTTAAAAGCTGGGGTCCTGACCACTCGCAGCCAAGATGGTAGGCAGACTAAGCATAAGCTTGCAAACAGTCAACACAGATATCGCCCTCTTTTTAAAAAAGGGCTGATGCCACTACACCAAATGACTTAAAAAAAGTTATACCAATGAAAATGTATAAGAACCGTTACTTCCAATTATTCTCTTGTTCATTAACTTTTATCAAACATTTGGGGTTGGGTTTTACTGATCTTGGCATCATACTGATGGGGGAAAAAAAATATTTCCAAAGATTAAGTAGGAGGCCCCCATACTGCACTATTTCTAGCATGTAAGGGGCCATCACTCTGTGTGCCAGGAACCATCACTCTGTGTATCAGGGGCCATCAATCTGTATGTCAGGGGCCATCACTCTGTGTGTCAGGGGGCCATCACTCCATATGTCAGGGCCCATAACTCTGTGTGTCAGGGCCAATCACTCTGTGTGTCAAGAAACATCACTCTGTATGTAAGGGGCCATCACTCTGTGTCAGGAGCCATCAGTCTGTATGTCAGGGCCCATCACTCTGTGTGTCAGTAACCATCACTCTGTGTGTCAGGAACCATCACTCAGCCATGAAATGATGATTTTTGAAATGAACCGCAGCAGCACCACTTCCCATGCTGGTGAATTGTGTAACTGTGACTCATAGTCTCATGACAGATGGGCAAGACCCAGACCTCACAACTTCCTCCAGAAGCTATATAGTCAGGCTTACTCTCTTTGCTTGTACAATGTACACTATACACAGTAGCTCAGGTTCAACACAATCTGCACAGCAAAGAAAACATCCACTGTTTCATGTATCAATTTTAAGGTCAGTAAATTAATGTATATCAAATAATTAATTGGTTCAAATAAAAGATAAAATCCCAAACATAAAAGATAGCTGTTACTTTTCAACGTGTATACTTTATGATTTCTGGTAGGCAGAACACTTTATTTGATGACATGAAGAAAAACATTTAATTTTCTTGGAATATCTATTTGGACAAAAATGCCTTTGTTATGTTATGCTTTTTGTGCAACCACTCTATAAGTTTCACATTTACATAGTATATCTGTTGGGTATCTACTTTAATCTCTTTGATGTTACAAGTATGCTTAATCCTCTAATTCAGAAAACAGTATCGACCACACAATCTACCCACTTCAACATCAATTACAGGAAATCTACTGCAATCATGGAAAACTTTGGAGATCCAATGGTAAAAATTGTAATAATAGTATCAGAAATCACTACTGGGCATTCATTTAGGACTTTGGATGGTGAAGAGCCAATCCTGGACCAAAACATACTTTGGGTAAAAACAATAAGGGTTTTACATGAGTTTCCCTAGCAAACCTTGAAATACATGAAGGTACATATAACAGGTAAACACATCTTGGCATTCTGAGCCATTTCACCCCCCGCACTTTCCTGATAGTGAGGCAGATAACACTTTGATTAGGTCTGATATGTCTTGAGCAGAACAAACCAAGAGCATTATATTCCTTGACAAAAATTGGGGAAAACAGCAATTCTCTGCAAGAATGATCTATCTTGTCAAAAAAGTGGGTGAAAAATACCCTCATCTAATGCTAATACCGGTCCTGTGGCTTTCGGAAAAGAAAAATATTTCATCGGAGACAACGTCAAATGATTGGCTTCCAGTGCACTCACTGGTTTCCTCATAAAGTTGGATATTCATAGCCATCATTGGGGGTATACCATTACATTAATGAACTCCTAATGTTGCATCCATAATTATATGGCAAGTGCATGAATCCATCACTTGCTGGAGCACAATGGCTTGATTGAATGTGCAGGTATGGTGGTAAAAACTGTGGATGATGGACCTGAAGTTTTTGGGAACTTTTAAGAACACTGAGTTATGTATCAGTGTCACTTGACAATGTGACAATGTCATGATGACACCACCGACAGGATCAACTTAACTCTACATTAATATCATTCTGAAGGTGGGACAATGTGACCCTTTTGTTTTTAGTAGGGACAAAGACTATGTATATGATGGAATAAAATGTTTGTCTACTGAGGAATATTAACAGTGTAAAACCTCATCAACCTGCAATTTCACATGGTTTTTACATGGAGTGTTAACTGCAATAGAGCTAACAGTATGAAAAGTCAAAATGCTGACTTGGTATTCACCCAAGATGTTCATCAGTTAAGAAAAGAAGAACAAATTCTACATGTCATATGGAGGAGATTCATTACAAAAAAAATACCTCAACTAGAAATAGCATGCTAACCAATGTGTTAAACACATCATAACACATGAAAAATACAACACAATGCCAAATGATGAAACACGGCAGCAAAGACATCTCACAGACAAGCAGCATTATCAACAATTAACCCCACCACAGAGGGCGACAAATGTTTACTGGGCATTTCATTGATAAATCAATTGATCATGATTACAATTAATTTCGTGTGCAAACAAATGACAGTAGAGAATCATGGCTGCCCATCACTCTGTCAGGCTGACATAAAATTGATAAGTATCGACCAATTACTGGGGACTGAAGCTTCTTCGGACAATCCGACGATCACAAAGTGTCAGAAATGGAAATTTAGTGACATCTCTTTCAAAAATAGTGGGGCCATATTAGCATCATTAATTTTCACAGAAATTATATTTGTATGGTCATTGTGTCATTGAAGTGATTTATTCTTCACAGAAAATAAAATCCAATATGCAAAGTACTTAGGTGAAAAAAAAAAGTTACTTAATTCCACTAACTGAATGACCCTATCTTTTTTATACCGATCCTAAACTTTTTCATAGCATTCGGGCTATTACGGTTGCAAAACGCTATTCCTTTTATAAAAATAAGGTAAACAAAAAAAATTAAAATAAAAAAAGAAGTTTAGCCGACCTTCCAACCCTATTTTTTCGGAGATGTAAGTGGAAACAAACACCTCCCCCCTCCCCTTAATATGTATACATGTTATACCTCAAGTGACTAATTCCCCATGCTAGAAATATGAAATATGTATCACAGTGAAATCTGTTGCTACCATATGTTAATCTTTAATGTTAACTTCACGCCCTGTCTTAGACTATGCTTTCTCAATACTGACAACTGTCTATTTATCACTGAGTCCCATTTCTGCAAAGTATGCAACTCTTCAAACACCAATCAATCAGCCAGAATAAAAGCTTGTTTTTGATGGTTGATTGCCAGTGATGTATAATTATTTTGTTTGGTGTAATAATTAAATATCAGGTACATTTGAGTATGATAGCATGAAATGTTAACCCTTCACAAGATATGTCACAGAATGTGATAAATGCCCCCAAAATACATGTTCCTCTTTTTTGCAAAAATTTCCCTGACATTTAATTAGACTTTTCAATGAAGTGGAAAGAAAAAATTAGAAAACAATTGCATAGGTGTATAAAGATCCATACATGTTATTCTGAGACATGGAGAAGAAATGATAATAAGTATGTATGGAATGACAAAGTTTTAAAGCAAAAAAGGAACACAGACATATAGATGTATGTACAGACTGATGAACAGATAGAATAGTTACTATAAAATGCTGAATAAAAATCAATTCCATCAAGGAATGACAAATTTATGAAGCAGAAATGAAAAAAAACTTGTTTATAATAATCATACTTCAAGTTGGACCTTGGCATTAGAGCTACAGCCCTAAATTTTTCGCATGACACATTGTCTTATGATGGTAAACATTTGTGTTAAATAATTTTAAAATCCATCATAAAAACAAAGTTACGAAATATAAACCCCATTTTTGACCTTTGAACTCTAAGTGTGACTTGACATTGGAACTACAGACCTAAATTTTTCGCCAGACACATCGTCTCATGATGGTGAACATTTGTGTTGAATAATTTTAAAATCCATCATAAAATGACAAAGTTACGAAATATAAACCCCATTTTTGACCTTTGAACTCTAAGTGTGACCTTGACATTGGAAATACAGACCTAAATTTATCACATGACATATCGCCTCATGATGGTGAACATTTGTGTTCAATAATTTTAAAATCCATCTTAGAAAAACAATGTTATGAAGTGGAAAAGAAATATAAATCCTATTTTTGACCTTTGAACTCTAAGTGTGACCTTGACATTGGAGCTACAGACCTATCTTTTTTGCATGACACATCGTCTCATGATGGTGAACATTTGTGTTGAAAAATTTTAAAATCCAGCATGGAAAAACAAAGTTATGAAGCTGAAACGAAATATGAACGCCATTTTTGACCTTTGTAATCTAAGTGTGACCTTGACATAGGAGCTACAGACCTAAATTTTTCGCATGACACATCGTCTTATTATGGTGAACATTTGTGTTGAATAACTTTAAAATCCATCATGGAATGAAAAAAATTATGAAGCGGAAACAAAATCCGGACGGACAGACAATGTGATTACTATATGCCCACCTTCGGGGGAATAAAAATGTCAACAGAAAAGATAGCCTCAGTACCCAACAGTTTCTGATATTTACAATTAAAGTATCGTTAACAGTCATATATTGTGTGCATTTCTATGACTTTAATTATGATTTCAGAGAAAGGGTGCACACAATGCACATGAATTCATTTTTTTCATAGTGTTTCCAAACTTTACCCCACCCACTAAGAAGCCATACCAGCAACCAGCAAAGTCTATATGAATGTATTTATATCTTTAATCTGTATTTAAACCTTATTGTTTATACTTGCCAGAAAATTGTCTGTTTGTGATTTCTACAGTAAAATTGTGAAATAAATCTTTATGAAATCATTGTTTTCGTGTTCATATTCATTTTGTTTATATCCCTGTGAACCACCCAGAACTCATTCGGTACTGTACTGTACTTTACATAATAAGTACTTGACAACATAAGCCCAAATGTGATGTTTGCATCTTCATTTCTGAGACAAACCATGACTGCTATTATGTTATAATTGTACAATCAGTTTACTGCTTTTAGTACATGTAGACGATATTCTAGCTAGTTAGTTCCATTTGGGACAGAACTGTTCTGTTTAAGACTACAAAACACTTTGATACAGAAAAAAAGCCAGACTCCAAGTGGAGCATAAATAGATGTATAGAATAGTATATTGGCTATGATAGTCAGTAAGTAAATAAGTAAGTAAACTCTTCTACAACAAGAGGGCCAAGATGGCCCTGTGTCACTCACCTGAGTAAGATGGCTGTGTTAGGCATAATGACAAAAAATCTGGCATCTAAAGTGTTTTTCTAACATTTGACTAAGTGACCTACATATTGATCCCACCTGAATTTGCACTCAACTGGGAATTCATAGCACATTCATATCAAGTTTAATGAAGACTGGGCAAAAATGTAGGCCGTAGAGTGTTCACAAGGTTTTTCTAAGATTTGACCTGGTGACCTAGTTTTTGACCCCACATGACCCAATTTCAAACTCATCCGAGATATCATCTAGACAAACATCCTGACCAAATATATTGAAGATTGGGCTAAAACTGTGGCCTGTAGAGTGTTCACAAGGTTTTTCTAAGATCTGACCTGGTGACCTAGTTTTTGACCCCACATGACCCAATTTCAAACTCATCCGAGATATCATCTAGACAAACATCCTGACCAAATATATTGAAGATTGGGCTAAAACTGTGGTCTGTAGAGTGTTCACAAGGTTTTTCTAAGATTTGACCTGGTGACCTAGTTTTTGACCCCACATGACCCATTTATGAACTCATCCAAGATAACATGTTGACAAACATCCTGACCAAATCTATTGAAGATTGGGCCAAAACTGTGACCTCTTGAGTGTTCACAAGGTTTTTCTAAATTTTGACCTGGTGACCTAGTTTTTGACCCCATGTGACCCAATTTCAAACTCATCTGAGATATCATCTAGACAAACATCCTGAATATGAATTATAAGTTATATATACTTCTTACTGAACCATCATCTTGCATGCAGTGTTTTTGTTCATATTACATAAAGTTCTAGTTTTTTGTGTGCAGTGATTCAAATATTACTTTAACTCTGAGGTAATGAATAGCTAGTGCACACCCATAGATAGTGTGCACACCAACTTTGGGGCTGAAATCCAGGGAAAAAGTTGATTTTCAATATACTGTGCACAGGCAAAATTCATAAAATCCGAAGGTTGCCATTTTGGAATCACTATGAGTCAGCTCGTTTTTCTAATATAACTCTACGTTGCAATTTTTGTCTTTGCTTGATTTACTGCTGGTAACTTTGTTACACCTTTCATAAGTGTTCTCAACACTTCATTGAGAAAATAAATCAGAGAAAATAAGAATTATTTAAATAACAACCAAATTCTCACAGTGATGATAATTAGTCAATTCAGATTTGCAAATTTGTATTTACTTAACTGGCACTTGTAAATACTGATTGTTCAGTGGAAAATGAAAAAAAAATATGTAAAAACCTTGTCAATATTATTATTTTGTTTTTATTCAATGAAAATAAAAAATAATCTTTATACTATAATACCGTTATGATAAGCTGTTTATTTACTTCCTGTATCAAGTGCATCGGTTTTTTTTACGATGAATAAAATCCATTTGATTTTGTTTAATAACACTTATCAGTTAAAAGCTCCTTTCATAGCATCACATGTATGAATTCAACCACGAGTTTTAAACAGAAATGTCATTATATGATTGTTTAAGGCAATAACATTGGCCATTTGATTTCTCTGGAGGTTGGGAAAAAGAGAAAAAAGTAAGTTCCCATAGATTGTGTGCACCCCTTACTTTTTTTAGAGTAAATTTGGGAATAAAAATGCACACTATATATGGTCTTCTATGGTAGAAATACAGTAATGCAACATGTTGAATTGAAACTATTGGATTTCTTTCTCCTAGCTTGAATTAATTACAATTGTATGAATAAAATTGGGTTTCACTTTGTTGTATTTGTAATTGATTGAACTAATTGGTTTGAGAAAATTAAATGATGTTGAATGCAATTAGTCCTAATTTAATATTGTCAGAGGTAAAATACATCACTGTATTTGTGGAAAAAATTATAGAGAGAAATAAATACTGAGTAGTCTCAGTTGGGGATTACTTTATGTATCCAGTAGGTTTTAAGTGGTTTCTATAGGAACTGTAAATGTAGAAGGGTTGTCAATTTTATGTCTGTTTTCTCTGTTATATTTATGAAATATTTTGATGTAAAGACATTAAGTGCAATTTACAATTTACCACAAAACATTTTATAGAAAGGGAATTACAAAGTATATATAATTCATTACCTTTAAATTACAAAAATTGTCAATTTTTGTACAAAAATAATATTTCTAAGTAAAGGATTGAAAAGTTTCTTTTTGCTGAGTATACTATTGGTGCTTAGCAAACTTTAAGTTTTATATTATCATCTTGCTGAGCTAAAAGCAAATTGAGGAGATACCAGAGCAATTCTTAACAACTTTGGTATGTAGTGGTCAGGGATCAAACATATGACTTCTTAATTATGGGGCAGATGGTATAACTACTCAGCCACCAAGACAAGTTCATTTATTTATATTACCATCTACATCTACTCATCTGTAACAAAAACCTATATATGTTACATGTCTGGAACGTCCATATGACTACATACAAGCTTGTGCTATATGAACACTATGGCTTCTCATGCCTTGATCAAGCCAGATAACATTCTGCAATCATTAACTAAGACGGGATTAAAAGTACACCTGAACATTTCTTTTCTGTTCTATTAATTAGCAGCTTGATTATACCTGTAAAAACTCTGACAACATGATACTTGGTGCTTCTACAGAAATCAACCACAAAATAAGTGCAGTTTAAGCTGGTGATTTGTTTTTATGTACCCATACCTAAATCTAGATCCACCAAACTCATTAAGTTCTTTCTATAACAAAAAAATTTGAATGGGTTCCCAGTCTTGCAGCAGCAAATAGACATATTTATACTACCCTAGATCTCTGGTTCATTTAATTAATTAACTGTGCACTCTCTAAAACTCTACTTATATATTTTTTATTCTTAATTATCGACTATTGTATTTAAGCTCCGACTACATGAATATATAAGTATTAGTACACCAACTCATTGGCATTCCATTTTTTAACAATGATAATAAATTGAGAAAATTTATTCCGAGAATACCTGTTTCTCAAATATACTGCTATGGATATGTACTAGGTTTGATAAATCACTGACAGTATTACTGTCATTAGACTGGGAGCTTTGTCTTGCATGTGGCGGGTACAGAGCTGCCTCACTGTGAAATCATGTCAATAAATAAAGAATCTATTTCAAAATAAAAACTTGAAATCTTAAACAAATGTCATAGAACTGGGGTTCTACGGTACCGCGTTACTTAAGCTAAACAAAAATATAGTTTAATTTAAACATCATATCTAAATGAAAATTATCTTTAATGACAAATGATCACCTTCCAATGAAATTTGTCCAAAATTTATCCGTGACAGATCAGATCAAAAACACTTGTTTGACCTATTTACAATTGTACCGCAGTAAATATGTGCCAATATCGCAAAAACTTATGACAAATTGTGAAACTGTCTATTATACACTTGTATAACTCTTGAAAAGTAATTCCAGTGGGTATTTAACTGTTGTTCAACCATATCTGAGCATATATATATATAATAAGGTATGATAATGGTAAATAAATATGATGATTTTGCTAAAGATTCATTAAAACGTTTTATTAAACATGAATGTATTTTTCACTGAATTAACTTTATCGGCAGATGTGATGCAATTTAGAGTGACGGTTATAAGTATACTATCACCGTCAGGTGATGCTTTTACGCACATTTGCAGATATGTAAATAAATTGGTATCATAGGAAGGTCATATATCCTTTGCACACCTGTATCGTAGTGAAACGGATAAAAAAAATCATTGCCTCAGAAACAGGCAAATATTTACAGTGAATGCCTTTAACGTATTTAAACTGGTAAACCCCCTTTTAGCATAAGAACCTGAAAATAATTAATTTTAGAAAAAAAAATTGCCAAATTGATGTATTTAAAGTTTTATTAAAATGACTTAAAATGTAATTGATATTCCGGTTATATAAGCATTTCCATTTGTTTATTTAAAGTTTAAATTTTCTGGTGAGATAGAATATATTGAATTTAATAAGAAAATCATCAATAACAAGAGCTGTCAGTGGACAGCACACTCAAATATTCAAAATGCTTGTTTGTAAATCAAATGAAATCTATTTCAATTCTTGCCCTTCATATACCCTGTATATAATAATAGTCAAAAATAATATACCTTGATAGTCTAATACCTCAGAATATGTTTATTAAGTCTAAAATCAATCCCATGCCTAGTTACTGAGATATAAGCATAATAACAATGTGCATGCAAAACTTTAACCAAGTATCCAAGTTAGCAAAGGGCCATAATTTGTATAAAATTAAGTCAAATAGTTATCCTCATTGGTTTTCTGATGCCCCTGAATGCACTTCTAAACTTTCTAGCCAATACCATAAACAATTTATGAGATATAAGCCAGACAGTAGCTTGCATGCAAAACTTAACCCAAAAAGTCTAAGTCAAAAAATGGCCCTTATCTGCATTATATTCAGTCAAAAACTATCTGCCATCATAGTATGATACCACTGAACATATTAGAGAAGTTTCAAATAAAACCCATACCTAGTTACTTGAATATAAGCATGAAATTTCTTGCATGCAAAACTTTAACCAAAATGTCCAAAAAGTTAAAAAAGGCCATAATTTGTAATATATTCCATCAAGAGTTATCTACCTTGGTTGTCTGATGCCTCTAAACATATTCATGAACTGTCAAGTCAATACAATGAATGGTTATTGAGATAAAAGCTGGATAGTAGCTTGCATGCAAAACGTCACCGATGCAAGGGTGACTACAATAGCTCTCATATTCTTGCAAAACTTTAACCAAAATTTCTATTGCATGTAAAACTTTAACAAAAAATTCTTAGTTAACAAGGGGCCATAATTTATATTAAATTCAGTCAAGAGTTATATACCTTGGTTGCCTGATGCCCATTAACATATTCATAAACTTTCAAGTCAATACCATAAATGGTTATTGAGATTTAAGGTTCATATTAACTTGCATGCAAAACAACGCCAACGCAAGGATGATGTACTACAATAGCTCTCATATTCTTTGAAAAGTCAAGCTAAAACTGTAAATTTGCGTATTTTAATAAAAAATTAAAATTACCTAAATTTTATTTAATTTAATTATTTTAAAATAATTGAATATACTGATTATCTTTGAATTATTGATCATTATAGTCTCATTTTATGCAACCGGTGTTTTGGTATTTAACAAAACTGATTACATGCTTTACTTAACTACACTCCTGTAACGTTGAAAAACATATTTTAAACCATTTTCAAATGTTGGTCTTATTTAATGTTATCCCAAAATATTTAACATTCGTAAGCATCCTGTATGGCGCATTATAGCCTTTACAAACGTTTTCATATGCTTCAGTAGTTCAACAAATGAAAATATTCAGTGCTGAAAAACAGCAACAAATGAAAAAAACGTATGTGTTAACGTTGTCCAAAATACTTTTTACTACAAATAAGCCGAATCATACTTCTGGTTTTAAACCTGCAAAATTTCATTTGCAGGACTAAAATAACTGCAATAATACCATTTTCTAGATGCCTGATAAATAATGTATGTTAAATTTCTACTCAGAGATTCTTCCTAAAGTGCCTTCTTAATAATTTTCCCATACTCCAGTCCAGGGATCCTAAAATTTTGGAATCTCAACCGGTCGACGGCAAAATCCCCCCCCCCCCCCCCTTTACAACAATTCCGTTCCGTACCCCCCCCCCCCCCCCCGAAAAAAAACATAACCGAAAAAAAAATAAAAAAAAATAACATTGATATTTTCAATCAACATACCCTGAATCATTTGCAGTGTGAAAATAGATCTTTTATTATATTTCAGCATCCTGTTGGCATAATAAGGTATTTTTCTGCAATATTTACCTCTACGAAATCGAAAGTTTGTTTACCGGAAGTGCATGTATATGACGGTCTGTATATGACTCTAACGAATCAATAAATTGTTGGAAGCAGTCGTTTTGGTGTTGTTTATTATGTGCCTTTGTGTTTATATATTTTTTTTGTCAATAACTTTTATTCATTTGTGATTATTTTTTTTATTTAAATGCGTTGTGCTGCAGCTAGCCACTACCATGTGTGTAAGTAAGTAAGTAGCGTTCGCCCCTGTGCCACGTCGAGGCCCAGCACATTTTTGTTCTTACAAATTACAAATTACTAAGGAGATCAAACATTTTGATTAGCCTTTGATATTGTCATTAATTACCGCATTTAAAAGTCGACCGGTTACAGTTTGCAAACAAGCAATGGTCCATTATTACGGCATAGATAATTACACGGCACCGTCCAAATAACCGCGAATCCATTCATCTTAACTGCCCAATAATGACCTAGACGGGTGTCCCTGCCTGACCCCCACTGACACCTGCCCCGAGGACACACCGGAAATTCAAGAAGTAGGTCAATTGGTGTGTAAGAGGGACTATTATGAACCGTTTGGACCGATTTTGAAAGTTTTAGACGAGGATTATGGATTTTTTTTCGACCGATTTTTTTGGTACTTTTTGAAATCTGAACCGGTCGATTGAGATCAAAATCGGTCAAAACCGGTAAAAAATCGGTTTTTAGGATCCTTGCTCCAGTCTTAATCTTCCAAGGAGACAGAAAGCTGAACTTAAAAACACAACAGCAAAAACAGGAAGTTCCTGGAGAATAACTGAATCAGGGATATCCAGGTTTTGATTCTGCCTGCTGAAAGGGGACATTTTTATATATCTGTTTTGAAAGCTTGGAAGAGAATTTTTTCATGAATTCTCATTTATATGAGATAGCACGGAACAAATTCAAATGCGTAAGAAGATTTTGCCCTTCCCGAGTGATTACAAAAATATATTCATGTCATAAAATATTGGCAACAAATCCTAACTTTCCCAACGTATTCTTTAAATGAGGCCGCAGATATGGAGCATCTTGTAAGCATCTTCTCATCTTCTTCTAACCTTGTGTTGATAATTACCATTTACCACAAATAGATCTATTTTGATACCTTAATTGGCAAACAAAGTAGACCCTGAAAGACCACTTAGTTCCTTCCTGATCAGGGTCTCCTGTTTTGCTCATACAATAATGCAGCTTGGATTCTCTTTAATACAGAATGATACATTATTTCATATACCATTCAATGTCCAGTAAATAATATTCATCAAGTCACAGATTTGAACATAAATATTCATGAGGTAAAAGGTTATCTTGGGCAGTGGACTAATTAAGTTAGACCCTATACAACTCAGGTAATATCACACAACAATATACAGAAGCAAGATCAGACTGAAAACATGTACAGTCTTAACCCTTAACCTGCTGAAATTCTCAAATAGACTTAGCCAGCACCTTTTTTGGAACTGTCCATTATCAATTTTAGGGATTACAAGATGAACTTACGGTTCCAGCAGGGTAAGGGTTAAGTACTTAACTCTTTCCCTCATAGAGGAAACCATGAAAAGTCCTATGCGAACAGCATAAAACCAGATCAGCCTGCGAGTAACTCGCAGGCTGATCAGGTTTTATGCTGTTCGCTGCTCCTCAGTGGTCTGGAAATGAGGATTTTGTAATTAAATTTGGTAAGGTTTAACTGTGGTTTTTTGCAGATCAGGCTTTATGTGATACCTATAGAGGGCGTCAAAAGGAGTATATATGAGGGAAAGGGTTAATAGGTAATGAGCAGTATAAAACATTATCAACCTATGAGCAACACACAGTCTGATAGATACTCAGGTAATTTCTTTAATAATTTCCTTGATTATTTCCATTTTAAATTGGTCATGATAATGACTTTAAACTAACCAAATTGGCAAATATTTATAAATGAATCACAGACCTATACACTTGAGAATTAGGCATACAAAAAATTTATTTCTAGAATTAGGGCAATAATTATCAATTTTGAGATTATTCAATATTTGCTCATAAACAAGTTGGCACACTATGGAATAACATACAATCTTTTACCTATGTCATAACATATCTGCTGACCTTTACAAGAAGATAAAACTTTCTGCCAATCTTGATTAATCTACTCAGGAGAGTTTATGAAGATCAACAGATTCTTGAATGACTTTTCAAATTCTTGCCAAAGAAGACTTTCCAACACTGAAGACAATCAGCAAGAACAATCAATGACGAAAGTGTTAAGATGCTAATAATGACTCACAAGAGAATCACCAACTGTTAGAAGATTCTGAAGAATTCCATGAAGAAGATTTGCCAGACAAGACACTATTATTACATGATTTACTAGATGCAGTCTAATAGTAACAAGAGGGCCATGATGGCCCTAAATCGCTCACCTGAATTCAACTGCTAGAGAGAAAATGTTTAAGTAAGGAAAAAAAATTTACACATAATAAATTATACTGTATTTAAATTTTATTAATTTTTAGTTCTGGTGGCCATCTTGGTCGGCAGACCTAAAGATTTTTTTTTTCATCTTGATTGGCTGACTGTAATGATTTTAGACATTTCTATGCAGTATTACCCAGTGATCATTCCTATTGAGTTTCATTAAAATTTGCTAAGCGGTTTAGGAGGAGATGTCATTTAAAGGTTTTTCTATTTTTGGCTCTGGCAGCCATCTTGGTTGGGGATGAAGATTTTAGCTATTTTTACTCAGTACACCTAAAGATCATTCCTATTGAGTGTCATTAAAATCTGCTTAGCGGTTTAGGAGATGTCATTTAAAGATTATTCTATATTTAGCTCTGGCAGCCATCTTGGTTGGCGGACCGGAAAGATTTTAACCATTTTTAAGCAGTATCACCCAATGATCATTCCTATTGAATATCATGAAAATCTGCAAAGCGGTTTAGGAGGAGATGTCGTTTAAAGCAAAAGTTGACGACACACGCTGGACGCCGGACAAAGACTGATCACAATACCTAAAAATCACACTGCATCTTCTGTCTTCCACACAAAAGTATCCAGTCAGTTGTCTTGCCTCCATCTATATGTAAATCTACTCTGACAGCGTAGAGAGAAAACCTGTCCTTGGAGAAAGATTGATATTGCCATCTTACCAATAAACGAATGGCATACATAATAACATTTAAAATGCAAACAACACAACCACTTTTTGAGGAATGCTTACAAAAACTTGAAATCATGCAGAAAGAGCTCCATCAGTACTTCAAAGGAAATGACAGTCACAATATTGTTATACATTCCTGTCATCTTTAGTTCTCATACAAGTAGTAGATCACTGTCGTCACACCAGCAGCAGCTGCAGAGGCTAATGTTTTCTTGTTGCTTAAATCATACTTTCTTCCCATTTATATTTAGTATGGATGCTCAAACATTTTTTTATTAATTTCAGATGTTACTGCAACAACATATTTCCAATGTGTTTGCCTATTTTTGTAATTCTTACAAATGTTTTGATCTGCAAATTTAATATTGTTAAAAGTACCATAATAAAATACATCACAACAATGACTTTACAATTTGCTTTCATTTGTTTTCCCCAATGGCAATATGTACCTATGATAATGAAGCTTTCAGATATAAGAGCAGACTGGGTCCCATGCTATTTTCACAGACTGGGTCCCATGCTATTTTCACAGATGATCAGTTTCTGAGATAGCGTAACCACCCGACTGGCTACCTCTTTATTGATAACATTTCAGTTAGGGTCTGCAGTAATGGCTGAAAATAAACTCTGATAGGAATTATTTATTGAATGCAGTGGCCTTTAACAATCAATAAATCATCAATCAATCAATCAACATCCTTGCTGCTTTTCACAGGAAATAACTTTCATGGATCTGACTGTATAGTTGCTGCTGCTGCTGCTGAGGATGATGATGAAGTCAAAGGTGAAAAGGAAAACTAGAAACATCACTTAAGGTGGTTAAAACCCCCAAACATCACTATGACACTGAACATGAAGCCTTTATGATTTCACATTGGATAAGGGTACCATGGATAAGGGTACCAAATTGTACACAAGTTTGTAAAGCTGATCATTAGTTTTTGACCTGAAAAGCCAACATACTGACCAACAAGCCCCCAACCCAATTATATGTGATGTATACTGAAGACATTAATGATGATATTAATTACAGATCAAAATAACTAAAATGTCAATTTGACATAACATGTATTATACAACTGACTGTGCAATATTTCTGGTAGAAAAAAAATCAACACTTCAGATTAACCCTTTCCCTCATAGAGGACACCATGAAAAGACCTATGCGAACAGCATAAAACCAGATCAGCCTGCGAGTAACTCGCAGGCTGATCAGGTTTTATGCTGTTCGCTGCTCCTCAGTGGTCTGGAAATGAGGATTTTGTAATTAAATTTGGTAAGGTTTAACTGTGGTTTTCTGCAGGTCAGGCTTTATGTGATACCTATAGAGGGCGTCAAAAGGAGTATATATGAGGGAAAGGGTTAAACAAATCCTTCATTCCCTCCTCCTGACATAAATACACAGGAATCATTGTGACCTGGATTTGAACACCTGTTCCCCTTTGTTAGACAACTAATGATCTTGTTACACCCCACATTGTGACAACACAACCCAGTCCCTGTCTGACTGCCTCTGCTAACACCATCACTACCAGGGTAACAATTCCTTGATATTCTATCAAAGTGACGGTAATTACCTGCCATCACTACGGAACACTATGTACCTGATTTTTGTCAAGAGGAACTGCAGCCAGTGTGTGGGGATTCCAAGCTATCATAAAAACCTCACTCTATACCATCCCAGACTCAGCAACCATTTCCCTGTTCCAATTTACAGCCATCATGCCTGTTTTTGTGTCTGTACATGGGATCAGACACAATGTCTAATACTTGACGATTGAACCTATATAGGCCAGGGATCATCCCTGACACAAATACCTGACAAAATGCTTACCTAGCATATATCTATGCCTTTCAGTTTGGTTGTGTACTTTCCATTTCCTTTTCTTAAATATAATACATTTTTAGATACTTATGCATTCACAAAAGGAATGTTTGGCCCCAGCATTATCCTACAAGATGTTCATTTCTATGATTACATGCATTAAATTAATACTTTTGGTACTAATATCGAAAATTCCTTGATAAGATACAGTGTAAGAGAAACTGATTTAATTTTTTTTTTTTTTTAGTAATTTTCAATATTGATTTAGGCCTTTTTTAAATTATAGACAGTGAAACTTAGTTTTAGGAGAAGAAGAAGGGTGTGTGGATCCCCCTAAAAACTTTCAAAACTCCATAAGAAAATGACTTGTTTTTGTTAATGTTAATTATGAAAAGCATAAGTTAAGTACTTTTCACGACATATCTTTACCATCACACAATAGTGTAATTGTGTTGAAGATGCAGCCTTCAAGTGATGCTGAACTAATGAACAAAAGAGTATTTCTTATCACCAAGACATTTTACAAAGACTGCCATCAAGGAATGACCCTGTCAGATTCGTAATGCCACCTGTAATCAAGAAACAATCAAAACATGTACCCAGGTTTCACAGGTATCATTAGGAAAGGTTTGGAAAAAACAGCATCATTAGCACAGCTTGGTAGTATATCTCCTTGCACTGGTGGCACATAGTGATGATCCCTGGTATTTCTATTGTTCTGCAAAAAAAACTTCTTCCAATTACCTGGAAAATACCTGTTTACCCAAAAGTACTTTTACAGTCTAAATTTTCATACAGTGTGTTGAAGCAGCGCCTCTAAATGAATACATTTCCATGCTGTTGGTGCCTTCCATGAAGTTTCAAGTTAACATGCAGTACCTGTCTCTGATTCATCAATCTCCTTCTACACTTCAAACTCTGATTGGTGATATATTCAAATAAAATTAAATTCTATCATATTTATATTATTTCCTGGTAATGATTACTTCTTCGCAATATCGATGACCAAAAAATCATGTAAAAATCGGTAACATGTACTTTCACCTCCTGTCCATGTTGTTGTCTTTTTGGTGAATTAATACATATTTCAAATTAAAAAAAAATGACATGGGCAGATTTTTTTTCCAATATATTTGCCAATTTCAATTGATAAATGTATATTATACTGATTCCATATGCAGATTGTGTAAATTTATATGAATTTCAGGGGTGTGGAATTCCTATGTCCGACTTGTCCGACTCGGTACTTTTTGCGGCTTGACAAGTGATTTTTTCCATCCCGCTTGTCCGCGGACAAGTAAAATATCCAAGATCGAAAATAATAATTATAAAAAAATATCTTCTGAGTTTCATACTCTTACAGTAAAAAATCAAAAAGAAATAATAAAAAGAAACTGCGAATGTAATGTTTTTAATATCCCGTGGAGAGTCATTTCATTATGGAAAAACCAGCCTTGGGTCTAAATTTAGAATCCATTTCTCGCCTCCTGATTGGCTGCCGAAAGCGTCATAAGTCTCGCGTGACTTCTTCGCGTGGTTGTGAAGAAAAGCAAAACTATCAATGAAATTGATAAATTTGTAATTTGTACATCATCCACAAATTCTTCAGATACAAATAAAACTATACGATGGCGAAAAGAAAATCTAAATCCCAAAGAGATCGTGAGTATGATAAGAAACGTGTTCGAACTTTCCAATCTTTTTGGCGATCCGAATTTAGCTGGCTTCGTTCTGAAGATGATACAGCATTTTGTCTTTTTGTCATTTTTTCCTGGTCGCACTGATACAAGTTCAATGTTATATATCGGCAAACCCCTTGACAGCTTGTCTAGAAAAGACATCCTGACTACGCACCAACTCTCTTCCAAGCATATTTCTTGTATGTCAAATTTTAATCACAAAAATAAACAGACAAAATCCGGGCCCCTGGATTAAGCGTGAATGAAGTTGACAGGATATAAATAAAAAAAACTTAATACAGTTATGTGCAACAGTCTGTATAAAAGATAAGCAATTAAAACAAACTTAATACAATTTACATCATAATGGCTTTCATTACAGAAAAATGAGAATATGTAACATGGATGATGCATATTCCCATATATGTTGATAACTATAAAAGCATGTCAACTGCTATAGGTACCTTAACTGACTGTCATAGATAAGTCATGATATACTACTGTGAATTATGTCAACAATGAAAACAAAGTTAAATTATTTATTTTTTTCATTTATATCCTGTAAGTAAAAACTTTAGGCACATACCGGTAAATCATATTTTTCTTCTGAAAATTCGGACAAGTAGATTTTGGTTGCGGACAAGTAGTTTTTTAGGTTCACTTGTCCGTGGACAAGTGAAAAAAAAAAGGATTTCCACACCCCTGTGAATGATAGGAAAACAAAGAGTTTATGCCAGTTGATCCCCAAAACATTATCTCTTGTACAGTTATGGATATTTGTTACATTATACACAAACAAGCCCTTGTGCTTTATGGAGAGTTTTGGTGAGCTAAGCAGGAGTAGAACTAACAGCATTAAGACGACTCATCCACGGTGCTCATTAACTGCTTAAGACCTTTAAAGGAAACTAATACTGCCTGTACATATAAAAGAAAATGTAATTATAGTCCATGAAATATTCATAGATTTAGTATTCCATTACTTTGAAAAATTGCACTTCTCGAGTCATGAGTTTAAAAATAATCTCAGGAGAATATTGGCACAGGTCCAAGGACAGCAGTCTGTGTATGACTGAATCACATTCTCAAGCTGATAAGGTTTTAAATGGTTTGTACTGGTTTTGAGAGACAGGCTTATACTTATGATCTTATTTATTACCGAACAGTTCCATTAATGTCTACATTTTGTTTATAGATTTTAGTGAAAGTGCTTTTCTTATCATGATATATAGACTGATAACTCAGCATATTTGTGTCAAGTTTTGTTCAGAATCAGAGCATCCGTATCACTATCAAGGTATACAGGTAACCTCTTCAATAGCAGAGGAAGGAGAGACATTTAATGCTTATCACATGCTTAACACATGTTTGACACATCAGCTGGCCACTCTTGATGCACAACTGAAGCCTTTGCCCAAAAAAGTGTTTAACACCTGAAACACTGAAACACAACCCTTGTTTTAAACAACAAGCCAGGTTTGGTAAGGCTTGGTTTTCACGTGAGGTACATGAAAGATCTGCTTTCCCAAGAGGTTAACACCTGCATAGTAACACCATACCATTCATACCCATCCTCACCAAGTAGAGGTATTAAAACATACTACTGATTACTTTTTTTTTGTGGGAGGTCTTATTGTGACCGTCACTACCACATTATATGCTGTTAAATGATCTGTTTACAATATGTTAGTACATCGTAAGTTAAGTTTTATTAATCCTTCGAACTGTAGGTGGAAATTTGTCCGTTGCTCTCTCAACCTATCACATGACACTGACAAGACTTTTACGACCACCCATGACTTATTTGTACCCGCTCAGCGATGACGTTTTTTTATCGAGATCATATAAGTAGACATAGCATAATGTTGGCAAGTGATAAATATGGGCAATTATTTGCTTAATACATTCACTATAACATATCTCAGTCACTTTGCTACTCATATTTACAGATCAGGTATTGATACAACCACTCATCTTCTCAGATTTTTGTCACCTTGTTTGTATTTTATTAAACAGAAAATCATTCTTATCAAGTTGATGTTTTAGTATGTATACATTACTTAGATTTAAGGGGAGTTTTTCTATGGGTCAAATCTAAAGATACGCAGTTTACCTGTAAATCGCAGTCAGAAGCAGCTTGTGGTACAAACCAGTACAAGGACGAATAATACCGGTACTTTGGTGGTTTCCATATAACAGAAAAGAACAAGTTCAAATTTTCAATGATTTTGTCATTACTAATAATTATAGTGTTTAACAACATCAAAAACCTGTATAGATATGATATAAATGTATCGTTTTCCATTTAGAATTTAGAAGATACAATTTTATTTGAAAGATTCACTCTTTAATAATAATGACCTTGAAAGAAAATGAAGAGTGACTGATGGTGACGAGCATGACTTTCCCGGAATATTTAGTGCAGTATATCATGGTACATACTGCAGTATTTACCTAAAAACCACAGATTACCGTGGTACAGTTCCAACCCATGGTTCCCTGCTTTAGTCAAATCCTCCATTCCATTTGAGGGACACAGCAGTAGAGTATTAAAGTTCAATTATCCTATTAGAGAGTTGTCAGTTTTCCATCCCGCTGGGGGTGGGGATAGTGGGTGATGACAGATTATCCTGTATGAGAATCAATCTTACAGGTGATAATGTAAATGATCAATTCAGTGACTGTGTAGATATATATAAATATATGAAATATTGTAATACGAGTATGAGAGATACAGCTACATAAATATTGGGCATACAATAAATACAGCAATTTGAATGTAGGATAAATAATATATATAAATATATGAAATGTTTTAGATAACTCTAATAAATAAAGTAATAGAAAGACATGAACACCAGCTTTAAAAATGACAAATCACATATGTCACGTTGACCAGATATCCAAAACTGAAAGCCTAGATATCAGGAAGACCTCACTGGTAAGACAAAAACATGGTATGTGGAAATGATTCCTGAGCGAAGATTCTGAGAATGACAGAATTATTCCAAAACCCAGACATCATCAGCTTGCCTGCCTGGAGACCTCATGAAAATCTATCATACCTACACCGCCATCTTGTGTTTAGACATTCTGATCTCTTTCATTACAATACAGCAACTACAACTACTTTTTGTTACGCAAACATTTTTTATGATACACATTGTTATAATCTCTTGTATCAAAATGATCCAGGGTTCAATGTCAAAATATTGACTGCTGAATATTTGTTGCATTATTCAAATAAGATGTTTGCTCATACAATATTGTAGCATAATTTCTACAGTCTGCATGCCAAAGAAAATAATGCATCGTCTCATAGACCATTTAAAGTTGAGCTTATTAATATTCATCCAATCATAAATTTGTTAATAAATATTCATGAGGTCAAAGTTTAATGGGAAAGTCGCTGCCACTCTCGTAACTGTGCCACAGAAGATATCAGTTTCCAACTTCATTACATATTTGACTGAGATTAATTTTCTTTATCAAATAAATGATATAATCCAGGCAATACACTGTCAAACATTTTACTTTTCTAACTCTAAATATCCAATGAAAATCCTACTAATCTTTTGAAAGGCCTATCCTGATTGATAAATAACACTTAACGCTTACAAGAGATTAATTTAAGATAAAAATATCAATAAACTATCACGTCTATAAAAACTCTGAAACATAACAATACTCTCTTATGTTTATAAATATGAAACCTATTAACCAAAGGGAAACAACTCTTACAATCATTTAGAAGATTTTTTTACCACCCACTATGACATACTTAGATTGAAACAAGTAGCTAGATGATCCTACTGATACATGTATATCAACATTTATCCCTGCAACAAACAGAAGAATCACTACCATTTAATCTGACACCTGTTTTTTTTCTCCAATCTACCTCAAAAAGGGTTTGAGGGGAGAGTTATGTCAGCATGTTCCAATTTCTATCATGTTAAATAATACTTCAGATACTAACATTCCAATTCTCTATTTTTCCAAGAAAGTCAATTTCCAGAATATGTTTCAACCTAACCTGGCTTTCCCTTCAGGTTCTCTTACCACAATCTGCTATCTGCTATCAAGGGACTGGCCAAGGTTACATTGCAAAACAAGACCAACCTGCAAGTTACAGTGCAGGCTAATCATGGAGAGTTCTACCTAGGTTTAAATGTCATGCTAATTGGGAAACAAATTATTACAAGTTATACTTATCTCCCTTGGTTTAACCAGTACTTTGTTCCTAAAGTCATAGATGATTCTTACTCTCAAAAGGAATAAAACCCTACTGTCATGTACACTACTTCTGGACCATGGCATTTTTATCCAGATGAAAGGAAATAAAAAAAAAAAAAAAACAGCATTATTTTGACAAAGCAGCTCTTCCTGTTTCATTTGGCTTCTAAATGGTTGACATACATGTTGTAAAATATCTATGCGGTAATAGTTTTTAAATTTATGATGCCAAAATTATTTTTAAATCAAAGCGCTGAAAGCACTGAAGTTGTGTGAGTCTCAAATGAAAGAGTGTTTGAAGAGCTGCAAGTCGATCACTAATAATCAAATTCACTTTGATAAACAAAAGAAATGCGGCATTCCTGTTCTCTCAGCACTATCAGAGCTTTGATTTGTATTCATGCAGTACCTTATCTACAACAGACTCTATTTATAGATTGAAGTAATTATGCAAATTTTCTGCACAGGTCAGAGGCTCCGAACTCATTTTGGATAGTAGATATACAGGTTTCAGTCATCTTTTAGTGTAAGAAATAACCCTTGGAGATATCTGAGGTCGATAAATTTATGTGATTAATAGTATGTTACAATGATTTGTTTTGGACTTCACATGGGTTATTGTAACAGCCTAAAATGACCAAACGCTACACATTTACTATAAAAAATTTTTGCATGTACTTGGTAAAGTGATCACGTGATAAAAACAGTTACATAATATGATTGCAGTTACATCAGCATAGAAAAAATAAGTCCTATAATGTTTTCATGTGACAGGCGATTTTTGTAGCCTGTAAGTATTTATTTTTTACATAGCATTGATTTTTCAGCATTTTTGCTTAATTCTAGTATACTTATATTGTAGAGATATATACAATTGTTTGATCATATTTATTATTGAGAGGTAATTTGGTTTTAAATCTAGGAGAACCTGGGTTGAAAACGTAGTACTATAGTTGTACGACTGACGTCACACACAACTAAAAATGTGTTATCCTGAAGCAAAAGTTCAACACTATAATGAAATTTCTCACAGGCCAGTCAATCAGATGCACAATCCTGCAATCGGGACATGTAACATTATCCTGGAGACAAGGACGGAGACAAGGACGGCTGGAGATAATGAGTCTATTGCATGCTGCCTCGAGTTTCCAGGTCTTATTACAATCCACTGATCAACTGACTGCCTATACTTCCAGCCTGGAATGTCCACTGATGAAGGAGCAGTCGTGTTTTATGATCCAAACAGACTGTTTATGTTCATAACTTTCCTAAAGATCCAACACCAGTATAGCAGCTGGGACAGGATGAAATCGTTCACTTTACTATACATCCTGTTTACCAAACAATTCTATCAAGATTTCTATGCAAGAGCAATATAATTAGAATTTGAAAACTCAAAATAAACAAATATTTCAAATATATAACCAAACGATTATCAAGGATTCAAACACAAAATGTCACAGAGTAAACATGATTAGCATGTAAATTATAAAAATAACTTTCAATGAATTTAACTGGGAAAGTATTTAAACATTCAGTGTATAACAGCAAAATATTTTGAATTCATCTTCAGAACTGATTCTTTCAATTTTTTTTTTCTTTAACTTGATTTTAATTGAGAGAGAAAAAATCAGAAGATCAGTTCTATCAGAAACAGATCACCTTAAAATTTGAGATACGAAAAAAAAAGATCTCTTAATAACATGTACACATGATCTGTCTTTTTATTCTGTTTTGAAGTTGAAAGTAATTCAGTCATATGGTAACATCCAGCTAATTACATGTGGAGAAAGACCTGCAGGAGAGTACAAGATACATCCAGGTAACACTACCAACCTACTGCAAACTAATGGATGGATCTAGGTGGTTAATTTTTAATCTGAATACTAATCAGAACTTTACAGAGAAAATATAACTAAAATCCTCTGTCAGATCAAACAGATTCAAAAGATCATGGACCTATCCATTAGAAGCCTTCATGCCATACAAGATCCAAGTGACTGTGTCCAGACCGGGTCTTGAACCCCCAGCAGTAAGGGATTGAGTAATAGTGAATAACAATCATCTGCCGCGAAACATGAAGGCCAACTAGGCTGAGTAAGATTAATATTTTTTGCTACATGAATGGTTATACTGTATATTAACCTACTTATACTGTTGACTGTTTTTGATCTGAGACCAGGCTATTCAATGATACAACATATTTCAAAATAGTATATATGAGCTGCAGAGATTTATTGTATCCACTGTGAAATCTTCACCATGGTTTTATGGTTTGCATGGCAAGCACGCAACCTTCAGGAGTTGGAAAGAAATTAATGGCACTATTACCACATACATATGTAACATACAGAAATCAGTGTTTCTAAAATCAATATGCCAGCTATGGAGACTCAACTATTATGTAACGGTGCCTGACAAAATTGAAGTTATTCACACAGAAATGTTACGAATAAGAAACAACAATCAATCAATCTCACAGACTCCATTTCTGATGGAAACACAAACCCTGACTGCTATACTTATGTCAAATCAAAACTCTGCATCATGTCTCAAAATGCCATTATGTCTTCTAACAGCAAAAGGTTTATGTCCATATTTTCGTGACAAGAAAATAAAGTAAAACTCATACCTAGTATGTAGATGGTAATCTTGAAATCTTATTAAAGACTATGAAGTCTGATAGTTCAGAACACTGCATTGTGTAATGCCATAGCCAATGTATCATGGTCTTAAATTGGACCCCAAATCTTGTCTATTGATTTACTTCAGAATCTTTAATTTACAGTAAATTTAATATAAGATCTTATTTCACTAGGCTGAACATGTTCCACAGTAATAGTCAGGTCATTAAATACATATATACAAACTTTGATTAAAACTTCTTAATCTAGTGGAATTTTAATTGGGAAAATAGTTTCTGGATTTGTTTCCTTTCCAGTACTTGGCACCTGAGTGTCTTGGAAGCCTTGTCTGGTTCCTCCTCCAAACCATTGTATCAAGAGTCAATGGGCACAACCATGGGCCCAACATACGGCAAATATAGCCACTTAACTTTTCTAGAGACAAAATCAATGCTACAACCAAGAACCATGCAACACAGATGACAGGTTATTTCTTCTCTGATCCATAGAGAGTAGGGCAAACGTCAGGGCAAAGTGAAATATTCAGACGAAAGCTTTCAGAGTTATACAATACAGAGAAAAAAGTATGTATAATTCATAATTGCACTTATAAGTCTCTAAAAAGGAAATATTATAACAGAACAACATTTTTGTAACTGTATCTTGTGTCAACTATTTGTTGCTATTAGCGTTGCAACAGTGAACACCATAACATCTAGAAACATTCCATTAGTTTGATGACATTCTTTTTCTTTTTCCTTTGCATACTTTAATAGGTTATTGTTTACTGTTACATGTTGCATAAAATGCAGACTTAAACTGTTATCTAATTCCACGGAAAAAAAACAAACATGACTTCAATGTTATGTTACAGACACCGATTTTACAAAGTTGCATAACATTCATCAATACCTTTTTGATAATAAAAGATGTTCCAACACTTGAAATGATTCACAAGGGAGAAAGTTATTTTTTGACATATTACAGTTTTTATATGATGTGATCTTTAACATGGTGTACTTGTTATATACATTATTCTCTCAATGATAAAATCATATTTGCGTAATTATACAAATGTATACATACTTATTGAAATAAAAATAATTAACCAAATAATGAGTAGACATTGATTGCTTTATTTTCCTGCATTTTATCCTTTTAATTTCTATATTTGGAACAAAGATACCACACTCAAATACAATTTGGTGTGGCATTATTAGTATAAAAATTATACAAATATTTGTAGAAAAAAATCAAAATGAAATTGTGTGACTTGAAACCAATAGATACAGGTCTTCTGGTACAACAACACATCACTAAATCTACAAATCATCATTTCATCTCATTACCTGAACTTGAATCATTTACTGTTTGACCTGCTTTCATTATCATTTCTTCCTCAATACTACTATTAGGATGCATGAAAAGAGCTTTCCTCATCTACAGTTACATTTACAGTTTATTGCCAAGAATGACTGAAACCAGGATTGACAACACTTGATAAAATTTCTTCTTCATTTTTATCTGGAAAATCTGGTGGACTAAATCCAAACTACAATTAACCCTTTCCCTCATATGAACTCATTTTGACGTACTCAATAGGTACCACATAAAGCCTGATCTGCAGAAAACCACAGTTAAACCTTACCAAATTTAATTGTAAAATCCTCATTTCCAGACCACTGAGGAGCAGCGAACAGCATAAAACCTGATCAGCCTGCGAGTTACTCGCAGGCTGATCTGGTTTTATGCTGTTCGCATAGGTCTTTTCATGGTTTCCTCTATGAGGGAAAGGGTTAAGTTGCATTCATTTTTAATGAATTTTATAAAAACTCTGTTGAGTCGGCATGCTGTTTCACTGAATTTTATATTGGATTTAAGTAGGGCTGCAACATAAAAAAGATCCAACCTTGCAGCAAACATTCTAATGCAAAAAAAAAAAAAATCTGCACTTACTGATACTGTATCCTATTAAGAACATACTTAATTCTGTTCACATAATGCAGCAATTCAATCAACAAGAAGCACAAAAGCTTTTAACTTTCAACCAATCTATCCATGTGCTTTAAAAGCAATTACAATTTCAAATAAGATTAGGAAAATTGAATTTTCTCTGTGCAGGATCAATTCCCATCTTAACCATTAATATTCTCTATACAAGTAAGCAACACATGCTGTGAACCATTACTGAAATTGCAAAAAAACAGGGTGACTCTGTGTAAGATGTTGATGCTCAGTATCAAGGGTCATAAGCAAGGTGTCCAGTTGCACGAGCATCTAAGGACAATAGGCCTAAAAGTTTAATCTAATCTTGCTTAGTTATGATTCTTTAATAATCCAAAAATGAAAAACAACTGAAGACTATTTATTTTGCAATTTAGCTTTGAAGTATTTTTCAACTCAAGTTTTATTTATTTAAACTGTAGTTAGCAAGGTGACATTTCTATCTTACTTCTCTGTGATTATATTTCAGGAACTAATAAACAGAAGCACTGTCTCAAAGACAGTAGTGTACACTAAGTCTGGAGGGACAATTTCAGTTCTTGCAGCCAGGTTTTGGCAGAAAGAATCTTCCTGACTAATCGACAATTACAATGGAGCCTCCAGGACAATATTTGCATAACTATAAAAACTTTTTTCTAAATGAACCAAAAAAACCCCCCAAAAAACAAGAGTATTTGTGCTTCCATAGACCATCTAGTAACAGTGGAGTAGGTATTCCAAGTCTGTTTCTTAATCAACATAAAAGAAATCATTAGTCTGAGATATTCTTATCTCTTTTACTTTGCTCCTGGCATAAACAAATCCAAGAGAAGGAACAATTACAAATGTCCGACACCTTTATCAACTGACTGACGAAAACTGCTAACTTGTTGTACACATCCTCCAAAACATCTTTTCCAACTATCTTCATGTTTACCTTGTGTTGTATATGCAACTGGCAAGATAATTAACTATTTGTCAACATAGATAGCCAATTATAATAGTAAAGTAGAATTCTTTCTTTGTTAATGACAAATATTCCTCAGTAGAAGTAAACAGCATGCAATTATCTTTGAAAAAATAAAAAAATAAAAAATCTTTACTTTGAAATCAGTACATGATCCCCTGTAAGTATATACTGGTTTGTCAGTGATATACAACAAAAATTATTTTGTTTCCAGCTGTGAGACATGTGGGTAGATCAAAACAGCATACTGGCATCACAAATTACCTCCATTTTCACTTTCCTGTTATCTTCATTAGATATTGTAATGGTTTGCCTCTGTACAGGTTAATTAAGTGGATTTGAATTCCAACAGAAATGATGGTGGCCCTCATAATGATTCATTGGAAAAACAACTAAAATTACTTTGTTTTCTATTTCAAACAATGTGCATGTAAATGACACCAAATTAAGAAAATATCAAAAACACTTATCTTAAGTGTTTAGATGCAAAATCTTAACTTACCAGAACTAAAATCATCTTAAGTTATTACCTTACAGACTCATTTTCTTTGATGAGTCTCACATCAGCACAAATGTTAGTTCATTATACATATATAAATATATATTTTAACAACTGATTGATGAAATTCAGGGGAGTAAAATCAGTCTTTCTTTGGTGAAATTTGATTTAGTTATTTGTGTTAAATTATGTTTTATTTTACAGAACATTTTTTGACAAGATGGCTGTCTTTCAATTTGTCATCTTTGAGTAATTAAGCCAATAAGATGCAAAGAAATCAAAAGAAATTTGGTGAAATCAAACCACAGCAAAAGGGTTCCATGTTACCAAAACTACAAAAATGTACTTCAGTATTATTTCAACTGAAAATCAAATGACCATGAATTTAGTGACAATATCAATTCTGGTTTCCTATGTGTACACTAGTTTCCTCCCACATCAGGGACCATGCAATTGACCTAACACTGAGTGTCATCCAGAAAGAATGGTTTGGTCCACTTGAATAATATAAAACATTTAAATATCTAAGTATATTTTTGGAGGCTTGCAGCTTTAAGTCTCTAAGTTACTAGAACACTCACAGAGGATGGCACCATGCAGCCTGGGGGCATTAATGACAAGCACCATGATAAGCACCATTATTATCCCTCTATTTCACCATACAAACCATGCACAGCTTATCTTTCTATTATCTAAATGTCATTCCATGCATTTGAGATTGCAGCAATTTGATTGGATGGGATCACCATGGTGAACATGTCAGGTCATCATCACAATCAGAAATCACACAGATAACTGTCTTCACAGCAAAATGACCCCTTACAAAACCATCTGAAAACAACTGATCTTTAGATGAACTGATGAAGTTGATCAATACAATTATATTGAGGATAAACCTTTTATTGCCAACCAAAGAGTATCAGTATGTCTAATTCTAACACAGCTTGTACACTGAATTTGTCATTGACTGAAGAATTTGAGTTTTAACTATCTATCAGAAGATGGTCACCAAAATGCAACATTCCGTGATTATAAAGAAATGGGTGCTTCCTCCATCACAGGCAATAGTTTATTTTCTGGAAACAGAATTCCAAAACATTAACAAGCAAGAGTAGATTTTTTTTCTACCAATCATCTGTGAACAATTAAGTTGCTTTATATACCTCCATTGAGACAAACAAAATAATAATATATCATTTTTTATACAATGTGAGACCAAGTTTAAGTCACTGAACTTATTTCTTATATTAACTTCATTTTTTTTAAAGTGACTGTGCATTAAGTTCTTACAACATACATTAATCCCTAATGACAGTCCTGAACAATTCTTGCCAAACCCATAACCTTTGGATTTACTATCAAGCATTCTACCACTCCAAGATGGCACCAGAGTTGATGATTTAAAGGTCAATTCTTGAAAAAAAAGAGAGGAAAATTCTTTGACTTCTCCTTTATACATCAAAATGAGCTTTACCAAACAAAAAAGATGCCAAAATAATAAATACCTGCTTACGTGCTGCAAAACAGAGTCTGAACAAATGCCAGGTAAAACAACATGTTCATTAAATCATCATTCTTTTTTAGCAAGTTCAAATTTTGCAAGTACATTCTGAGATGAATCAAAAAGTTTATAAACCTAAGGAAAAAAAATCAGTGAACATTCAGCAAGCATCAAGACAAAATCCAGAGAAGAAATTTGAGGAGTCCTGGTAGCTAGGAATGAGTACATATTACGATATATACACCCATCAGATAACATCTGAACCCAGTGTTGAATATACAGTATCCAGTGCTGCATATGTCTGATGTGATACAAATCAACAAGAGATGTTCTAAAGACAACATGCCCAACTTTCTAATCCTGTTTCTTAAATGCTCTTTTTTTTGGCTCTCTAACCTCACTTTGACCTACTTAAGAATGTTGACATAAGACAATGCCGATTAATGTCTTTATGATTTTCATTGGTAGATATTCCTATACTTACAGAAAAAGGTTACACACCCTTATTCATTTGAGATGACAATTTACTGGAATTTATGCTATGTAACACATTACTGATATTGTATACCAATTAAATTACAGTTTCTTTAATGTATATATATTTGTTTTATCAAAATATTTCTCTTAGATGCATTTTGAAATCTATTTCGGACCAAATGTTTTAAATATCTGCAGTTTGTCATAGTCTGTTTCATTATCTCAATGGTTTGCTTCATAAAAAAAATGTTTACTCCATCGATCACGGTGGAGGGGACGCTCTACATTAAATCTCTATTTCTTTAATCCCCATCAATGCCGATTATCTTTTTAAAGCTATTTCTTTTTATCATTTAAATATAGCAAAAGAAGATATATGTGTTATTTGAATGGACAATAAACTGGTCAAATAATAACATAAATGAGATTTGTAACTTAAATTGTTAAATCCAACAGAAAATGTGGTTTGGGGTTGACCTGGAAACCTTTCTGAGAGCATATAGAAATAAAAAGAGATGATGGAACAGTTGCTCATGCCTTTGCAAGTCTCCATAAATAACAAACTAAGCTATTAAAAATATATACCCTTGATAGAAACCTACTGATTTTAATTAACTTAACCCTTTCCCTCATATAGACTCATTTTGACGCACTCAATAGGTACCACATAAAGCCTGATCTGCAGAAAACCACAGTTAAACCTTACCAAGTTTAATTATAAAGTCCTCATAAAACCTGATCAGCCTGCGAGTTACTCGCAGGCTGATCTGGTTTTATGCTGTTCGCATAGGTCTTTTCATGGTGTCCTCTATGAGGGAAAGAGTTAAATAAATGACCATTCAAACCTATAGAACTATAGTAAATGGGTAATGTTCACAAAGGGCCATAACTATACTGCACTGAGTAATCTACCTTGACTGATACTATGTTAATACATTTATAGTGAAATATTGCATAAAGGCATCACATGAATGCTAAGAATGAACTTAACCTATGACAGCTTGTACAAAATAAACACTTCGAACAGGCTGCATTCTCAATGACTATAAGTCAAAAGTACAAATTTAATTTCATAATAGCTTGTACTTAGTTGAGCTAACTTATCATAAATACACATTATACAGTTTTCATGAGAAACTTTTTAGAGATTAATATCAATGAATTCATATCTTGTATCTGATTCACAAACACAAAAACTTTAAAAGGAAATGCTTTTTGGGGAAAATTAGAGAGATATGTCAAGAAGTTTGTATAAATCTTAGAGATATAGCTGCTTAAAAATATTTAAATCTTAGACATCAAACGTTATCGCAAAGTGTTGATCAAAGGATTTTTTCATGCTGCAGATCATATAAAATCATTATTTGCTTGGTTTGTAAATGCAACATTTCCAAAAAAAACAACAAAAAAAAACATTCTACTTCAAACTGTTTCCTGGAGACAGATATCAATGGTTGTGACTGATGTACCTTCCAGTATACAATCAAGAAAAATAACCATACAGAGTCAAACATTGAGCACTACTAGTATCTGTTGCTTTATTCATTCCTGATAGTATTTGAGAAATATACTGATGCCCAGTTTATTAAAACTAACTAGAAGGAAGACCCTGTTTGACCAATGTGCATTATTTCAGGTACGCAGACTATCTGAATAGAACCAATGACTAACAAGCCAGCTGAGAGGAGGCTGACATGAAAAATCTTGTGCTTGAACCTCCAAGGGGTGTGTGTGTATGGGGGCGGGGATTTAAGTGATATCCATATCTAAGCCTGAGCCTCTAAAAAAAAAAGAGAGAAAAAAAAAGAGAGACAAAACAGAAATTTGGTAAATTGAGACTGATGCAGACATTGCTGACTCTGAGTTGGTTCACCGACAGACGAGACTATGGATTATGCAACACCATATGGAAACATCTTCCACATAGTTATTGCTTCCTCTGAATAACAAGTCCACCCTGCAATGTGCAATTCTGTGATGCACTATTGTCATGGTTACCACTGCCTCATGTGTTCCTGCAAAGCCGTTAGATTTTTTTTTTTTTGTCAGCAAGACAGACGTTATGGTCACAGATGCTTCCTTTTCATATCAGTATTTGATAACACACACACACACACACACACAAAAAGCTCTGAGGGCTGGTTTCTAAGAAGTAACCACATGTAAAGGTTCACTAAGTGTGTATAAATATATAATATGATATTGGTAACAGTGTCTTGATCTTTTTAATCCTGCCTTAAGCCAATGTCCAGACACCCTAATTGGAGTAAATATTTCCTGCTCATTAGTCGCATCCCTAGGAGGTTTACTTATATACAGCATTCGATACAAGGTCTTTGAATATTGGTCACATAGCTCATATATTTGAGGAATATATGGTACATATATAGATTCGATGGCATACATAACCTTGTATAAGTAAAGCAATAGTACCATTTTGAGAAGAAGAATAAAAAAAATGTGTATAACAATATATCTTTTGTTCAAAAAGTCTGCGGATTTTCAAGTGAGGAAGCCTTCCAGCTGGCTTGCGGTAGGTCGGTAATTCTACCCGGATGCCTCCGTGCATTCAGGGTCTTCCTCCACCTGTAATAAGCTGGACGTCGCTATATGACTGAAATACTGTCGAAGCGACGGTAAACTCAAATAGTCAAGTGTCAAGTCTATAACTATATCCCCATAAACTTTATTAATATTTCTAATAAACTGTCCCTATTTCAATTGATTTATATTCACAACTGGTCAACATCGTTTCATATTTCCTCATCCAATTGTTTTCATGTATGAATGATGCCATCAGAGACTTACATAACATTAATTACTGAATCCAGAAAATGATGATAAAGGAACAAAATGCCTCAACTCATTCATTTTCATTCCAGTTGTAATTGTCTTGTGAGTCATTTCTGTCTACTGCTGCCTACCGTGCATGTTGGTAATTTACTGGTTCACCAATTATTGAATTCATTCCAAAGGCTATATTCAAATGTCATAGATGATGGTTCAATGTTCAACATGCAGTAACTTTAACAGCATCTCAACATTTATTGTCAACATTTCACAAGCCATTATTACTACATATGGGATTTTAAAATAATGTAAAATTTCATCACAACTGATTAGAAATGCATTTAGAAACAGTACTGCTGGGTTTACTTGACCTTTTATAGACAAACATGAAAAAATCCAAGGTAAAGCACATGGAATGTATTGTGTGATATGATAAATCTAGCATATACTGCTGGGGTTTGGTAGAATCTTCATGAAGTATAGCTAGGATTATTCAAACTAGCATCAGTTCAAATCAAGTATTACTTGATTAACCCTTACCATACTGTTGGCACTTGTGGCCGCCTTTGCAACCAGTGCAGACCAAGATCAGCCAGCACATCCATGTAGTCTAATCATTGTCTACACTGTTCGCTATTCAGTCCATTTTCAACAAGTATCCCCATAAATAGCTAATGGAACAGTCCAAAAGGATTTTGTAATCTAGCATTCTCTTCATGAAGTACTGCTTTTAGTTTTCATCAGTTGGCAATTACTTCAAAAGTACAGCTTAGATGATTTCACCTATCATTTTCTTCATAAAGGATAAGCTGAATTATTTAACCCAGCATCTTCTACCTTTAACCCTTTCCCTCATAGAGGACACCATGAAAAGACCTATGCGAACAGCATAAAACCAGATCAGTCTGCGATCAGGTTTTATGCTGTTCGCTGCTCCTAAGTGGTCTGGAAATGAGGATTTTGTAATTAAATTTGGTAAGGTTTAACTGTGGTTTTCTGCAGATCAGGCTTTATGTGGTACCTATTGAGTGCGTCAAAATGAGGGAAAGGGTTATGATAAAAATCAACTTTGATAATGATATCATGTCATCATCAAAATATGTATGTATACTTTGCCTGTAAAATCTGTGCTGACTACTCTGATACTCAACATGCATTTTATTTCATTCATTATTTCTTAATAAAAACCCTCCAGACATGGGTCACCTGTGAACAAGGTCACTTCATCGATATCCAATGGCTGACCATTCTTCACAGGACGGACTGTTTCTCATTAGTTTTAAGCTCATATAATTAGCGCAGTTGATAGGTATGTTGCAAACCCTGGCTAGATAGAACAATGTCATGGGACTCACCAGAATCTTCTGAGATAGCCTGTGTGTCTTTAGTGTTGGTTTCCTTGTCATCTGCATCTCTGAAGTGTTTCATAATCTCAGCTTGGTCGTTTATGTGAACAATCTCCATCACACTTCGACCTATCAAATTCTCCTGGAATAATACACAATTCAAAGGTTACAATAGGGAGTAGCAACCAGTATAAATCTGTCTAGTCTGAAAGGATCTGGCCTAGCTTTTCAAAAAATATTCTCAATTGAGATTTTAAATATCTAAAACTCGCTTATTTATTGACCTATAGAATAGAAAATATGCATATTTGCAACTATAAGAATGCTCTTACGGAGCATCCTCTTCAATTTCTTGAAATTTATCATTTTTGGTGATTTTTTAGTTTAGGTCCTGTGCAGGAAATGATATGTACAGTGCAGGAAAAAGGATACTACCAAATAATCCATGAGTATAGTTCTAAAGTCATATTAAATGCAATGGCTTTTCTTCCATAAAAATCTTAGGTTCAATTTCACCCCTGACATCCTAAACAAGAGGGCCATGATGGCCCTGGGTCGCTCAGCTAAGAACCAGGTAATAGTGGGAGGTAAAGAAACAGCAAATATCTTATGATATTGTGGAAAATGGGCTCTGCCCTCTGCCAGCCATAAATCGAGAAAGTACTTTAGGACAAGAAGAATTTTCAAATTTGCACTATATACATATAAGGAAAATGGGCTTATCCCCATGGTGGCCATGTTTTTCAACAGATCAAAATAATTTGCACAATCTTGGTAGAGAGTGACCTAAGGAACATCTGTGCCGAATAACTTTGAAATCCAGTCAGTACTTTTGGAGGTGAAGATTTTTGTAGTTTTTACTATATAAATATAAAGAAAACGGACTCCACCCCATAGCCACCATGTTTTTCAACGGATCAAAATAATTTGAATATTCTTGGTAGAGGGTGACCTAAGGAACACCTGTGCCAAATAACTTTGAAATCCAGCCAGTACTTTTGGCCAAGATAATTTTTCAAATTTGTACTACTTTCATATAAGGAAAACGGGCTCCGCCCCCCTTGCAGCCATGTTTTTCAACGAATCAATTAATCTGAACAATCTTGGTAGAGAGTGACCTAAGGAACATCTATACCTAATTATTTTGAAATCCAGCCAGTACTTTTGGAGGAGAAGATTTTTATAGTTTTTACTACATACATATAAGGAAAACAGGCTCCGCCCCCTGTGGCAATGTTTTTCAACGGATCAAAATAATTTGAAAAATCTTGGTAGAGAGGTGACCCAAGGAACATCTGTGCCAAATAACTTTAAAATCTTGCCAGTAGTTTCGAAAGAGAAGATTTAAAAAATTTCATGTTTTTTTCTTTCTGTTGCCATGGCAACCTGAGTTCTGCATGGAATCAAATTCTTTGAACAACTATGAAAAGGCTTTACCCGATGAACATTCCTGTGAAGTTACCTTAAAATTGGCCCAGTGGTTTAGGAGGAGATGTCGTTTGAAGTTAAATGTCGACGACGGATGATGGACGCCGGACAGTCATCGTAACAATAGCTCACCTTGAGCATGTTGTGCTCAGGTAAGCTAAACAAGAGGGCCATGATGGCCCTTAATCGCTCACCTGAGAAATATTGCTTTCAATGGTTTATAATATGAACATACTTAAAGTGGGACCAATTTTGACACAGGGCCATGATTAAAAACAAACTTTGGTAAGGTCATTATTTTAACAACTTTTGTAGTAGTTCACAAGACAATTCTACATACCAAATATCTAAGCTCTAAGCCTTGCAGTATTTCAGGAGATGATTTTTCTATTTTTCCTATGTAAAATCAAGTGACCCCTAGGGCAGGGCCAATTTTCACCCAAGGGCCATGATTTGAACAACTTAAATAGAGATCCACCAGACAATACTACATACCCAATATCTTAACACCAGGCCATGTGGATTCTGATGAGAAGATTTTTCTAGGTTTTCCCTATATAAGCCTATGTAAAACTAGAACTGTCGCCTAAGGGCTTACTAATACCCCCCCGCAAGTGTTTTTGTCAAACATGGCTTTGGAGCATGAAATCAGAATTCTTGTATGCAACACTCCATCTTAATATACAGAGGACATATGTGCCAACTACATGGAAATCTAGTGATCCTTTGTAACACATACCTATGGATATACCTATGTCTATGGATAAATATCATTAAGATTCACTGAAATCTATCAATGGAAGAAAATTGTAAAACAAATACCATCAAAGGGACATATCTTTAAAACAGGGGGGAGGGGGGGGGGTAACCCAATGTTATATAGAAAAAGCGCTACTACAATGTCTAAGGTTGAATGACAGCAAGTTTCATTGAAATCCCTCCAGTAGTTTAGGAGGAGTAGTCTGCAGAAAATTGTAAAGCAAAAATCATCAAAGGGGCATAACTATAAACAAGAGGGCCATGATGGCCCTGAAACGCTCACCTGAGTACCATTGCTACAACTGATTACAAGGTTTATAAACAGACAAGAATTCTGATATAACTCAATCTTAACATTTTAGCCCTGACAATACTACACACCAAATATATAAGCACTGGGCCTTATGGTTTCAGAGGAGAAGACTTAGTGCGGGGTCATTTATCTCCAAAGGGCCACCATTTTGAAAATCTTATAATAAAATTAGATGATGCTACATACCAAAAATCTAAGCTATAGGCCTTATGGATTCATAGTAGAAGATTTTTTTTAAAAGATTTTCCTATATAACTCTATGTAAAACAAGTGACCCCTGGTGCGGGGGCATTTATCACCATAAGGTCATGATTTGTACAATCTTGGTAATGAACTATAAGATGATGCTACATACCAAATATCTAATCTCTAGGCCTTATGGATTCATAGAAGATTTTTAAAGATTTTCCTATATAACTCTATGTAAAACAAGTGATCCCTATTGCGGGGGCATTTATCACCGTTTGGCTATGATTTGAACAATCTTGGTAATGAACCATTAGATGATGCTACATATGAAATATCTAAGCTCTAGGCCTTATGGATTCATAGAAGAAGATTTTTAAAGTTTTTCCTATATAAATCTATGTAAAACAAGTGACCCCTGGTGCGGGGGCATTTATCACCATAGGGCTATGATTTGAACAATCTTGGTAATGAACCATAAGATGATGCTACATACCAAATATCTAAGCTCTAGGCCTAATGGAATCATAGAAGAAGATTTTTAAAGATTTTCCTATATAACTCTATGTTAAACATGTGCCCCTGGTGCGGGGGCATTTATCACCATAGGGCTATGATTTGAACAATCTTGGTAATGAACCATAAGATGATGCTACATACCAAATATCTAATCTCTAGGCCTTATGGATTCATAGAAGAAGATTTTTAAAGATTTTCCTATATAACCCTATATAACTCAAGTGACCCCTGGTGCGGGGGCATTTATCACCATAGGGTCATGATTTGTACAATCTTGGTAATGAACCATAAGATGATGCTACATACCAAATATCTAATCTCTAGGCCTTATGGATTCATAGAAGATGATTTTTAAAGATTTTCCTATATAACTCTATGTAAAACAAGTGACCCCTGGTGCGGGGACATTTATCACCGTAGGGCTATGATTTGTACAATCTTGGTAATGGCCCATTAGATGATGCTACATACCAAATATCTAAGCTCTAGGCCTAATGGAATCATAGAAGAAGATTTTTAAAGATTTTCCTATATAACTCTATGTAAAACGAGTGACCCCTGGTGCGGGGACATTTATCACCGTAGGGCTATGATTTGTACAATCTTGGTAATGGCCCATAAGATGATGCTACATACCAAATATCTAAGCTCTAGGCCTTGCAGTTTTGCAGAAGAAGATTTTCAAAGTTTGCATTTTTAAAATCCATTTTTAGCTCCTGTGACCTAATTATGCAATGGACCAGAACCATTTATACAACTTTAGTAGAGCTTCATCCAAGGAACATTCCTGCAAAATATTTTTAAAATTGGCCAAGCCGTTTAGGAGGAAATGTTGTTTGAAGCAATTGTTGACGCCGGACGCACGGACGACAGACGCCGGACAAAAGGCGATCAGAAAAGCTCACCTTGAGCACGTTGTGCTAAAAAAAAGACCATCTGTGATGTAACATTTGATGAGATATTTGTTGTTTATTTGGCTTATCATTACATTAGAACAAGATATTGATTGAAATAGCCTCTAATTAAATCAAATATAAATATGGTTAAATATGGCAATATATTGTTGTACGTATTTAAGATTCCCTCTTTATATACTGGTATCAAAATATACTGTGGTATGTTAAGAGCAACATGAAACTGTAAACTGTTTACATGTTATTGTTGTAATAAAACAAGGCTTTGTCAGTACAGCAAGCAATACTGTCAGGAGTCCCCAACCTTTAAAACCCCTGATTAAGAATTTGTGCCAGATAGATACAAGAAAATAATGGAAATGGGTTATGATCCCCAAACTGCACTGACCTTTCAAGTGTGCATATGGTTGATGCGCACGACACACCTTTGTGTTATGACAAATACTTCTGTGAAGTTTCATGAAAATCCAAGCATAGATATGGATGTTATTGAGCGGAAATGAAAATGAAGCCTATGAATACCAAAGACAATTTCTAACAAGTCCTGTGACCTTGACCTTTCAAGTGCACACAATTATGGGAGTAAAACCAACACATTTTCATGTAATGACTAACACTTTTGAAAAGTTTATGAAAATTCATCTGTAGATATGGAAGTTATAGAGCAGACACGTTTATGTAGCCTATGAACACCAAAGACAACATCTAACAACTCTTGTGACCTTGACCTTTCAAATGTGCATATGGTTGATGCACGTGACACATCTTTGTGTCATAACAAACACTTTTGTTAGTTTAATGAAAATCCATCCATAGATATGGAAGTTATAGAGTGGACACATATTTGTAGCCTATAAATCCTAAAGAGAATTTCTAACAACACCAATGACCTTGACCTTTAAAGCGTGCATATGGTTTATGCAAGCAGCACACCTTTGTATTATGAAAAACACTTCTGTAAAGTTTCATGAAAATCCATCCATAGATATAGATAAGAAAATGTAGCCCTATGAATACCAAAGAGAATTTCTAACAACTCCAGTGACCTTAACCTTTCAAGGAGGCATATGGTTGATGCATTTGAAACACCTCCTGGTGTTATGACAAACACTTTTGTTTATAAAATCCATTCATTAATATGAAAGATATAGAGCGGACATGAAGATGTAGCCTATGAACACTAAAGACAATTTCTAACAACTCCTGTGACCTTGACCTTTCAAGGGTGCATATGGTTGATGCACGTGACACACCCTTGGGTTATAAGGAATACTTCTGTAAAGTTTTATTGAAATCCATCACAAAATGTTCAAGTCATGGAGCAGACATGAAAGTGGGACGGACGGACAAAATGACGGACAGACGGATGGAAGGACACATGCAAATTCATGGAACTGATACCCACTGAGGGTAGCTATGAGCCAAATATGTGATAAAAAATAGTGGTTAAAAACAAGTTGTAAAATATTGCCTTTGGTATGGGCACATAGAACGTGCCACAACATGCATCAATACAATCAGGAACATTGTGATTCCCAGCTGCAGAGGGCGTGGTAGACCCAGGAAAACTTGGTCTGAATATGTCAAGATTGATCTGAAAATGTGCAATCTGACAAACACTGATTCTGTGGACACAGATGTGTGGAGAGAGTGTGCTAGACACAGTTGCTGCCTCATGCTGAAAAACCCCAGAACCTGGGAAACCAGCAGCAGTTGAAACAAGAGGGCCAAGATGGCCCTGTGTCGCTCACCTGAGTAAGATGGCAGTGTTAGGCATAATGACAAAAAATCTGGCATCTAAAAGTGTTTTTCTAACATTTGACTAAGTGACCTACATATTGATCCTACCTGAATTTGCACTCAACTGGGAATTCATGCAGTCATCATTCATATTAAGTTTAATGAAGACTGGGACAAAAATGTAGGCCTCTAGAGTGTTCACAAGGTTTTTCTTAGATTTGACCTGGTGACCTAGTTTTTGACCTCATGTGACTCATTTTCAAACTCATCCAATATATCAATTAGACAAACATCCTGACCAAATTATTGAAATGGCTAAAACTGTGGCCTCTAGAGAGTTCACAAGGTTTTTCTTAGATTTGACCTGGTGACCTAGTTTTTGACCCCATGTGACCCAATTTCGAACTCATCTGAGATATCATGTAGACAAACATCCTGACCAAATTTTATGAAGATTGGGCCAAAACTATGGCCTCTAGAGTGTCACAAGCTTTTTCTAAGATATAACCTGGTGACCTAGTTTTTGACCCCACATGACCCAATTTCGAACTCATCTGAGATATCATGTAGACAAACATCCTGACCAAGTTTCCTGAAGATTGGGCCAAATTGTGGCCTGTAGAGTGTTCACAAGGTTTTTCTAAGATTTGACCTGGTGACCTAGTTTTTGACCCCACATGACCCAATATCGAACTCATCGAGATATCAGTACAAGGTTTTTCAAGGATTTGACCTAGTGACCTAGTTTTTGACCCCACATGACCCAATTTCGAACTCATCCGAGATATCATGTAGACAAACATCCTGATTAAGTTTCATGAAGATTGGGCCAAATTTGTGGCCTCTAGAGTGTTCACAAGGTTTTTCTAAGATTTGACCTAGTGACCTAGTTTTTGACCCCACATGACCCAATTTCGAACTCGTCCGAGATATCATGTAGACAAACATCCTGACCAAGTTTCATGAAGATTGGGCCAAAACTGTGGCCTCTAGAGTGTTCACAAGCTTTTTCTAAGATTTGACCTGGTGACCTAGTTTTTGACCCCACATGACCCAATTTCGAACTCATCTGAGATATCATGTAGACAAACATCCTGACCAAGTTTCCTGAAGATTGGGCCAAAATTGTGGCCTGTAGAGTGTTCACAAGGTTTTTCTAAGATTTGACCTGGTGACCTAGTTTTTGACCCCACATGACCCAATATCAAACTCATCCGAGATATCATGTAGACAAATATCCAAACCAAATATTATGAAGATTGGGCTAAAACTGTGGCCTCTAGAGTGTTCACAAGGTTTTTCAAGGATTTGACCTAGTGACCTAGTTTTTGACCCCACATGACCCAATTTCGAACTCATCCGAGATATCATGTAGACAAACATCCTGACCAAGTTTCATGAAGATTGGGCCAAATTTGTGGCCTCTAGAGTGTTCACAAGGTTTTTCTAAGATTTGACCTAGTGACCTAGTTTTTGACCCCACATGACCCAATTTCGAACTCATCCGAGATATCATGTAGACAAACATCCTGACCAAGTTTCATGAAGATTGGGCCAAAACTGTGGCCTCTAGAGTGTTCACAAGCAATTGTTGACGACGGACGACGGACGACGGACGACGGACGACGCACGACGCACGACGGACAAAAGGCGATCACAAAAGCTCACCCGAGCACAAGTGCTCAGGTGAGCTAAAAAGGGAGGTAATCCAATGGGAGGAGTAGTCTGCAGAAAATTGTAAAGCAAAAATCATCAAAGGGGCATAACTATAATAAAGGGAGGTAATCCAATGTTATATAACTAACACATGCTTCTACAATGTCTAAGGATGAATGGCAGCAAGTTTCATCAAAATCCTTCCAGTAGTTTAGGCGAAGTAGTCCGCAGAAGTTTGTAATGCAAAAATCATCAAAGGGGCATAACTTGGAAAATAGGGGAGGTAACCAAATGATATATATAAGTTTACAATGTCTAAGGATCATTGCCAGTAAGTTTCATCAAAATCCTTCCAGTAGTTTAGAAGGAGTAGTCCGCAGAAGTTTGTAATGCAAAAATCATCAAAGGGGCATAACTTGGTAAATAGGGGAGGTAACTCAATTATATATAGATGTCTAAGGATCATTGCCAGTAAGTTTCATCAAAATCCTTCCAGTAGTTTAGAAGGAGTAGGCCGCAGAAGTTTGTAATGCAAAAATCATCAAAGGGGCATAACTTGGTAAATAGGGGAGGTAACTCAATGCTATATAGATAACGCGCTGCTACAATGTCTAAGGATCATTGACAGCAAGTATCATTAAAATCCTTCCAGTAGTTTAGGGGAGTAGTCCGCAGAAGTTTGTAATGCAAAAATCATCAAAAAGTTTCATCAAAATCCTTCCAGAAGTTTAGGAGGAGTAGTCCGCAGAATTTTGTGTCTACAGACGGACGGACAGACGGACGGACGGACGGACGGACAACCTGATTCCAGTATACCCCCCCCTAACTTCGTTGCGGGGGGGTATAATAAAGTGACCCCTGGGGCAGGGCAAATTTTGACCCTAGGGCCATGATTTGAACAATTTTTGTAAAGGTTTATAAGACAATTCTACACGCTGTAGGCCTTACAGTTTTGCAGGAGAAGATTTTCTAAGATTGCATTTTAAAATCTATTTTTAGCTCCTGTGACCTACTTTTTCAACCAATCATAATAATTTGTACAATTTTGTTAGAGGACATCATAAGGATGATTCCTGTGAAATTTTGTCAAAATCCCTTCAGCGGATTAGGAGGAGATGTTGTTTAATGGAAAAAGTTGAAGCAAGACGCACGCACGCACGGACAGATGGACGGACGACAGACGCCGGACAAAAGGCAATCATAAAAGCTCACCATGAGCACGTTGTGCTCAGGTGAGCTAATTATCTAAGCTCTAGGCCTTATGGATTCATAAAAGAAGATTTTTAAGATTTTCCTATATAACTCTATGTAAAACAAGTAACCCCTGGTGCGGGGTCATTTATCACCATAGGGCTATGATTTGAACAATCTTGGTAATGAACCATTAAATGATGCTACATACCAAATTTTAAAAAGTCTATGTAAAACAAGTGACCCCCGGGGCAGGGCCAATTCTAACCCCAGGGTCATAATTTGAACAACTTTTGTAGAGATTCACTAGACAATGCTACATGCCAAATATCTTAGCTCTAGGCCTTATTGTTTCATAGAAGAAGATTTTTAAAGTTTTTCACTATAAAAACCTATGAAAAATAAAATGACCCCTGGGGCGGGGTCAATTTTGACCCCAGGGTCATAATTTGTACAATCTTGGTAGAGAGTCATAAGATCATGCTACATACCAAAAATCAAAAGGCTAGGCCTTGTGGTTTCTGAGAAGAAGATTTTTTAAATTTTCATTTTTAAAATTTATTTTTAGCTCCTGTGGCCTACTTATTCACCAAATCAAAATAATTTGAACAACTTTGATAGAGGTCATGATAAGGATGATTCCTGTGAAGTTTGGTCAAAATCCATCCAGTGGTTTAGGAGGAGAAGTTGTTTAAAGGAAAAGTTGACGCAAGATGCACACACGGACGGCCGGACGCCGGACAAAAGGCGATCGCAAAAGCTCACCATGAGCACGTTGTGCTCAGGTGAGCTAAAAATGTGTGCAATGAAATTTGAAAGATGAGGCCTTAAGGAACATTATTTTTCTTTGGAAAAAACTTCTATTTGGTTTGAGTGCAAAAGAAATTTAGGATTCACAAACAAAACTGATTGCTGTTTGGTCCACAATGTCTTCCATACTTACCTGAACATGACATTAGAACACAAAAACTTCACCATACTGTCTTACCAATGGTAACATGACTTCTAGAATGTTGAAAAGTGTTTATTTCGTGACTGCAGCAGCCAAAACAGGTTTCTCTTAAAGGATCTACAGGTACATCCATTACACTTGTTTTTGATATAAGCAGTGCTTATACTACAAACAGATATTATAACACTAAAGCCAGGTAATGACATAAAGGGAGAATAGAAACATTGGCTATATATACCTGAATAACATCTGTACTCTCAGATTTGTTTACCTTTTCACTTGATGCATATCAAATTCTCCACTCATTTGAATGGATGAAATACAGCTTAAATCAGCATTTTACATATGAATGGATGAAGCACAGCTTAAGTAAATGTACCTAAGTGCTCCCTGTAATAAGAAAACCATTCAGAAGACACTACAGTTGATGTGATTGAAGAAAATGGCAAAGGTTTCAATATATAGAGATGTGCCCCCACCCCCCTCCCCAGTAACATTAATGCTCAAGTGTACTTCATGCTAATGTCACAGAGCCATACTCATTACTGCTAATTTAATAACCACAACCTGGCAAATCCTGTGTGTAGCAAAAGATCATACAGCACCAACATTGCAGTATAACTGACTGAGCCTTTAATTATAGTCAGGTTTCTTGCCAAGAACTACCTGCCTTAAATTAAATATGAAACAGAGGCCCTCTACAAAACTGCTTCCTTGTAATCTTTAATTTTGAAATATTAAAGCCTGGACAGTGAGGTGTGGTGTCCAGTGTGTCATGTAACAATCACATGCTTAAGTGAATGTCACATGTATGATATACAAAGCCCACAAAGCAATTTGTTCTTTTATCATTCATCCATTCAATTTTAAAAGTAACCTTCAAAAATTAATGTTATCATTCACAAATACAGCATACTTCCTCATATCAAATACTACATAATCATAAACAAGAGGGCCCTGGGTGGCTCACCTGAGAACCAGGTATTAGTGGGAGGAAAAGAAACAACAAATATCTTATGATATTGTGGAAAATGGGCTCTGCCCTCTGTCAGCCATAAATCGAGGGAGAACTTTAGGACAAGAAGAATTTTCAAATTTGTACTATATCTATATAAGCCCCAGGCAGCCATGTTTTTCAACGGATCAAAATAATTTGAACAATCTTGGTAGAGAAAGACCTAAGGAAAGTCTGTGTCAAATAACTTTGTAATCCAGCCAGCTGTGCTTACAGCAGGTGACACACTAAAATGATGTTTACCATGTACATATACAGAATTCGTGAATACTTTTGTGTGTTTTAGAAACTGTGAGTTTTCTTGGAGATTAATAATCATGGATAAAATCTTCAATGAAATTGATGAAAAAGTCCCAGGAAATTTAATGTATCACAGTACAGTATCTGTTATTTTCTTTTTTATTTAAATATTTTTAAAGCAGGCATTGTTTAGCAGATTGCTGACATTAGATCAATAGGGTAATTTTCATGGAGTATTTTCACAAAAGGAAATGAATCTGACATTCTTTTATATCAACAAACCTGTGTTCAGGAATTTTCATATTAAGCCAACAATACTACCCACTTTAAAATAATTTTCCAAATCTTGTTTGATATAAAAAATTTTAAGCGAACAAGTCAGATCCTTCAGATGTCACATTATACAGATGTACAAATATGAAGACATAGCAACAGCAATAGATGTTTGTGATATGAGATAATAACTCACCTGTTTAAGGCCAAGATGACTGTTGACAGACTGAGAGCAAAACCTGATGATGCCCTTTTTGTTAACGAATATCAGGAACCCATTGAGCCCTTCCAGCATTAGCTGCCCTTCACCTACTCCAAACATGGACTCTGTGTTCTCTGAAAATAGGCAAAATTTATCTTGTATAAATATGATCTCAGGTCAAAAATATATTACTCTTTGGTCAAGGACTTTTTCATTCTATAAAACAAAACAACTCTATGATCTTGTGAATTACATAGTTATTTTTTTTTTTATAGTCACTCTGCAGCAGTGGATACAGATTAGTCAAATGGAATTTTAAGTCCTGCCCTTCCTTTGCATTTATGGCCTTATCACACAATGTTATGCTTTCGTATTTTCTGAATTAAAAAAGATCACCATTAAACCAATTTTTAAATTAAAAAAAAATGGATGCCTCAAAACTGCTGTGAAAAAAGTTCTTATTAAATTACAGATACCAGAATTAAAGCCTGAACAAAAAGAAGTTGCTTTGGCAATCTCAGAACTGTGTGGTAATTCTCCCAACAGGATACCATCTTGTAATTTGTTCAAATATATTGATGCAGTTACTTCCCCTTGTTATACCTAACAATTTTGTAGGCACTAATTTGATTGGCTTATACAAAGGTCTATATAAGAAGACCTTCTACACGATGTGGTCTGATTCAGTTAGCAAAATATGAGCAAATAAACTGAATCTGATTTTAATGGGATTGAGTGCACCCTTTGATTAGTCCCCTTGACAATATATCGTTTTTACATGACTGATAGCGTTTTGTTATGGAGAATTTAGTTACATGTCCTTACACATCCAATCTGTTATTGTTTTATCAATTCATCAGTAAAACAGCAATATTCAGTGCAAAAATTAACATGTCAAATGCCTTAACCCTAAAACAATCTGAACTTTTTCTAAATGCAATGAATGTATAAGTGGGGAAACCCTTTGGTTAAAAAACAAGCATTATTTGTTTATATGTTTACTTAACAGTATTTCAATCATTTGAGAGCATTCTTCATTAGACTGAACTAATGCTGTCTTACTTCAGTCAACATAACAGTCCTGTATCTACCCTTATACATAGACAAGAGGGCCATGATGGCCCTGAATCGCTCACCTGAGTACCATTGCTTCAACTGATGTCAAGGTTTTTAAACAGACAAGGATTCTGATATAACTTAATCTAAAACATTTTACCCCTGACAATACTACACACCAAATATCTAAGCAATGGGCCATATGGTTTCAGAGAAGACTTGGGCGCAGGGTCATTTATCACCGTAGGGCCAAGACTTTGAAAATCTTTGTAATGAACCATTAGATGCTACTACATACCAAAAATCTTAGCTCTAGGCCTTATGATTCATAGAGAAGATTTTTTAAGATTTTCCTATAACTCTATGTAAAACAAGTGACCCCTGGTGGGGGTCATTTATCACCATTGGGCTATGATTTGTACAATCTTGGTAGTGGCCCATAAGATGATGCTACATACCAAATATCTAAGCTCTAGGCCTTATGGATTCATAGGAGAAGATTTTTTAAGATTTTCCTATATAACTCTATGTAAAACAAGTGACCCCTGGTGCGGGGTCATTTATCACCATAGGGCTATGATTTGTACAATCTTGGTAGTGGCCCATAAGATGATGCTACATACCAAATATCTTAGCTCTAGGCCTTATGGATTCGTAGAAGAAGACTTTTTAAGATTTTTCTATATAACTCTATGTAAAACAAGTGACCCCTGGTGCGGGGTCATTTATCATCATAGGGCTATGATTTGTACAATCTTGGTAGTGGCCCATAAGATGATGCTACATACCAAATATCTAAGCTCTAGACATTGCAGTTTTGCAGAAGAAGATTTTCAAAGTTTGCATTTTTAAAATCTATTTTTAGCTCCTGTGACCTAATTATGCAATGGACCAGAACCATTTATACAACTTTAGTAGAGCTTCATCCAAGGAACATTCCTGCAAAATATTTTTCAAATTGGCCAAGCCGTTTAGGAGGAGATGTTGTTTGAAGCAATTGTTGACGCCGGACGCACTGACGCACGGACGCACGCACGCACGGACGACGGACAACAGGCGATCAGAAAAGCTCACCTTGAGCACGTTGTGCTCATGTGAGCTAAAAACAAAGCAGGGAGACAATCCAATATCCCTTCTTATACATGTACACAGAGAACTAAAGAATGGAGAAAACCTAGCACCGTTATTTTTACCCTTATACACTAAGCACCAAACAAGGGAGATAATCCAGTATCCTGAAATTGCCCTCATTTACCCTTATACACTGAGCACCAAACAAGGGGGATAATCCAGTATCCTGACATTGCCTTCATTTACCCCTATACACAGAGCACCAAACAAGGGAAATACTCCAGTATCCTGACATTGCCCTCATTTACCCTTATACATAGAGCACCAAACAAGGGAGATAATCCAGTATCCTGACATTGCCCTAATTTACTCTTATACACAGAGCACCAAACAAGGGGGATAATCCAGTATCCTGACACTGGACAAACCAATCTCCATGCTGAGTTGTTGTTTGTTCCTTACTATACCATTTCTGCAATTGGCTCAATGACAAGAATCTTGTCAAAACCAAAAACACTTATTTAACATGGATTTAGGTGAATTTCACGGATCAAAACTTTAGAAACATTGAATACATATTTTTTGAATGATCATAAAATGTGTTGAAAATATATATTTTAATCATGGGAACTATCCGCAAATGCTTGTCTGCAAATGTAAATATTTACAGATTCAGCTGCATATCATACTTTGAAACCAGCTTTTTATTTTCATAATTTGTAATTTTAATGATCATTCTGATCATTACTGTTTAAGGAGCCTATCTAGTCGTCCTTCAAATTAAATATCTGAACAATGGTTTGGATGACGTCACATATTTGAAACTACTTTCTGAGTATACCACAGAGGTGAATGTATTATAAGCTGATGTGTAAGAGAGTGTGGATAAACCAGCCCTTTATTTACCCTTATACAAAAACACAAAACAAGGAAGATAACACAATATCATCTGAATATGTTGTGGCCAGGAACTGAAAAAAAATGTGCACATAGTCAATATAGGCTTTTAAGATAAGAAGGAATCACTAGGATTTATTTATGTAAATTTTTTGAAGATTCTTTAGTGGAATTTAAGACTCCTTGATCAAAGTTGTTACTACTTATGTGCTGCATAGCAACAGCTGCACACCATAATCTTTAGAAAAATGAATTATTAATTCAG